>CM047589.1:9286275-9323263 GCA_026184515.1 Peronosclerospora sorghi
CGCACATGATTGGATGGTTTACAACCAGTCACGGGATATGTGGTCGTCTACGACATGGCTGTTCACGACAGAAACCCCCTCGAACGTGATCGGTTTAACGGGCGAGCACCGCAAATAAATTACAGTGTTTGACTCAACAAAAAGTGTCGAGGACCCGCTTACGGCGGGGGCATTCACGACAGTCACTGTCACGGAGGGGTCGATTAGAAGGACAATAGTACCTCGTATTATACTACACCAGCGTTGGGCTAGCCCAGTTACACATCATCTTCAGAGGTGTTAGCGTTGGAAGGACCACTAAGTTATGGCATCGGAGCGACAAAAAATGGATAACGCGGATGCGATACAAACCTTGCTGACTCTGGACGCGTCCGAAGGACCAGCCAAGGGGGTAGAACACAACGAGGACGAGGCCGACACCTCAGAGGCCACGTTTCATAATAGGCCTGCACTACAACCTATGACTGAGCGAGACCCCGCACCTATATACTACCCTCCTGAATGGACCAACCGTGAGAAGGAGGAGTTATTACGTATACAAGGTGAGAGTGAGAATCGGACAAAGTCAGTCTCCGAGATAAGTAACGTATACAAGCAACTATGTCAAGTAAACGGATGGACCAAGAGAACTGAAGCTAGTGTTGAAATCATGCTTAGGAGAATGGGATCCAAACGAAAACGAGATAGTGAGTGGACTGAAGAAGAAGTGAAGTGGCTAACCAGCCTAATGGAACAAAAGAACACGGCGGCTCACATATTTAGCTATACCCGATACAATTCCCACAAGCTAAGAAGATGCGCACCAAGCACTCTATAGAAAATAAGATAAAAGCCTTGCGTCGAGAGAACAAGGAGAAATCCCGAATAATATCGGATGGGGGTGATAGCCACAGTGAGTGTAAAAAAGGTGGTAGGAGGTGGACCCCACTAGAGGATCTCGTACTGGAAAAAGCAAGCGAATGTGGAGAAACGAGTATGAAGGTGATTGCGAAGAAGGTACAGGATGTATTAAACGCGAGCGGCGTTAAGTATGTACCTAGATCGTATGCTGGGACCAGGCAGAGACTCCATCGATTGAAGTGTAATGTAAAAAGTGTCGAGCATGTCAATAAAAAACCAAGGTCGCAGCTGGAACAGGAAGTTTCTGAGAACGCCGGTGAAGTTTTCAACGAACAAGAAATGGTGACCGAAAATTTAGTAGAAACAACAGATGTCAGTGTACTCACCGAGGAGGCTGTAAACGTCTCGGAAGATCTACCCTTCCCCACCGGCATAGAGCAAGCCTGTGAGGCCGTATGTGAAGAAGTTCTGAGCCACATTATTCAGTCGCCATTAGGCAATGAAAAGGAATCGGAAATGGTTGAAGATATGTGAGTGAGTAAACATGAACTACAAAGAATGTCGGCTGACGATATCAATATCAGCAGGATTGTGAAGCTCGGAGAAGGCACATTACAAGAAATAGATGAACAAACTCCGATGACACCTGTGAAGGACAACGGTCGGTGAAGGATAAAATAGTGACACCAGAATTAAGCGCATCCCAAGTCGATAACACGTCCCACGACGATGAGGAGTCAAGACAAGTCAACCCTACAGCCATTGATTTAACAGAGTTGACGGAAGACTCAAGTCCAAGTTTGTGTGAAAGTACGGAAGAGGTACCAGTGACGGCTGGAAACGAATTACCATGTGGACAATATCTCAGTGGGCCAGAAGAGGCGGATGATTTCAATCCCGAAGAGAGAAGTCTAACTATACACACAGTGCAGGACTCTGATGAAGTATGTGGGGAGGTACTGAGTAACCTTACTCCGCTGGAGGATACAAACACAGAAATGATTAAGACGGTTGTGCAGCAGAAGGAAGAGTATCGAAGCTATACTTTTAAAGAAGGTCTACTTACAGCGAAATGCAGAGAAGTAGTATGGCGTAGCGAATGCAGACAAGGCTCAATGACAAGGCAAGTGATAACGCAGATGTCGGATACGGAACGGAATTGGTGTCAAGAGGTCGAGAAAAAAGCTGTTAGCCCAGGGATCATCATTGATGTGAACCGATCGTTGGAATTACACAAAGAGATTGGTAGGAGACGACAAATCAAATCTATCACCCCGGAGGATGCAAGAAACATATTGTTTGCGGTTACGTTGCTATTACGAGATTCAGCGTCCCTGGTGGTTTTCCTACGCGAATGTTGGGGTGGTGGTTACGGACCTTGCAGGGATGATCTGTGTAGTCTAACATATGATGTGACACTACCGCAGTTTCACTACCAAGGAAGTTGCAGACACTGGTTATATGCAAAATATCGGGAGGTGTATGTGGATGAGTTTATATCAGTAAGTGATTATCTCCTTACTATGTGCCTAGTGACACATCTAGATGCATTCTGGGCCACCGACCCTGATCAATACGACTGGACAGGGGATAATGCTGACTCAACCTTCAAGCTTCAGGTGTTGTCATACGGTGTTGGACAATGATTGGCCAAGCGATGGAATGCCTACAACAATGATAATGGCATAAACCATTTCATGCCTTTGATGAGAGGGGTAATGTACCTACATATAGCCGGAAATGATATGCATGACACTGAAGATGCAATTATGGAAGGTTTGCAACGGTGGGATTATGGACAACTATGTGCCCCACGTGGTAGACACCTAGAAATGTTGGGTTGGGGAATAGTATGTTCTGTAGGATTCAGACTTGTCATTTTAACCACCGCCTTGGCCGGACGTATTCACGAGAACATATATGAGTTACGATGGGTACCTAAAGCCAACATTATGAACTACACCCGAAGGTTCGGAGTGATAGACAAGCTGACTAGAGAGTCACCACCAGAGATACTGAAGCTGATGATTCGACGGGAATCTGTGCAATCGCTAAGAAGTCCATCCGTAATGACTGATGCAGAACAAACACCAGTATATAAGACATTTCAGGACAGTTTGGATAAGGATCAAATGGAAGTGATACGTGCCGCAATCACGACGAAAGGGATAGTGTTGGCTCGTGGCCCATATGGATGCGGGAAGACATCCACAATTACAGCGGTAGTACTGTCCTTGTTAGCAGTTTTCCCGTCATGTAGGATTGCTATCGTATTCGAAACCAATGCAGCCATTGACGAAGATCTGAAAAGGTTGATGGTTCAAGTCAGTTAGATGATCGACATATAATTCGGCTGGGAGAGATAAAGGGGACTATGTTAGCTCCAGATGCTGAAAAGTATCGACGAAGGTTCATTTCTGAGATACTACGACGAGAGCGCCAATCATTGGAAGGGTATGTGAATCGGAAAGAGATAGCTCCCAGACTGAAAATAAAAGAAAAATATGCATTGGACGGGGCGCGTGTGATTGTTGCTACTTTGGCTCAATTGGGGCGACCAGATCTCTCGAATTTGTTATATGACGTGATTATAAATGATGAGGGTGCACAAACAGCAGAAGTGGCATTACTGCAATCTATTAAAAAACCATGGGTAAAAGTGATTATCTCAGTGGGAGATCCGTACCAGCTCTTTGCCTACTCTCCAATTAATGAAAAGATGAAACATCGATTTCACAATGGTATTAGTCGTCATAAAATCACGTGGGGGTTGATACATTCCATGGAACATTACCGAGCAACAAGGAAACTGTCACCTGTATTCCCTGGAATTACTATGATGGCAGAATTTAGAAGCCATCCTATGATCACAAGATTGTTACAAACATTTTATCCATATACTATTCGAGATCGAGCCGCTACGTCACAAGATTATTTGGCCTCAATGCACCTGAAACATATGGAAACGCTTGACGGGGCATAGCCGAATGACCGCTACCCTTCTCGGAGGAAGGAAATGTTGGAAAATCAGCGTGTGGTGTGGATTAGTTCCCAGGAATGGGTTGAAGAACGCGAGCGCACCGAGTATAAGCACAGAAACGTCATTGAATTGGCAATAGTGGTGCATATATTGGATGAAGTATGGTCGACTTTACGGGAAGAGGCACGAAGGTCGAATGCACTGGTACGAAAGTCAATGTTGATAATCTCACCATATCAAGATCAAGTGTCGGCCATGAAGAGGGAGTTGCGATACCTGAATGGGGTGTACGAAGATCATTTGGATATCGAAGTAGCTACTACCGATTCCAGTCAAGGGCGAGAAGCGGAAATTACTATTGTTACGATGGTGCGTTCACATACTATAGGGTTCATGAAAGGTAACCCTTCGAGGTCGTTGGTGTCGCTCAGCAGATCGCGGGATTATTTATTCATTGTGGCAGCACGATATGTGTTCGAACAAGATATGGACTGGGATCGGATGATGGAAGTGTGCATGAAGTATAATGTTCCTTGTGTTGCATCCACGATGACGGACAAGGAAGCACGTCAATATTTGAAGTGGGAGTAGTAAAACGTTGGTTGTGAATTGATATATCAATGGATTGTTGTCTTTTGTTCGCTTACGCTGAAGCTGCACAAGAGGCGGCTGTGGTGAAGTGGCTGAAATATATAACAGAGTGTATACGGAAGGTATATTTCAAAAATCGGTATTGAAGCTAGTTCAGAAGTAACCAAGAAGTAACAAGGTGAACAGATATTAGAGGTAGATAGAGACCTTCCCAATGATTATAATATAATCGAATTTTCCCCCTTAGCGACTAGTCGTTTTTAAACCAACCAACCTTTTTTAACTATACAAAAACTAAGTCTAAGTGCATCCCGAGGAACCCTTTAAGTGAACGCGTGCTAAGGCGTAATAAAGGTCCTTTGCGGTACTCTAAGTTAAAGGGGCAGCCTGAAGTGTTACCAGGAAGTACCCATTTGCAGTGACTTTGTATTAAGGTTCGGACGTGAGTACCAAGAACCTGGGTAGTATAAGCAAGAGGGGTGTATTCTATCGCCTCCTTGTGTTGTTTTTGAGTGGAAGTCTCGAAAATTTAAGTTCGTTCACGACACAATGGTGATATATCCACAATTGCGCAGCGATTCTTATTGTGAGTTATAGCCAAAGCTGTCAATGCGGTATTAATTCATTATCTGTCAGCTGCATGTGACATCCGACTACAGATTTCGTATTCTTAGTATGTATTCGGGCTTAACCTCTGGATGTTAGCACAATTCCGCAGAAAGATCAGCGGCAATATATCCTCAAACTCCGTCGCAGTCGACGGAGTTTGAGCACGCCTATTACAGATGATGTATCGTCAAGCCTGTACCCGCTCGTGTACTTCACCCGCATCCAGAAGCCTCTTTCCCCGCACAATTGCCAACTTTTCTTCCCATTCGGCATTAGCTTCATGTTCGTTGTGCTGCTCCTTCGAAATAGCGCTTTCTAAATGATATAACTCTAGAACGTTGTCAAATCTAAAGAAACCAAGAACCAGATCCGTGCTACTGAGCAAGCGTTCATCTGCTGATTAGCACGAACATGAGCCCGAGGAATCATCTGCAGACAGTTATTCAGGTCAGTATCTGCGTTATTATCTCAATTTGAAGAAACTGACAAAGTAGTAACGATAGCATGTGAGCATGACAACAGTACCGTCATGAAAAGACGTTCTGTGCAAACGCACACACACCCGTCACAAATTAATAATTCCCGCTTTAGCTGTGGCTTCAAACCACTAATTCTCTGCCAGGTATCCTCTCAAGGGACTTGCAACTTGTGAATTCCGCGTCTGCGACTGCCCGAAAGACTTCATCGATAATAAAGTCATCGCTATCAATACTTCTACCGAAAATGCTTCTGCTACGGCAAAATCAACGCGTTTAAGCTGTTCAGTTTAAATTACTAACAAAAGAAACCTTGACGCAGAGACTGTGGTTGACACCCAATCTCAGACTCGGGACCAAACGCGTGTGTCTGGGGTTAGGGTAGAGGGCGGCTATTTCGCAAAAGAAAATCGTCCATTTCGCCAAAACGAAATCGACTAGCTCGGAGCTAGTCGATTTCCGAAATGGACAATAAATCGACCAAATGGTCGACCATTTCATTTACAAAAATTAGCCGAAATCACCTAACTTTGAAACCCCCTGATGTATCTTTTTCCAAAATTGAGTCCTATATCAATTGAGACGAGGGATGATATAAGAATGATGTATTAGATATGGTTTAAATTTATTAACTATTAGGGGGGGTCAAACTTAAAGTTTAGCCCAAACGAAATAAACTTTTATATCAATCAAATATCAGGTTTAGATCAAATTTGATATGCACCCCTGCCGATCTGAGTGACACGAAATAAACGTTTATTTCGGATATGAGCAGCTCGAGAGATGCTCATTTCAAAGTGTGTATATCGTGTGAAATAAACGTTCATATCGCGAGTGTTTATTTCACGAAATAAACACTTTTTTTCTTATGTCTGAACCCCCCTAATAGCGTTTAAATCTATATCTATAATAAAATTTGATCTGTCTTTTGGTGTACGTAGCTCGATGTATACAATAGACTATATGCTTGGTGTACGTAGCTCTCATTTTGATTGGCTGAAATTTACTGACTTGCGTAGAATAGCATCCAGCCCAAAGTGAACAGCGCGTATCGCTAAGCTATTAATGGGTAGTCGGTTTTGATAATGCACCACCCAACACGTTTGGGTCGGATTAGCATAAAGAAAAGATATATGACATAATTGGTCTGATACTGGCAAAACATAACGGTTACTACTTTATCTTAGGTAACAAAATTTTGTTTTCAATGTAATGTTACGGTGATTTACATTGTACATTTGCCTCTCCTTACCACAGGCAAAACGTTATATATGAAGAGGCGGTCAATTAGATAAAATATAGAATATAGTGTATATCTATTTGCCGTGACTTCGCATTTTTCTCGGGTCAAACCCAATTTACATTCTGCAGTGTTACAAATATTAAATTTATTGCCCCGTTGGTACAACGGGGGCACTATGCTAGTATATAATAAAATTTGATCCGTCTGTAGCTCGATATATACAAAAGACTATATGTTAGGTGTACGTAGCTCTCATTTTGATTGGCTGAAATTGACTGACTTACGTAGAATAGCATCCAGCCTGTTAGGTACACCAACTTACATATATGCATACAAGAGCAACGTCTCCCGCACACATAAAAGTGCTATTACCTGCTGAGAACAGAGCTGACGTGCACGTCATGCGGAACGTTGTACATGAAGAGGCGCTTAATTAGATAAAATATAGGATATAGTGTACATTTATTTACCGTGACTTCGCTTTTTTCTCAGGTCAACCCCAATTTACATTCTGCAGTGTTACACATATTAGATTAATTGCCCCGTTGGTACAACGGGGACTATGCTAGGATACTAATATTAACAAATGCAAATATTTAATGACTTGGCTCATTTAATTATGAATTTAAAATCCTTCTGGGTGAACCACATCAAATTAGAAATAAATTATAAGAATTTATAAACCAAATTTTCTTGGTCAACCTAAATATTCAAAACAGAACAATGATATTTGAAAGCCCAAACATCATTAGTTCTTATGTAAAGTAGTCCCATTACAGATATCACCACTGTTTTTCTTTCTTATAGACCGGATGCGTATTCCATTTAAGGCCCACGTTTCTCACCATAAAGCAGCCGCAACCTTGCCGCTCGAAAAGATCACAAAAGGGCGTGCATTGGACGTTTTCTGTACAGTCTTAGAAAAGAGCGGGTCAATGGAAGAAAATGATTTGAAAATATTGTTAAGTGCGTGGCACCAAGGAAGAAACATAGCCGTTGGTGCGATTAACAAACACGGATCACTTAAAGGATGCCCGAGAACTAGTGGTATGTGTTCACTCAGTATCTTAGAAACTTTCATGACGAAGACATGAAAGTTTCGAAGATTAGTGGAAAATTCATGTCGACACTATCTGTGAGGGCAAAAAGACCAGCCTTTGATATAATAAGGGACATATTAAGTTAATTACCCGCAGCTGGGGCTGCGGGTAATTAACTTGTGAGATGCGTCTGTGTCTTGGCTTTCTGTAGTGGTGCTGACAGTTTGCTTTTATGATCTAATTAGTCTGCTACTGCCGACCCCAACCGTAATGTACTTACGCACACAACATAACTAAATGTAACCAGAATGTAACCCTGTTACACCCTACCCCATCAAGACTATTTCTTACGCAATAAATCAATTATAGTTGGAGAACTCCAACTGCCAGAACCTCTGGCTGCAGGACAGTTTGTGAAGCTGAGGGCACATGACTTCTTGTTGGATTTACCACTGGGATTGAATCTGCCGTTGTGGATGAGTATTTTCGACCAATCGGATGCGACCCGCGACGGTCATGTCGCGATGGCCATCTCTCGATGACCAATCCGATCAATCATATTACAGAGGGTCTCCTAAGTAACTGTCAAGTACGATCAATCAGATTACATAGAGTCTCAGCAGTAACTGTCAAGTACTGAAGTCAGCGCTGAAGTAACCAAGAAGTAGTGGGTGAAAGAAGTGATTGATTTTGATGTAATAATTACTAACACTTAATATATTCAAATTTCCCCTGAACGACACAGATCTCTAGCAGTCCTCTAAAATCCTTCTCGATTTTTCTCATACAAAAACCAAGTCTAATACAAAGAAGTCACTGAGTAAACGCCTAAGCAAGTGGATCAGCAGCCTTTTGGAGCTAGCTAGAGTTGGGGGCAGCCTGGAACTACTTTTGGAAGTGTGTCCCTAGTGTGTTTGGTTGGTTTGTTTGTTCGGGAGGTAGTATTAAGTACCCGGGAAGTTAAGCAAGAAGGACTGGTTTATTACCTTCTTGTGCTGTTAATTAAGTGGGAACATTAAAATTTCCAACTCCTTCACAACAGTCTATTGTGAATCTCAAGGTGTACGAGGCCGGACATTTCTTTCGCAGTTCATAGGGCCACGAGGCGCATGCATACACCAAGTCAGAGTGATTATAAATTGGCGAAGAAGATTATCAGGTATTTGAAGGGATCGAAGGCGCTCAAGTTACGTTTGGAATGCAAGGCTAGGAATGATGAAAGTTTGCAGCTGATTGGATACACGGACGCAGATTTCGCTTGCGATATGCAAGATCGGTAGAGTGTGAGTGGTTTCATGGTTTTACTGAATGGTATGACTGTCGGATGGGCGTGCAAGAAGCAAGGTACAGTCGCATTGGCTTGTGGTGGAGCGGCTGATCAGAGTTTTTGACGTTCGATCAGGCGTTCCCACAGCGCCCCAACTGCCGACTAACGAGGGGGGTCCTCCGGTTGTCTTGTGACTGGCCTATGTCTTGCTCACCTTGTGTAACCGACAGCTTGGTCGTGGGTCGCTCTTCAGATGACCGGGACGTAGATCCGCGAAGTTCCGATGCAAGATTGGGATAAACTCGCAGTGGATCGACAGGTGTCGATCAGGTGCGATCAGGTGTGATCAGGTGCGATCAGGTGTGATCAGGTGCACAAAGTCGATTATCAGGACCGTTAATCAATGATCTTGTGACGAATCGGCGAGATTTCAGATGATCACAGGTCGATGATCAAGATCAGTGATCAGGGGATGATCAAGGTCGATAATCGATGACCAGGGGTGATCACGGGTGATCAGGGCCAATAATCAATAATCGCAGATTCCCGATTGATTTAGCTGATCCAGCACAACGTGGCGCGATTGAGGGTTGATGATCGCAGGTCGCAGGTTGCAGATAGTCGATCTTGGTGGTGATCAGTGGAGGGGTACTTGATCAGGTTGCGGAAGTCTTCACCACCCGATCGCCGAGCCTCTTAAGACTAGTCCGCTAATAGAACACCCAATACACTACGTATTCTAAGCTTAGAACTAAGCGGAGAGGGACGATCAGCGCTTCCCATGTGCTGATCGACGGACTTCGCAGAAATCCACCTAGAGTTCCCGTGGGGTGCTTAGAGCAGCCGAACGTCTAGGGACCAGATTCGGACCAATGGGGAAGAGGTGAGAGCGCACTGCTTGATCACGTTCCCAAAAAATCTTTACAGAAGAAGCCGATGACACATAGGGCGGAGTTGCTGGAGAGTTCCCAATAACTACACGTCTACGGTGGTACAAAAAATGCACTAGATTCTCCCGCCCGGGAAGTAGATGTGCGTTTGCAATGAAGGGAGGCACTAGGTGCCGTCCCTGTAGGTGATCTTAGTGATCGGACGCAAAAGTAGAATTCTTATTAGTGCTTATATCCTAGAATATACCAATTACCTAATTTCAACCAATCAGAACTACCCATCCCTTTGTGCTCCACCTACCAGTCAACCTGATTTCTCGGTCGTCCGTTTCTTACCGTTAAGTACCAGTACCTAGTCGTCGCTTCCAATCCGATGACCCGTCTATGTACCCACAGTTGTACCCAAAGTTCTACCCACATTTGTACACAGTTTTACACACAGTTGTACACTTAATTATACACAAATTTTACGGTACACTTTGCCAAAGCCGCCCCTGAACATCGTCCCTTCCGGACAGCGGTTGGGGCGGGGGTCGACCCTGCCGCTCCCACCCATTGACCATTCCATCGTTGATCATGTAATCAGCACCCATCAATCATGACGTCGTTGATCGTGCAGTCAGCACCCATAAATCTCCTCTTTCTCTAATCGATCAAGTCGCAACAGATCAGACTGTTACCACTCATCAACCGTGGTTTCATCGACCCGGTCCCCCTGATCAGGCATTTCCACATTTCAATCATGCATGCGATCACGAACAGATCTTCAGCGATCACGAACAGCGCTTCAGCCATCACGAACAGCGCTTCAGCCATCGCGAACAGCGCTTCAGCCATCACGAACAGCGCTTCAGCCCTCGATCGGTCTAAGGCCGATGAGCTGATCGCTGTGATCAATCACGCATACTCCATGCAAGAGGTGCTCCGCACGCGAGACGAGGAGGTCGTCGTATTTTACAACTCTCTCTCGGTACTCGAGGACACCATCCCGATACTTCGGAAGCAACTCGCACGCGCTAACCGTCAATTTGCTGATCGCAAGGATGAGATCAAGCGGTTCCATTAGCAGCTTGCGCCCCTGCGCGATTATGTCCGCGTGGCGGTAAACGAACTCGAGTCCAAACTAAAGGCTGCTGAGGCGACCATAGCTTACCAGCGCGCCCAGATCCGCGATCTGGAGGGCGGTCTGATCGTGTTCGCTATCTACTGTCGGTTCAGAAGGAGACCATTGCTGATCACATACAAGAAATCTCGCGCCTTTAGGCGCTCCCAGATCAAGTGATGATTAATCAACTCCGACAGCGCTTGGGCAGGCTACAGAAGGCGTATGATCAAGCCGCATCCAAGAACAAACGCCTGATAGAGAAGGAGTTCAGGCTCAACTCGAAGGCCGAGAAGCGCAATAAACAACGCGATCGCATCCAGGAGGAAAATAAAGCCAATTTTTTGAGAATGGAGGAACACGTCGCTATCATAGCCCAGATGGATGAGCTACGTGATCGCGTCGATGGGGCGTCGGTCTGCAGGGCCGAGCTGGAGGGCCTACGTACCGAGAATTACAAGTTAAAGACGGAACTTTCGACAGCGCGGCGCCGTTTCAATTACGTATCTGCAGATCGTGACACACTGCGTGACAAGTTGCGACAGGCCCAAGATGAAGCTGCGCGATTGCGTTCGTTCCACTCGCGCCTCCAATCCGTGTTGGCTGGTGTGTCACTACAGATGCAGGTTTCCCCGGCTTCCGGCGTCTCTCGTGCAAGTTCTGATCAAGCTGCAAGCTTGTCTGCTGACCTTCAAGGTGATTCGCCAGAAGATTCTGTCATTCGGTCCACATCTTCGCCTAAGTGACGTGCACAGCGTTCGCAATCCAAATCTCGGTCCAACCGGCAATGCCAAGTTCTTCCCTTTCATAGGGAAAGTCGGATGATGATCGTTCAATTGATCCCGATCAGCCAGATGACAGTCAAAGCGGTTTTCTTGCACTGATCAGCACACAAATTCCATCCAGTCTCACGATCAGCGAGCTCGCTAGTGAAACTTCGCCTGATCAAGATTCTGCCGGGTTCCTCTTCCCTCGCACGGGTGCATACAAGTCGTTGATCTTGGTGCCTGATGGTGCAGCAGATGCAGACATCTTGCCGTGGACTACGTGTCAACTTGGCGGCTTTGATCTGGGCAACGTCTCGGTACAAATGGTCTTCGACTACTTGACACGCCCCGAGGGATGGTTGTTTCCAGTTGCCACACGCGCCCCTTCGGCTGATCAGTGGTGTAGTCACCTGATCACCTAGTCGAAAGTAGAGCTGCTGTACTCACGACTCCCCTGGGCGTTCTTCAAAACTATGCTGCCACCCGTCTCTTTCCGATCAGTAGTCTGGTTTGCTAACTTTGAAGCAAAGTACCAGACGTTCCTGGACCATCAAGGGATGGCAGTCAGGTAATCAACTCACTACCTCCCCATATATCAAGGCCTCAGAAAGCGCGATACCTTCTTCCATGAATATTATCAAGGTCGACGTCAGCGTAGAAGTCGCGCCGGGGCATTGTGGAAAAAGGTCGTGGGGCTCGTCTTTCAGGGCATGATCATCGGGGTGTACAATCTCGACATTTTCTTGGACCCGGCGATCTCGCACTGCTCCCGGAATCGCCCCCTGAAATACGCTCCAGCTGGTGGGGGTCATGGTACCCAGGGTAGCTATCAGATCCACCACCTCGGACACTGCAGGATGCGCGGCTCGAAGTCGACGCCTATGAACCTTGGCGGATCCAGTATCGTTTTTCTGTTGAGGATCATCCTGGCCATCATATCCCTCGTATTTGCCGTAAGTTCTATGGTTCAGGCTAGCTGGTTGATCACTTCTTCTATAATCAATAAAGAATCTTGATCATACCATTTCCAACTGTTGCTTCGTCACTTTTCATGCATAATTTAAATCGATCTCCCATCGGCTCATCTGCTGTTGCTCCATCACCATATCTCGCAATATCTATCGTAAATTCACCAATTCGAATCAATCGTTATTTTTTCATTCATCGTGAGTTTCGTCAATCGCTCTTCTCCAATCATAGGTTCTTCAATCATAATTTCATTATCAGTTCATCGATCATGCGTTAGTTAGACTCTTCGTTCACCTGCATTACGTCAAACCGATGTCTACTGATCATCTTCCTTTCGAAGTACTGGATCAGAGCATCATAGTTCAGATCTGTCTCGTCTACCCATGACGGCTCGTCATAACCCTTCCAGTAGACTTGATATTCGCGTAACGTTCTTCAATATCTATTCTTTCGACCAGATCGGACATCGGTGATGTGATCAACTTAAAATTCGTCCGGCTCTAGGGTCCTTTCCCAGCTGTCTTCGGGTAGTAAAGCTTCATCAAAATCAAAACGATCCTCTACCCCAACTGCTAGCACAGTAGTGGGTCGATCTGGAAATTCCTTGACCAATTTCAACTTGGATAGGTGTAACACTGGGAATATGCGATAGTCGGTGCCAGCCGTAATCAGCCTTGCAGCATGATCACCGATCACCTCATCAACTCTGATGGGTCCATGCCACATATGCGCCAGTTTCTTCGCGAACCCTTCTTTCACCCTATCGAGGTATAACCAGACCCTTGATCCAGCTTCGATCTTGTGCGGTGTCACCTGATCATTATGCTTTCTGCTCGATCAGCCACCGCTTGGTGCAGTCGAGTGCTCACTTGTACACGTGCGTATCGGTAGTTTTTCTGCAGCCTATATCTCCACCGACGAGAATACCGGTCTTTACACCGAAATCCACCAAGTTGCAATGTTGATTCCAACGATGCTCGCGGATACCACCCATACGCCAAATAGAATGGTGTTTCTCTACGAATGCGATCAGGGGTCGGATTCAGTGCAAACACCAATCGTTCTGCATACGGGCTCCAATCCTTCTGACCGGCGCCTGATACATACAACTTGATCGCTCGTGTGATCGTCTGCACCGTTCTTTCCGCCTTGCCGTTCGCCTGTGGACGGTATGCCATAGTGGCACTCTGTCGTTGTCCCACTATCTTGTTGAACGCACGAAGTACTTCGGACATAAAACCGGGTTCTCGATCATGCCTAATCACCTCACTAGCTCCAAATCGTCCAAATACACATTCTTCATAATTTTCGGCGGCTTTCTGAGCTGTACGAGACGATCCAGCTTTCGCGATCACCATACCCGTGAACAGATCAGTCCAGATAAACAATTCCGTATGCCTGTCAGTTGAACGAGGTAGCGGCGGGATATGATCCATAGCTATCACTTTAAACGGGTACGTAGCTTCAATGTTTCCAGGCGACATACCCTTGATCGTAGATTGGCCCTTCCCCGTCTCACAATCTACGCATTGCCCAACAAATCTTTGCACGATGCGAAATAGACCACGCCAATGAAAGTATCGTCTGATCCTCTGATATGTACGCCCTATACCCTGGTGTCCTCCTTCCAAACTCAGATGATAATGGTGGAGGACATCCACATGTAGGGTTTCAGGTAAGACCAGCTTGATCAAAGAGTGTCGTTCATCTCGATCATCTTAATCACCGCTGGCTTTTCCTTTAGCCATATTTCCACAGTAGATCAACAACCCTTTGTCATCGGCATCATAGCTGTCGGCAATTTTCGCGCAATCTTTCACCTCGTCTGCGCTCAATTGTGAAACGTTACCATGCAAGTAACATCGCAAATCACAAATCCACTGTTCTTCGTCTTGCGCCTTCTTAACAAGTTCCGCCATTATACCTTCTATGGATACTTTGGGCACGTTGATGATCGCATCTGACGAAGGTTACGTGATCGCGTCGTCACCAGCACTTGCGGACCAGTGGGATCTTCCTTCCAAGTAATCACTTCTGACAATCTGTTAGATCGACCAATTCTTCCAGTTTTTTTCGTCATCAATCACACATTGTGCTCCATTTTGCATGGCCGTAGTGTTGATGTGATCGGCACTCTTATTCTACTCCATTTTAATATGCAGCAGATCATGATCAAGCCATTGGCGGAGGAGTTTTAACGCGCGCTGTTGCAATACTTGCAATCGCGTATCCTTGCACTCTATTTCGCCACGCATCTGTCTGATCACCAAATTCGAGTCTCCACACACGATCACCCTTCCTTTGGTATATTGCGACAGTAGATCCAAACTTAGAAGCAATCCATGATACTATGCTTCATTCACCGTAATGTTAGGTGCATGATCAGCAACCGCGATCATGATCTTACACTCCGGAAATTTCCACAAAATAGCACCAAACGCACCAACACATCGCTTAACACTTGCAGATCCATCGAAACAGATCATGTATAAATCTTCTCCTTTCTCAACCGTGGGAGTTGGTACCTCAATCATCTGCCGAGGTTGCTTTTTTGGTGCGATCGCGATCAGGGCTTCATCAATTTCGGTGCGAGGGGTGATACTTGCGGCTAACGCCCCTAGTACCTCCTCTTCTCCATGCACACATTTCTTGATCTCCAAGTCCCATTGTGACAAGATAGCAGCCCATCTCTCAAATCGTCCGTCTAGCCCGTTGGATGTTAATAACCACTTCAACGTGTATCGAAGTGACAGGACAGTGATTGCCTTTCCGACCAGCATCGTAAAGTAGACTTCCAAAATTCGCAGAAGATCCAACACTTCCTTTTCGACGGTGATGTAATTCAGCTCACCGCTCTTCAGTGTCCGGCTAGCAAATGCGACGGGGAGATATACTTTATCATGCTCTTGCACTAACGCGCCACACACTGCCAACTTTCTGTCATAAACCACGATCACCGGCGTTTTGGCTTGATCGAAATGGCGCAGGGTTGGGGATGACGCAATCTTCGCTTTCAGCATACTAAATGCTAAATGCCACTCGCGCCCTGATTAATCGATCGTCTTCGCGATCCGGACTCTCATTGATCGATGATCGACTCTTTAGTTCTTGATAATCTGTTTCTCGTAACTCATAGAGTACAGCAGCATAGATCGCGAAGTCTTCAATAAATCGACGGTAGTAATTCAGACTTCCCAAAAACGATTTCATAGCACGCAAAGTGCCAGGAAAGGGCAAATCGATCAGATCATCCAAATTCATCGGATTTATTTCCAAACCGCGGCTAGAGATGTGGTGTCCTAAATAAGGAACTTCACTTCGCCCCCAGTACAATTTAGCACGCTAATCGACAAGTTCCACTGATCGCACTTTTCCAATACGTTCCGCACTTTATCACACAAGGTTGTCCATGTAGGTGAAGGGATCAAAATATCATCGATATATGATCGTCGTTGCAACACAGACGGGCCTTGCGCTTGGTCGGGCTCTCCCTCAGTAAATAAATCAGTTGACTCCCTTAAACTTTAGATACCCATACAACGAACTATCGATCAACCGCTGGTAGATCTGCGGAGCATTCTTTACCACAAAGGGCATCCGATTGCATTCAAACAATCCAAACGGGGTAAAAAAGCCTAAATCTGACGTGCTCGATCGGTCATAGACACGACACAAAACCACTTGCCATATCCAAAGAGCAAAACCACAACACTTTATCCAAATCTTTGAGCAGATCAGAGATAAGAGGCATTGGGTACACCATCAAGCGCGTGAGCTGATTCACTGCGCGATAATCGATACATAATCGAATACCAACCCCATTCTTCTTCACGATGATCACTATAGGTGATGCCCACGGTGATGTAGATCGCTGGATGATCTTCGTGGCCAATAACCCCTTTATCAAGGATGATAACTTCTCGCGAAATTGTGGTGCAACCTTCCGACACTTTTGAGCGATCGGGCGCGCATTGCCTACGTCAATATCACAAACAACTCCATGTGCAGCAGGATGCAGAGCGTTTCCTTTCCCGATCAACAGATGTTTCTTCGCACAAATTATATCGCCAAGCTGATCAATTTCCTCTGCTGTGTTAATCGATGGATCACCAACTTGAAAATCGTCCTTTCCACTTCTTCGGTACTTGCGGACACTTCAGGCAGCGTGGAAATCTGTTTATCCAGCTCTTCCACGAACAAATCTCCGCCTTCGTGATAGCACACTTGATCATCGGTAGGAATCACACCGAATTCACCGGGATCGGCTGAGACGGGATGCTCACGCATATCTTGACCAGACTAATCTCTTGCAACAGGTAGTTCAACTTCGTGACCAAGGGTCGGACCCTTCACACGCAGCTCCGGATCTCACTTCTCTTGCACTTCTTGCACTTTCTGCGATCTTCCGGATACTAATGTGACAGATGCCGTTATCGAGTCCGTAGGTCGTACTAAAATTCCTTGAGGAATAGGATACTCCTTTTTCTCGACCAAAGTACCTCGATCGACACTTTCTTGATCGTCATGCACAGAATCTGTAGAAGCTTGATACGCGAGATTCTGCCACTCCTTATAACGATTATATCCCACCGAAATAAACCCAGGGAGACGGGGTACGTCATCCTTATTCATCCAGATGCCTAAAGTCGTATCGTCGTGTAGGATGATCGGATGATCGGCAACGTTCGTAATACACAGATATCGTAAATAGCCCACGCCCCTGGTCACAGTGGGGACCCAACCTTTTCCGCGTGTAATCCATAGCTTCTGAGATCGCTGATCACGAATCCGAACCTCAGCAGATCGACCTACTGGGATCTGCTCATACTGATCAAGTTTCATATAGTTTCCACTTGACCCGTATACTGTCGACGCCCTTCCAATGGGATGATCACTTCATCAGGCAAACTTATTGCACCGTGGGCAACGTCCAATCGAACACCAGCTGGGATCATAAAATCCATACCCAATATAACATCTTGACCAACAAGCTTTCCCACCCATGCGTGGAAATAATAAACCAAAGAACCTGCTAACGTCACCTTGATCTTATTGCGCTCTCTGTGAGGTATGCATTATATCCGGTACCAACACATTCTTGTGTTTGGCTCGTGTCGATTTGGAAACCCACCTTACGAGCAAAGGTTGAGTCGATGATCGACACTTCGGCACCAGAATCAAATAGCAACGTGACACGTTCGTTATTGATTTTGACGCTGGCCTCGGCTTGTTTAAACCATTTCTTGGGCGAGTGATACTTCAAATATCCACGTGATTCACCCGGAAGAAAATCAACTTACATGATCACCGGGGGCCTAGAAAACTCATCAATACGGAAATTAGCCAAACGTGGTAAATCAGGCTGATCGCATTTTTGATTATCTTTTTCTTCTGCTTGACCATCCCTCTTCTTATCCACATATGCAAAAATACACAAAACAGAACGCTCGTCTTGTACCGGATTCCAACCTGGCGAGCGTCCTAGTTTAACTTGTCTTCGGCTTCCTTGGGCAACATTCCGGGATACTTGGTAGGGTTGTACCACTGGCGAATACGATTGTAGAATTCTTCCATAGGGCACTTGCCAGCGTCATGAATTTCGCCGCACGCACGGCAGACATACAAGCAGTGATCCGTCGGGTGTCCATTCTTGCCAGACTTCAGACAGGTCCGGCGCTTCCAACAACGTAAATTGTCATGCTTGATCGATCCACAATGACTGCATTTCTTCGTCGCCCCTTGATCAACTGCACTTGATTCAATTTGTTTACCAGATCTAGACTCGCTAGGTTGATCGTGCGTCACTGGTTGATCGCGCATAGCATCAATCATGTAGCGGCACTGATAACCGTCACTTCCACTGTCCTCTGAGCTTGATTCTTCCCTTCCAGACATCATCTTGATCTCGCGCACTGCTTTAGACTTCCGCGCCGGGGAAGATGCCCGATCATCGCCAAATTTCTGGCGGAATCGGCTAGTGCCAACCGCCGCTATTGGCTGGCACGACTTATTGCGTGCATAATCCCACAGCGTCTCTTCCAAATCCGTAACTTTATCCAAACGCAGAAGTGCCAGTTGATCAACGAATTCGCGATTAGTCAGCGTGTCAAGAAAATGTTGCACATGTTCACGCAAAATCGTAGACGGTCCGTCCTTGATCGGCAACTTGGCTCGCATTCCTGCCACATTCAACCGGTGAAGAAACTCAATAGGAGTTTCATCAGATCGTTGCTTCGTGTAGTAGTATTGGTGATATGCCGACTGACCACTTCCACAGTACTAAGTTTCAAACTCATCGACGAGACATTTCCAGGTTCCACGCGTCGCTCTGCTCAGCTGGCGATGCCAATTGCGCGCCGGTCCTTTAAGCACATCACCCATAATCAAACACTTCTCATGATCAGAGGCTTCATCACGCATAAATGCTGATTCAAGGCGACTGATCCAGTTTCGCGCTTGATCTTCATCCACTTCCTTCCCTGAGAATTATTTCAGATGGCTGATCGCAGACATTCGGATCCTGGTAATCGGCTGTTGATCAGGCACTCCGGTGTATGATGACGCAACCGTAGCTTGTCGAGGCTGGGTAATCGGCTCATCTGGATCGGTATAATTACGCTGGGATTGTTGATCATGGAACGAATACACGGATTCCATGTCGACATCCTTAACCGTCGCCGATCTTCCTGGCTTTTATTGATGATCACGGAGCGAATGCACAGATTCCATATCAACATCCTTGACTGACGCAGCTCTCCCTGGCTTTCGCTGGTCACTTTTCGTGCGTACCACTTCAGGTGTCTCCTTGCCTCTTTCCTCATCCAAAAACCTCCCTATAGCCTTATCAAAAAATGTTTGCAGCCGTGGGTCCTGCGATGACTGATCATCTTCTGCCTTGACTGATTGAGGTTCCTTCTTAAAAACTGAGAACTTGGCTTCATCCTTCTTGCAGATCGTCATCCGGGTAATCTTGGGTTCCACACTATCAGCACTGCTCGACTCTACTTCAGACATGTCGCCCTCGGAAGGAGCAGATTCATAACAGGATTCCCCGTGTGTTCTGACCCGCTTCAATTTTCAGCGGAGATCGGGGGGGGGGGGGTTCCACCTTAGTAGATCGACCCACTATAGGCACCAACAGATCAAACAACCGCTGGGTAGCGGCCGCAACATCTTCTGGGTCCTGATAGAACACTTCTTCAGCATCGTAGACGCCTGTCGTCAGACTAACTTGCTTGATAAGGAGCGTTAGCCTTAAAACAATCGTAAGCTTGTCCTTCCCGTCCGCCACTGGTTGATCGAACGGTCCGTTCAGCTTTCCGCTGATCGTGACCCCGAGTAGGCTCATGATAGAATCCGTCAATAAGAAATCTTCCAGTTCCCCTTTGTAAACTTTCCTGTAAAACGTCCTCACCAGATCAGATTCCGTTAACACTATACTTGATCGACTTTCGTCGCTCTCCGACCCAGGCACCTTTATCAACACCTTCGGTTGGTCGGACTTGTAATATGTCACCACCGGCTTCCAATACGGATCATTATAGACACATGCAATAGGCGAATCATAACTTGCGTTCTGATCCGCAGGGTATCCCGAATGAGCCTTGGGAGTTGATTGAGGCTTTTCCTCCTTTATCTCATCAGGATACCTCCCAGGTCCTGATGATCAGCATTTCCTTTCTTCTTCAGACATGACGACGGCGAACTGCCTTCAATCACCACAACCACCTCCTCCTTTTCCACTTTAATCTTCAAGTCTTCTTCCGTTTCCACGTCCGCATCAAAGCCATCTTGCGTAGAATCGCTGAGATATCCCGCGTCGCCCAAAGATCCGGGCACGCGCACCATTGTGGCGGAGCGGCTGACCAGAGTGTTGACGCTCGATCAGGAGTTCCCACAGCGCCCGGACTACCGACTAACGAATGGGGTCCTCCGGTTGTCTTGGGACTGGCCTATGGCTTGCTCACCTTGTGTACCAGACGGCTTGGGCGTGGGTCGCTCTTCAGATGACAGAGAAGTAGCTCCGCGAAGTTCCGATGCAAGATTGGGATAAACTCGCAGTGGATCGACAGGTGTCGATCAGGTGCGATCAGGTGTGATCAGGTGCACAAAGTCGATGATCAAGACCGTTAATCAATGATCTTGTGACGAATCGGCGAGATTTCAGATGATCACAGGTCGATGATCAAGATCAGTGATCAGGGGATGATCAAGGTCGATAATCGATGACCAGGGGTGATCACGGGTGATCAGGGTCAATAATCAATAATCGCAGATTCCCGATTGATTTAGCTGATCCAGCACAACGTGGCGCGATTGAGGGTTGATGATCGCAGGTCGCAGGTTGCAGATAGTCGATCTTGGTGGTGATCAGTGGAGGGGTACTTGATCAGGTTGCGGAAGTCTTCACCACCCGATCGCCGAGCCTCTTAAGACTAGTCCGCTAATAGAACACCCAATACACTACGTATTCTAAGCTTAGAACTAAGCGGAGAGGGACGATCAGCGCTTCCCATGTGCTGATCGACGGACTTCGCAGAAATCCACCTAGAGTTCCCGTGGGGTGCTTAGAGCAGCCGAACGTCTAGGGACCAGATTCGGACCAATGGGGAAGAGGTGAGAGCTCACTGCTTGATCACGTTCCCAAAAAATCTTTACAGAAGAAGCCGATGACACATAGGGCGGAGTTGCTGGAGAGTTCCCAATAACTACACGTCTACGGTGGTACAAAAAATGCACTAGATTCTCCCGCCCGGGAAGTAGATGTGCGTTTGCAATGAAGGGAGGCACTAGGTGCCGTCCCTGTAGGTGATATTAGTGATCGGACGCAAAAGGAGAATTCTTATTAGTGCTTATATCCTAGAATATACCAATTACCTAATTTCAACCAATCAGAACTACCCATCCCTTTGTGCTCCACCGACCAGTCACACCTGATTTCTCGGTCGTCCGTTAGTTACCGTTAAGTACCAGTACCTAGTCGTCGCTTCAAATCCGATGGCCCGTCCATGTACCCACAGCTGTACCCAAAGTTCTACCCACATTCTTACACAGTTGTACACACAGTTGTACCCAAAGTTCTACCCACATTTTACACAGTTGTACACACAGTTGTACACACAGTTGTACACACAGTTGTACACAAATTTTACGGTACACTTTGCCATAGTCTACTGCTGAGGCGGGGTTCGTGGCTGCTGCTGTTGGAGGATGCTGTTACGAATGGATAATCTAGCAGCGATTAGGCAACTTGAGGACGAAGCAAGTGGTGCGGCGTCAAAGCATGTGGATGTCAAGCTCAAGTTTCTCAGGGACTATGTCAAGCGCGAAGCAGTGAGACCACTGCACGTGACCAGTGATGAAATTGTTGCGCACCTTCTGACGAAGCCACTGTGTGCAGCCAAGGTCTCATGCTTACGCAGCAAAATTGGTTTGAAGTGAAAACGAGTGATCACACGATGTTCGTGGAAGGAGTGTTGAAGGTTTACAAGCGTTGTATATGTAGTCCGGTATGGTACTACATACAAACTTCAAGTGAAGAGCGACCATTGTAGTCACTTATGCGTTTATGCATTTTTAGCTACTTTTGAATTTTATCTTTATATTAACTTTTAGGTTAGGTTCTTAAGTACTCATTTATAATTAGTATATTTTTAGGGACGGTCTAAATGGCAGCCAGTGAAATACTAACCAGCAGCAAGTGAGGCAGCGAATAGGGCAAAGTACCAGAAAGGATATACTTTAACCTTTTTTGGGGGGCTTTTATGCGCGTATCATTTAAAGATGGACATCTTCGTACAAGACCAAAAAATAGGTATACTCAATGTTTGTGTATTTGTGTCAGACTATAATTTAGTTATAGTCAAATATATTACTTTTGCATTTTCTTTCTTTGCGACGAGACGTTTTCTCTGACCGTTGATTCTTGGTGCTACGCATCCTCGCACATTCAGTGTGCTAATTAACTGACTAATTAACATCGCATTAACACGCAAGGCTTTGGTTGTTATGACCGCTGGATTTGTTGTGGAGATTATTGATTATTTGACTGATTCACGTGGAGGAACGTTTGACTAAGTGGAAGGTTACGTTTGGAGTGGACGCAGGGCATACTAAGTTGTAGTTTACGCATTAAGTTGTAGATTATCGATTTAATTAGCATGGTAAAGCACGTCGGCGATCAACACATCAGCATTATAATCAACATACTTTTCATTAATTCTTTGTTGGTCCTCTGGCTGCGTTCCCCCTCCTTCTTGTCCTCATTCTTTTCGTCCTTCTTTAGAATGAAAAAAAACTTCCAAATGAGCTTTATTACGCAGCGCCTCACGCGCTTCCTCCAGCGTGGGAAACTTCTGAAGGTCCTGACGGAAGAAATCAGCAATATCTGCGGCGACTGCAGAGGTGGAGGCTGCAGGTTTCTGGGGAATATCTAAGGATGCTTCCTCTTCCTCATCTTCGGTGTCACTCAAGTCACCCTCCGGGCAAGGATTATACATTTCAAAATCCTTGGACATCTGCCCGACATTCTCCTCCGCATGAACGTCGAAGTCTTCATCGTCGTGAATATCATCAGGGCCAATTTGATCATCGGTGTTCGATTGTTCCCTCCGCGCGTCCACCTGGGCTTGAGGGGAACGATACTCGTCTTTCATCGTAATTCTAATATACCAAAAATAACCAACTTGTCAATAATTGCAGCATTCAAAGGAACATACGAGGCAAGGCAGAGTACGTGACTAGGAGTAGAGTGCGCTTAAGACTTTAACGATCAAAGGTAAGATATATGCAACTCTGCTCAAGTCAGTCCAGCTAACGTCTGTTATCAATGCCATCTGAAATATTGACAACTCACCTGACAAACGCCAGCCGCCGACCGCACATAACAGTCCCAAAAAGGTAAAAGTAAATCCTTTTTGGTACTTCACCCTAGTCGCTGCCTCACTTGCTGCTGGTTAGTCTTTCACTGGCTGCCGTTTAGCCCGTCCCATTTTTTTTACCTTAAAACACGCATTTACACCCTGCCCTCGTGCGCCCCTACCCTGATCAAGTAGGGCGCGCTTCTTTCACGAAACTTTCTCCCAGACGGTAAGGCGCTAACGGCCGATTCTGTCATAATTGGATTTTGCACGTACCCCCAACTCGTGTCAATTTCCTACACACACTCAATTGAAGAAGTCCCTGACGTGGTTAGATATCTTCACACGCTGTCTGTGAACTATCTTGGGGTGTTGCTTTCATCGCTAGTTGAATATTGGTAACGATACAATTCACAGACGAATTCAGCATATTCAAGGTACGAAACGACATCTACGACTCAAGTTTCTACGAATCTACGCAAAGATGCACCAGAAAACATTTTAACAGGCACGTGTGCGATCTATGCATGCTGGTGTATCCATCCTCGGATATGGTTGATCTCGTGTACGAGTCGATGCTTAAACGTTTAGCACACCCCAGGACCCGATTGAGAGTGTTTAATGGTGTGGCCGCTTAAGTACGGCTTGTTATAGCTATCAAGAACAACGAGATGATGAGCAAATCCAAGTTTACACGTCTTGAAGTTCACAAGCCTATGCTGACATGCGCTGTACTCATTCTTAATGTTTACTTTAAAAATGCTATTTGCGGGGCTTCGATTCCATCCCCGCACTTTCAACCCCGGAACAGCTCAAACCCCAAGGTGAACAAGGGAAAGATAAGACTGCTGGATGTTGGTATCACATGTAACTGCCACCAAATCGTTCGCTTCAAATGAAAGACAAGTGCTCAGCGGTGTTGAGCTATAACCACTACGGTTAACGAAAACGACATAAGCCTGTTGGACGCACGTTCCATTCTTCATCAGTTGAATGGACTGGTTCGAATTCGATACTGCTACGTTTATCACAGCAGCGATGCTGTAAACACCAGGTCGGTTAATTGACACCTCGCCAGTCGTCTGATTCACGAAAAAGTTGTCCGAGTCAATATTGTTCCACAGCAAGTTTGCGCCGATTTTTGTCGAAGCGACAAGCTCAATATGCACGGGTTCTACATGAATCTTTCCACAAAGTCGCTCCAATTCCTCTTGCTGGTCACGTAATTTGGACTCTAACACGTCAATGCGCTCCACCGAGACAGGGTCAAGAACAAATGTGTACTTTGCGACTCGCGCCGAGCGAAGAACGTGGATTTTGATCTCAAAATTCAGTTGAAGAGCTCCTCCTTTCAACATTGTCAACGTACGCTGGACGTCACTGGACTCGTCCAGTTCACCATTTAATGATTCTTGAAAGCTCTGACAAGGTGGTACACGTTATCTTTCAGCTAGAGACAGCATGAAATGCAGTTCTTACCCTTAGATAGTCCGCCGCTGATGCATCTGAGATAATGTTGCCTGATGTCACGTAGTCGTCTTTAACCATCTTGCCCTTATACCTGTTAATGATAAGAGCCTCACAATTATAGAAATAATAATAATGAGCACAGTTTAGTTCCAGTTCGTACCATTGCTTTTTACTTTTTCGGTCCTCCATCCAGATACTCAACTCGTTGTTTAGCAGCTTCAGCATGTAGCGGTAGGACGTCCTTGGCGATGTAGCGAATGTAGTTACGCCTTCCACTTCAATATCTTGTATCGGCGCCATAAATGCCTCAAAAATCTTAAGGAAAGCGCGTACGAATGCCGTGTCGAATGTCAAAATGAAATGTGCTATGCTTCATTGAGCATTTTTTTTGCATATGCAAACTGACAGGAAGTGACAGTACCTGTTGTCAATGCATCAATCGGGAAGTTTCCACTTGATGGGATGAGATGTGTCCATTAATCGTCAAGTAGATTCTAGTTGACACATACAATTTTATACCTCCTTTATCCTGACTAAACACTCCCCCTTCACCGCTTTTAACTTCAACGTTGCCGATTTCTTGCACCATAAGTCGGTATCCTTTTCTGTTTTTTTTCTTCAGTAGTTTCTTGGTGTGAAGTTTTTTTCAAAACGAGGAGCGAAAGCATACGAAATTCAAGTGATACGCGATCGCAGTGGCTGAAAATGCTTGCTGGAGACATAAAGGCTTCAACTCTTATGCATAGTATTACAAGTGATGATAGATAAATCACTTCTCAATACACATTAAATTGAACAAGTCCCTGACTTGGTTATCGTCACCTACTGTCTGCGAACTGTCTTGGGGTGTTGTTTTCATCGTTAACGGACATTTGGTCGTGATAATATTCAACAAAGTTGAATTCAGTATATTCAAGGTATTAAACGACATCTAATGTACGACTCAAGTTTCCACAAAATCTACGTAAGTATGGGCAACGAAACACTTTAACAGCGCTGCCCGGAGGCACACCGCCGTCGACAGTATTCATCTGTAAAGGGCACCCTTCCCCGCGCCTAGAAAATTCGTCTGCGTACTTAGTCGCAAATTAGGAAGTGCAATGCTATTAAATTTAATGCAATTTTCCTACGCACGACATGGCTTTGCCCATGACACAAAAACAATGTATGTTGTAGTTGAAGGATTACTAACGAATTGACATCGAATACTTCAAAATACCAAATATGAAACTTAACGTTTGAAATAGTAAAGCACAAGTTTTTCGTATACGCGTTACTAGGCGGCAACTTTTCCCCGAAACGACCAATCAAAAAAAAATTTGAGTAAGGGAGAGATGAACCTCCACGATGTTGCAGGAGCACTTGACTGCCACCAAATCGTTCGCTTCGAGTAAAATACTAGTACATAGTGTTGTTTTTCGGTAATTGTTACTAGTGGAAGCGACGTAAAACAGGACGGGCTTTCCATTCTTCATCAGTTGAATGTACGGGTTATAATCAGGGTATGGTGTGGTCACCACCCCGGGGATACTATAAAGACCAGGTCGGCGAATCGCCACCTCACCAGTTTCACTGTTGACGACGAAACTGTCCGATTTAACGACTCTCCATAACAAATACGACGAAGAGGCAGCTTTAGTCGAAGCCACAAATTCTACGTGCGCGTGTCGAACATTCATTTCTTTACGGAGTTGTTCCAGTTCCTCTTTCTGATCACGCATCTTCAACTCCAATACTTCAATGCGCTCCAATACGTCAATGCGCTCCACGGAAACCGGTTCAAGAACAAATGTGTACTTTGCGACTCGCGCCGATCGAAGAACGTGGATTTTGATCTCAAAATCCAATCGAAGAACTCCTCCTTTCGACATTGTCAACGTACGCTGGACGTCACTGGACTCGTCCAGCTCACCATTTAGTGAGTCTTGAAAGCTCTGACAAGGTGGTACACGTTAACTTTCAGTTGGAGACAGCATGAAATGCAGTTCCTACCCTCACATAATCTGCTGCTGCATCCGAGATAGTGTTGCCTGATGTCACGTAGTCGCGTTTAATCATCTTGCCCTTATACCTGTCAATGATACCAGCCTCACGATTATAGAAATAATAATAATGAGCACAGTTTAGTTCCAGTTCGTACCATTGCATTTTACTAGTTCGGTCCTCCATCCAGATACTCAACTCGTTGTTTAGCAGCTTCAGCATGTAGCGGTAGGACGTCCTTGGCGATGTAGCGAATGTAGTTACGCCTTCCACTTCAATATCATCAATCGGCGCCATAAATGTCACAAAAAATACTAAGAAAACGTGCGTAGGAAAGCCTTGACGAGTGTGCAAATGAAACGTGCCATAAGGTGCCATACTTGATTGAGCAAACGCCTTTCACACAGTTAACTGACATGATCGAAAGCTAAAGTGCTAACTGTGAACCAGTTTTCCACTTGATGGCAAGAGATCTATCCGTTAACCATCAAGTAGATTCTACTTGACACATACAAAGGATGGTATAGCTCCTTCATCCCTGATTAACCCATGTTGTCCGTTTTATGTTCAGCTTTGCCGATTCTTGCATTAAAAGTCAGCGTCCTCTTCTGTTTTTTTCCTTCGTACTTTCTGCCCGGGCATCTCGTGGTCGAAGGTCTTTCTTAACCTTGCCGTACCATCCTTCTTCCCGTTAACCCTCCCAGAGCGCCCTGTGTCCATCTTTGGTCATATTGGATGCTTCAAGTGTTTCCGTTTCCATGTTCGCTGATTGTTCGACCTCGGCTGCCTCCTTGCATGGTTCACAAGGTTATTGAAAGTAAAATTTCCACGTCGGAGCTTAGAGACAGAGAATACTCTACTTCGTCCGCGGTTATTTTGAGACAGTACCACCTCCTGCACATCCCCATTTAAATGACGCTACTGCTCTTGTCGCTATGTAACGTTTTAAATAAAACCTAAAAACGAAAGCCTAATAGGAATCTTACCTTTAATTGCTAATGCGAAAATTGTTTACACAATACGTACATTTCTGCTACAGAAATCTTGTAAAAAATGCCAACGACTCTTCTACAAGTTTTCATGTCACGCCTTACTCTGGTGGAAATTTTGTGGAAATCACATGTAGCAAGTGTTGGCGAGGGGTCAGCGTATACTGACCCCCCCCCATTTCCGTAAACTGCCCCCCCCCGTGCATACCCATGAAATTTTGTAACAAATATTCAACACAGTTTTAACCGTTTTAATAAAGGGTCGCCCTACCGGCACACCCCGCCACCCTACCGGCACACCCCATGTCACTTTCGACCAATAGAATTCGAGAAATGTTGTTGCTGTCGTCTTAGAAACTGTGGACGCAGACGACTTACGTTTTCGAGTCGCTGTCTCTCTGGCAGAGAGAGAGAGGAGTGGGTACGAGCGTTGAAACATTGTATTTCTGGTGGGGATGAACTGGCCCTATGTCGTCGTAGCCTAAAGTCCGCGACGCTCTGGCTCCGATTTTATGTTCGACAAGATCTCCAACGTCTGCACCATCTATCTGTACACACACCTTCATAGTATATCGACCCCATCACCACTGTAGGTACAAAAGGCTGAGATGTATTGGCAGTGCTAGGACAAAAGTCATTCATTTTTCTTTTTTTTGTGGTTATAGAATACCTGGAGACGATCGAATGTGTATTTGGCGCATGTAGCAAAAACGACAAGATGGAAGACATTCTTGAGCCCTTGGAGGTAAAAAGACGATTCATTTCGGGGTTTGTCGCTTCAATTCTAACCTGTTTGTTTTCTATGTTGACGGCATGAAGAAACTGAAAACGAAGTGGTGTCAGGATACCCTTGTTACGCTGAAAAAGATGTCGTCACTGAGCGTAAAAGTGACGTTGGAGCAAATGTTCCAAGGAGCTGTAAAGACATATGCTGAATGCTTTCAAATGGAATACCGGATGGCTACGCGCATGATGGAGAATCCTGACTTTTTCGAGGGCGTTCGTGCTGTGGTTGTGGATAATGATCGCAACCCGAAGTGGACCAAGCGCGATATCACCAAGGTTACGGCGGAGGTGGGAAAATTCTTTAAACAATTGGTCGAGGAGCAGGAGCTGATAACTGTATCCGTCCGTGACGGTATCAACGCAGAAGAAGGAATCGACTTTTCGCTCTGAACATCCTTCAATCTTCCAAAGCGCATCGTAGCTCGTTGACTTGAACGACGAGTGAATAGATCCACCATCATATTTTCCCCTGGTCACCTTGATTTATTCAGCGATTCTAAGCGTTCTCAGTTATGGTTATACTTAAGCGTCTATTTGCCAAAGGCGCTCTACCTGGCTAGCATGAACTCTTGTTTCTTGTGCTCTTCACAATGAAAAGAAACTGATAAAGGTCACGGATCTTGGAAGACGTAGGGCTTGTAGGAGCGAAGGGAGGAGTCACCACTCGGGGAAGAAGACCGGAGCGAGGACCACTTGAGGGGAAGAAGGAAGATTCTGAAGTGATTGATTTATCGGAGCTTACACTACTCTCACTACCTAGTCTGCATCCAATCATTGGGGTCATCCAATCTCCAACACTCTGCACTCGTACAATCATCCTACTCGTCTAATCACTAGTGGCGTAATCAACGTACCATAATCATCGCGGGATCGTGTTGGACAGGTTCGGGAACCGGTATATACCATCAGGAACCGATAACCCTCAATACGCCCCCTCAATTCGAACACGCGTGGATTCCGAGCGCCGTCGTGAGGTCCTTGTGACGTGGTCCTGGCAGTGTCTTCGTCATGATGTCCGCCAGCATCACAGAAGTCTCGCATTACTCGAGCTTGACTTCACCACGCTTGACTTCGTCACGAATGTGGTGGTACTTGATGTCGATGTGCTTGGCGCGTCCATGATTCACGGGGTTCTTGGTCATCTTGATGCACGACTGATTGTCTTCGAGGATCTTGAGCTCGGGTCCCACCTCGCCTGCTGCCGCCAGAAGCTCGCAAAGTAGGCGGTGAATCCACTTGCCTTCTTGAATTGCCAAACTTAGCGCAATGTACTCCGCCTCGCTCGTTGACAGCGACACTCTCGACTGCTTCTTGCTTCCACAACTCACAGGGGCGCTCATCAACAGGAACGTGTAGCCCGAAGTTGACTTGCGGTCGGAGTGGTCACCAGCCCAATCTGCGTCAGAGTACCCGCGGAAGTTCACCTTGTCACCAGGCTTGAAGCAGATGCCATGCGACTTGGTTCCTTGTAGATAGCGGAAGATGCGCTTCACCGCGGTACAGTGCTCGACTTGAGGGTTCTCCATGAGCGCGACACATAACCCACAGCGAAGGCGATGTCCGGTCGTGTCGCGGTCATCAAGTGCATGAGGGCGCCCACAGCCTCGCGGAATGGAGCGTTCACCTTGGTTGGCGCGCTGCTTGGAACTAGTCGAGAGCTCAAATCCGCCGGACTCACTACCGCCTTGCACTCATCCATGCCGAACCGCTTGAGAATGTCGTCCACGTAGCGTCGTTGGCACATCGTCACACTGCCGTCGGTGTTGTACACCAGCTCGATGCCCAATACGAACGCACACGTGCCGCTGTCGGTAATCTCAAAACGCTTCTTGAGCTCGCCCTTGGTGCTTGCAATCAGATCCGCTGAACTCCCGGTCACCAACACATCGTCGACGTACACCAGAAGAAGCACGCAGTAACCGTTCACGATCTTGATGTAGAGGCACGGTTCGTAGGCTGAAACTTGAAAGCCGATAGAGCACACATACTCGTCGAAGGTCTCGTTCCACACACGCGAAGCTTGCTTGAGACCGTAGATTGCCTTCACTAGCTCCAGGCAGTCGAAGTCGCCGTCGAGTTCCACACCTTCCGGCACCACGCAGTACACAACCTCCTTCATCACACCGTACAGGAATGCTGTAACCACGTCCAGTTGGTCCAGAGGCCAGCCGAAGAACACGACCAAAGCAATGATCATGCGCAGCGTCACGTACTTGACCACGGGCGAGAAAGTCTCCGTGTTGTCGATGCCGTACTTCTGCTTGAAGCCTTTAGCCACGAGGCGCGCCTTGTACTTCTCGATGGATCCATCCGCTTTGCGCTTGATCTTGAAAACCCACTTGGTACCGGTGGCACGTTGGCCGTTTGGTAGCTTGGCGGCTCGAAACACACCATGAAGTCGCATCGACTTGAGTTTCGCGCGGATATCCTTGCGCCAATTCACTTGGTCAGGACCGTTCACCGCTTCTTGGAATGTTTTCGGCTCGCATAAGTCGTCTGCCTCCACTGCGTTGGCACTTGCTCGCCCTCGCCAAAACACAGGAGGAGTGTAATCGTCATCTTCATCATCATGGGCATCTTTCTCTTCTTCGTCGGCCTGGGTCGGCTCCACTCTAGCACTTGATCGGCGCTTGGCTTGACGCTCAACCGAGCTGTCAGGAGCACTGGCTTGTTCCAGCCCAGTTGCTTGATGTCGAGAACGCGAACTTGCTGAGGCACCTTCAACGTCACTTGAGCAGTCCTTGCGTTTCCCCGCCTGCTTGAACTCCGTCGGACCCGTAGCCTCATTGTCGTTGATCTCGAGGGAATCGAAATCCAGGTCAGCATCATCATCATCACTTGAGCTTCCCGTCGAGAGACCAAAACTCGACTCGTCGAAGGTGACATCGCGACTAATCACCACCTGTCCCGCCTCGATATCATAGACTCGATAAGCCTTCGACACTTCTTCGTAGCCCATGAAAACACCAGCGCGAGCCTTGGGATCCCACTTGAGCCGCTTCTCCATCGGAGTTAGGACGTACGTCCGACACCCGAACACACGCATGTGCTTCACACTTGGCTTGGACTTGTGGACAATCTCGTAAGGAGTCTTGTTCTCGATCTTGGGCGACGGTAGGCGATTCTTGACGTAGATTGCAGCCATCGCCGCTTCGCCCCAGAAACACTTGTCCAGCTTGGCATGGTGCAGCATGCTGCGACCAATCGTGACGATGGCCCGGATGGCGCGTTCTGCCGTGCCGTTCGTCTGGTGCGCGTACGGAACTGTGGTCTGCTGTTCGATGCCTTGATCTTCGTAGAACGCCTTGAGCGAGTTGGTCGCGAACTCACGGGCTCCGTCATGACGCACGAACTTGACCCGCTTGCCGAATTGAGGAATTCTTCACTGTCCGACTTGGCACGTAGGCAGAAACCCTTCATACATCCGCTGGCTTCGTCCACGATGAGCAGCAAATACCGGCTTCCGCCCAGTGAAGCTTCCTCCATAGGACCGCAGATGTCGAAGTGGAGCAACTCGAACGTGTCGTAGCGGCGCTTGTCACGGTTGCTTAGGAACGGCTTCTGCACCATTTTCCCTTGCTGGCAGCCGCGGCATACACTTGGTCCACTCGACTTCAGAGATACCTTTGCATCCTTGATCATACCCTTGTTGACGCATTTTGCGCAGCACGTCGATGGGAGCATGACCCATACGAGCGTGCAAGTAAACACTGGGCGCAGAAGTCACCGCGTTCACAGAGCACAGTGGGGTGCGGAGCCAGTAGAGTCCGTCGACAAGGTCCGCCGTAGCCACCACTTGCTGGGAACCCTTGCGTGCAACATGCATGCTGGCACCGTCGAACACAACTTGGAACTTGCCGCTCATGTTGATCTGCGGCACCGATAGCAAATTCTTCTTCATGTTCGGCACGTAAACCGCGTTGTTGATCTCGATCTCGCGCTCGTCGCCGTTGGGCAGAACCACTCGCTCGATGATGGTTCCGACACCCTTGATGGCGACCTTAGCGCCGTCGGCCACCTTCAATTCGCCTTCATCTCGCTCGTTCAGCGTGTCGAACTTGGCCTTGTTGTTGCAGATGTGGTGCGTCGCACCGCTGTCGACTGCCAACATGCCGGACACATCCTTGCCCGTCGAAAGTCCGCATTCCAGCGAGACCGCAAACGCCACGCGATCGTAGCCTTCGTCGTAGTCGTCGTTTCGCCACTGGACATTGTTGGCCCCGCGTCCACGACCATTACCGCCGCGTCGGCCTCCCCGATTCTCATCCTTCTGCTTGGTCCAGCACTTGTCGATCACGTGCCCCAATTTTCCGCAGTAAGTACACTGGCGAGACTCTCTCTCGGTACTGAACGCCTTCGCCGCGTCTTCAGTCTTCACCGCCGGAGTCTTCTCGCTTTGCCGCTTGATGTGCTCGTTCATGAGCACCTTCACAACGTCTTGCGTCTTCAGCTATGCGCTGCTCGTCTCCAAGTTCAGCACGACGTTCTCGTAGCTCTTGGGAAGACTGCGCAACAAGCAGATCGCCACGTCTTCATCCTCCATCTTGGCGCCGATGCTGCTGAGCTTGGCGCTGATATTGAGGACCTCGTTGCCATGATGCAACACATTCGCGCCTTCAGACATCTCCATGCTGAATAGCTGTCGCTTCAAGTAGATGCGGCCAGCCTTCTGCGATCCTCCGTACAGCGTCTTCAAGCGCGTCCACGCGGTCCACGCTTCCTCGCAGTTGTCGACCACATGGTGGTAGTCCGCGTCCATGTGGAGCAGCATCAGACCGAACGCGATGTTGCTCGACTTGACATACTCGTCCCTGGCGCGAGAGTCCGTGAAGCTTGGAGTCGTCTCCCGGTTCACGACATGCCACACCGACCTGATCAGGAACACACCACGCATGTAGCGGTTCCACGTCGCGTAGTTGTCACCGTTGAGCTTGTCGATGGAGACCTTGGTCGAAACGTCTTGCGCAGAGGACATGGTACTTGGGCTCATAACCTGATAAAGGTCACGGATCTTGGAAGACGTAGGGCTTGTAGGAGCGAAGGGAGGAGTCGCCACTCGGGGAAGAAGACCGGAACGAAGACCACTTGAGGGGAAGAAGGAAGATTCTGAAGTGATTGATTTATCGGAGCTTACACTACTCTCACTACCTAGTCTGCATCCAATCATTGGGGTCATCCAATCACCAACACTCTGCACTCGTCCAATCATCCTATTCGTCTAATCACTAGTGGCGTAATCAACGTACCATAATCATCGCGGGATCGTGTTGGACAGGTTCGGGAACCGGTATATACCACCATGAACCGATAACCCTCAATAGAAACTGGCTCACCTACGCCATTTTGACGACGGACGCCTTGTTGTGCGACTATTGCTTAGAAGCAATCGCGGCTTGTGGTTGCAAGGTAATGCGCATTCTGGAGCTGCCGTGGAAACGAAACACCGAGTTATGCATCTGCACAAGGAGAAGCAAACAACCCAAACTCAAACACCACGCATAAGAGCGCGCTCCGTCATCTCGCAAGACCCGTCTGACTGTTGCGTTTTCTCAATCCGCCAAATTAGTCAGTCTTAAGGTACTTATCTCGTGAAGAAAACTCTGAAAAGAAAGCCGTAAACCAATCCAGTGTCTTTACCAAGTCCTCGGGGCCACAAATCTCACGGATGCTATGCATGCTCAGTTGAGCCAGGCCCACATCAATGGTGCGAATGCCTGTGTTTGTCGACAGAATCGGACCAATCGTGGAACCACAGCCGGTGTCCTGACACCACGAACTCTTGGATGTCCACATTGTGACGACGTGCAAGCTCTTTCAATCAAGACAGATGACATACCGCTCGTGGCGTGACGTTCATTGGCATTGTATTTGATCACAGGACCAGCATGAATTGCAGGACGGTGGTTCTGCTCGTGTTTAGTCGCAAACTCGGCAGGAACAATCGTCAGTGCGTCTTCTTCCACTGAATTATCACCGATAATCAGCTCTTTAAAATCTCCATCTTCTTCATCACTGCTAAGTACTGAGTACGTATCATCGTCGAGGTCGGACATTACGCTTGTGGTGTCATAATCTATTTCATGTTCGGGCTGCTCATTCGCAAAGCTGTTGCTGTTGAAGCAACTAGCGGAATTTAGCTCGGCTCTATCGTTCGAGCTGGTAGAGCCGCGGTTAATTCTATTTAACTCGATGTTTGACAACTCTCTGATGTTGTGTTCTTCCATAATTGCACCATTTGATAGGACTGATACCTCTACGAGATGGTTTCCTTCACCAAAGTTCAATCGTTGCACATTGTTATTTTGCTTCGCTGCTCACTCTGAAGAACATTTTCGAACCACTTTGAGCTGTTTAGAATAGTGTTGTTTGCGCGCAACTGCTGATTTTTTCAACGAACGTCCAGTTTGTTTCACCGTTAAGGCATTATCGAGAGCTGAAAATCCAGAGACGGTCTCGTGAATCTGTTTATTTATGGCGCTGGTATTCAGCTCCTCAACTATTTTTTTCCACTGGATCGAGTACTGCATACCTTACAGCGGTTTCAGACGCAGAAGGGATAGACAATTTGCTTGTTCTCTTTCGCTCTTGGGCGGTAACATCTAGTAACTTGGACACACAAACCAGATTTTTCGAGGTCTGTCGTCGGTTCCTGAAAATCTCCAACGTTGCGGTGCGAGAATGAATTGAAATATTGTCAACCACTCGTGAAGACTCATTTAGTGACGCGGAGATACGCTCAACCTCGGCAGTTGCTTGCGCTTTTAGCGATCCAGTGTCCGTTTCAAAAGGATTATTTACGTTAACCTCATCTTGTGAAGCTCCATCCGATGTGCTTGACTCACAGTTCACGTGTGCAGCTGCGTCAGTCTTTAATTTCACTAGGTCCTCCAAGCTGCTGCTACGCGACCCATTGAATAGCGGGGCTCCCGTACCCAAGTATCTTCAGCTCTTGTGATGCCTCGCTCAGAGAAATGCGCTTCTTTGGATCAGCTGCACACATTTTCTCAATTAGTGTCCACGCTTGGGATGAAATACATCTTGGTCTAGGAAAAAGCGGGCTGAGATTTTGTTTTAGTGTGCGAATTTTTGTAGTGTTAAGTCCTGCCGACGGCACTGAGCGGGTTCATGCCTCTAAAATGCACATTCCAAAAGCGTACACATCAGTGGCAAACGTAGTAGCGGATGGACTGGCACTGCTGGAAGCCAGTACCGAATCCTTCTCCGATGAAGACCGAAGCGACGGACGATATGCTATGTGCTCTCGCAAGCACTCCGGGGCTTGCCATCGAATAAATTCCTCATCATCAGCATTCAGCGTAAATAGGGTGCACGCCATGAGCCATATCAGCTGAAACCATGAATGATTTCCTGGCAGCAGCACCGCACAGCCTCCCCTTGCGCTACGCGCTCGGCTACCGACTGCATGAAGTTAGACCCAGCGCCCATAAGTGACTGCGATCCAACGCCCTCGTTATCAAATAGCGCAACTACACGGACATTCTCATCCTCCACTAAAGTATCCAGTGACTTAATTCGCGCTTGCGTGGCCAACCAAGAGCAGCACAGGTTGTCTAGTCTAGGCGAGAAACTAAATTCTTCCAACACACCACCCCAACGTTCGCTCCCTGCGTGTCAAAGAGACAAAGCTCAAAGTCGTAAATCTGGTCAATCTTGACATCTAGCTCAGCCTTGGCAATAAGCTCGTAGCAGCACCGACGCGTGTTTCGATCTGGGCTGGTCTTTGCCATCTGTCGTGATCTCCAGCTCAGCACGAGCAGCCGAAGCTAAAACGGGACGTAGGTGCGTCTCCTTGTTGACTTTCAAGTCTTCTCCGACGTTCCGGTCCAAGTGAATCGCAAGCACGTTGGGATCCGTAGAATCGGGCAGTTTCTCACCAGTCGCTTCGACTGGAAGCTCGTGTCACTCTCCCGCACAATCAGGCGGCCTGCGAGACCTACATCACGATCAAAACCACGTGTGGAACAGGTCGCCACCGTACGTCTCGACGCCCACCTGCAACCAGCCAGCCCATGCGACTCTCTATTCGATACACGTTTAACCTTAAGACATGGGCTGTCCGTGTGTGCACCAATGACGTGGAAGCCGTTGCCGCGCTGGTATTTTCCG
>CM047589.1:9323363-9361771 GCA_026184515.1 Peronosclerospora sorghi
TTTTTTTTTTCACCTCTATTTCTTACTTGAACCAGGCTCTAAGCGTTACAAACCATGGCAATTACAGATTGCTGATTTCGCAGCAGATAAAAGCTACAGAAAAGTGATAGTACTGTGGTCATTACTTTAACGGGATTTGTTGGCGAGCACTGCCGACCGTGTACTGTCTATGCCAATTGATTCGTGTATGAACAACATGACCACCTCGAGAACATTCTAGAACGTTCGTCGAATCGTGTAGACTTTGTTCGTCCACGATCTAGAACATTCTAACTCTGAAACGGTAGGGAGAAACGTAGGGTTAGAAACGATAACCAACTAATTCTCACTCTCCAATTTTACTCGTGTCAAAGAGCAAGTTTGGAAGTTTTGGCTAAAATGTATTTTCACGAAGATGAAAAAGCTGATTGGCTGAAATGTGCATATAGATTTTCAAGTTAGAAATTCAATTTAACTTTTTGCAATGTTATATTACGTAACTTCACATAATATACTTTCCGTAATTGTATTAATGTAATTAAAAATTTAGTCCCAAATCTCTAATCGCAAAATTCATCTATGAAAGTTGAAGCCACCGTGGTTCCGTCTTTTTGATAACTTCGATTTTTACCATCATCGTGACTTTCAACACTCCTTTTGGAAACACTGAGACTAAAATCAAAACGATTTGCGTTCGCAACTCAATAATCCTCGTTGCACATAGTGCCTTGATTAAAGATCAGCCACCATAACTTCACTTGCGACGTTAATTAGCTTCAAAGTTCCTTTATGCACGTAGTCTTTCAAAAACTTCAATTTCACGTCAGTGTGTTTTGCGCTGGATGCACTACGTTCGTTCTCCAATTATTTAATAGTGTATAGATTGCCAATTTGCAATACCATGGGTGTATCCGTTCTCAATCCAATTTCACCAAACAATTCTTGCAATACCAATATTTCCATATCATCCGCTGCAGCTACCGCAAACTCGCCTTCGGCGATATACAATGCTACTGAGTTCTGGTTTTACAGCTCCATCCTACGACAATACTATTCATGTAGCTGACCACATAACTCACAAATTTCCTGTCGACTGCGTCTGCTGCAAAATCGGCATCTATATACCACAATACGTGACGGTAGTGGAGGCTCTTCATCATGCTTCCAAACAAGCTTGACATCCTTCGTTTTTTTCAGAGAGCGTAGATTCTTTTAGCCATCTTGAAATCTCCCCACGTCGGTGCGTGGGTACGCCTTGTAACTTGGTCGACGGGAAACGACATGTCCGGTCGCGTACATCGAGACACCCATAGCAAACATCCAACAATTGACTGGAAAATCATTGCATTCGGGGAATTTTCCTCCACTTTTTCAGCCGGTAAATTGCAAGGGTTTTCGCCAGAATCAACACATGAAATAGGAGCTCTGAATGTATTCGCATGTTCCAATCCATACTTCTTCAAAGTATCGTCAATCATTGCTTCTTGGTCACTCGGATATCCTTCCAAGGATCTCCACTAATTCTCATCCAGAGGAATTTGTCGACAAATTCTAAATGACTCAGGTCCAATATCATCATATCACAAAAGAACTTATCCACTATCTGTTGCGATGAACTACTTACGAACAAGTCATCCACATACACACCGACAATCAATACATGTTCGTTTGCTTCTTGACAAAAATGCACGTATCTATCATGCATTGCAAATTCAGTTAAGTCTTTGCAGCAATTAATACCAGTTTTCCGGCTTGTTTCAATCCATAGAAGTTCCTTTTGAGACGTAATACAAGTTTTTTACTTGATCTCACCCCCACAGTTTTCAACTTTTCTAGTGAAAATCCATTCCTTGGGGTATATGGAGATAAATTTTGCAACGTTCTTCCGTTGCGGCCTTTGGTTATGCACCGGGAACATCCCCGTGCCTAGCAGGAACCCATCATATTTGTGCAAGTACCAACAAAACCTTCATGTTGCTAATTTCCACCACCGTTAATAACGCCATAATTTTTTCTCTAAACAATTTTTATCGTCAAGCGCCACTAGGAGGGCCATGGTTCTATCCACAGATCCGTCTGTTTTTTTTTACTTAGTCTTGTATACCCATTTCTTTGGCAGTGATTTTTTTTCTGCCTTGTTTACAACTTACCAAGTACCCATTTCCTCGAGAGATCATAACTCTTCCGCTTCGGCCATCATCCACATATCTGAATCCGGTCTTTGGTGGGCTTGGGGTATTATGTAGGATAAAGAGTCCAAACATGCCCTCCAGTAGTGTCATAAACATCCGACACTGCGTAAGCAACCAAAATATTTTTTATCTTGAGCTTTTTTCATCTTCTGGGGTAAGTTCTCCTTCTCCTCCTTCCAAAAAGATCTTCCCTTTTTACTTGAGTTTTTTCACGGATGTGGATCATCATAAGCTGCACCTTCATGTGTTTTTCAGCTTCCGACTTGATTTACGTTTCTGAGAAATTTTCCATTGACCCTTTGAATTCTCCGATTTCTTTTTTTCATGAACATCACTTTCTGATGCTTCCTCCGAAATGTTTGTGTCATCTGCGTCGTTCGCGCAATTTCCTTCGCTACAAACCACCCCTTGTGTGGTTTTTTCACTCGTCTTTTTATCCAAAGTTTCAATTTGAGAAACATGCCGGGTAGTCGTTACTACCCGGACTTTCAAAAATAGTACTTTACTTGATCATTTTTCCGGAAAATTAGTGCTTTCTCAGCGCGCTTTCCCAGAGACGTAAGCTTCGGGTCCCTCCAAACTATACAGGGTGAATCAAAAAATACAATGTCGGAAACTTGAGGTGCTCTCTTCCTCAGCATTTTGATCGGGATTTTCTTCCTGTGTTGGCTCTAGTAAGAGTGTGGTTGAGTATGTATGTAGCATACTCAGCTGACTCCGACCAATATATTAGCGGAGCTACAGAGCCGAAAATCATGCACCTAACCATTTTAAAAATGGTTCGATTTATTCTACCCACCTTCCCATTTGATGCTGGGCATTCTTCGTTGTCAGTTGACGTCGTACATGTGGTGAAGTGCAAGTGAAATTATTGACCAGTTAGTACCCGTGTACCAGTTTTCAAGGCATATCGATCGGGTTGGCTGAAAGGACGGAGTATTTTCGGCCAATCGTGTGCTTGGAGTGTTTTGTACGCGGATTTGAGGTAAGGCGCACGGTATTGCGTGTACTTACATATTTCATGTTTGTACATATTGGGGACCGTAGGGAGATAGGATTGGTTAGTTATTTTATGGACTTTTAACTCGCAACAAAGAAGTCTTTAGCATCTTCGCTAAGTACGTTGGTCGCCTCTGCACACCGCGGAGTGTTTGGGAGCAGAGGGTCGATTAATCCCCTCTAGCTCATTATAACACACCGGGACGCGTTACAGACGCACTTGGCCCGCCGGAAGTCCCTCGACGGGAGTACGCATTTGGTCGGCTTCGCTAGCCCAAGTCACGCACGTTTGGAACGTGTAAGCAAGTTTTGGATTGTTACGTGGAGATATCGTTCGTGGAGTTTGTCACGTTCTCGTTTGGATCTCATATTGGAATATTGGTCTTTTATTCTCGCATTGGTTGGTATCTACGATCGGTTAAGCGATCTGCCCTTTGGAGTATACTTACTATGAGTGTAATTGGTCTGCCCGTACCCAGGGTGAAGAGTTCCGCCCAGGTTACATTACCCAGCACGGTCTCACATTTTAAGACCTACATCAATTCGCGGCGACGATCCACCAAGTGTGAAACCAGCCCATTCCATCGGGTACACAAGGTGAGATGGAAACGCAGAAATCGGACCAGGCGTCCTATGCTGATGATCGGTCGTCTGCTAGCAGCGGACGATCAGATCGGATCGTAGGCGAAGGTTCGCGGGGTACCCCCCCGTCAGTTGGAAGGCTGGGCCCGATGGTGGTCAGGTTCTCGACACTACGGTGTTCGATTTTGAACTTGACTCCACCACATCCGATCTGACTGGCGTTTGCTGTGCATGGAGTTTGAAAAGCAGTACTGTCACTCCGGCTTTTCTACTGCGCGAAGGTACCACCACATGAGGAATAGGGGCGATTAAACGCCAATCGAGTACTTCTCCGGCTAATTTGGCTGCGATTCGTGCGGGGATCCCGATCAAGGAGACCGATCCGCCGATCGGCGCTTCCCAAGAACACGTGGGTCACTTTATCAGTACGCTGGAGGATCAGGAGTTGGCCAATCAGCTGACCTTATTGCGCCCCAGGAAGAAGTTGAACAGACGTTACGTATGCTGCGCCACTCCTACAGTATGAGGACGAAGGTTGCTGTCGGATCGAACCGATCCCGATCGAAAGGGCAGGATGATCATGTGAAGAGACCTGCGACCAGACCGGCCAGAGCGATCAGAGCGATCGTGGCTGATATGATCTCCGGATCCGAAAGGGAGCTCTGCTTCTTCAGCGCCTGGGTTGGTAAGCTGGTCGGCCAAGACGTATTAATTGGTATGGATTTTATGGTGCCGGCAGGCATACGCCTCGATCTGTCGCATGGAGTGCTTACACTTCCAGACGAAGTCCAGATGCAACTGTCTGGTCGACGCCCCTATACGGATCATGTACTGATATGGTGAGGTGGGACCAAGATATCACCATTCCTGTGGGTCAATCGGCAGATATCTTGGTTGGAAAGGACTATCGGACAAAGAAGTTGTGGGTGACCAGGGGCGATCACTAGGTACCGACGTTTGTGGACGGTGGAGATCGAAGCGATCAGGTACGAGTCACTAACATCGGTAATAAACCGCTGGTGTTAGGCGACGGTACGATCGTCGGTATGTGGCTGGCTGAAGGAAAGGTTCCGTGGAGGATGGGATTCATTTCGATCGAATCAAGTTGTTATATGCAGTGGCAAAGCTTTGCGCGGAAGGCCACCACCGATCGGATCGGCGACGACAAGTCAGCCGAAGAGGACCTCCCACCTCGGACGGAAGGGCCATATCACGTAGCGATCAAGATGTGCCAGAGGTCGCCAGCACAGTCACCCGATACAGTGGACTTGAAGGCAAATGTGCCGAGAGTTGTTAGCGCATTTGTATCGCAATATCGGGTGACAGTGGAATCGACGGCAGATGAGGACGATCGCGATATCGCTAGAGACGAGTATAGTGACATATCCAATCAAGTCGGTACTACAGGAGGACAGCCCGTCGACGAGGATCAGCATTGCCCGTTTGACAGGGCCGGACCGAGTGAAGTCACCTCACCGGATGACCTGGTGTGTAATCACAGGGGCGGGGAGAAGCGTATTGATAGATCGGCGAGCCCAATATGGAATGTGGCTACCCCACCTGAAGTGCTAGCCGATCCGCTCGAGACGACTATGGATGATCCGCAAGTTGCCAACACCCCCGATCGAACCGATCAGCCCAAGGAATTAAGATGGGAGAAGAAATACTGGCTGATCGGGAAGGGTGCTGCTGATTTCGACAGTGATGATGCCATTTGGACCGCCCATTTGTGTAACAGGGTTACATTCGAGTCACATTTAGTAGGTGGTGTACGTGAGTACACTACGGTTGGGGTCAGTATTGACCGGTTCGAAAGGTTTTGAACCATTGGTTATTTTAACCAATCAGGGAAGGAGCCCTTGGGGGTGGCGTGGCAGCCAGACACCTGTTGGTACACAGGTGGTGTACACTACATTTTAGCTAGGTACGAATTTGGTTAGTTCTACTTAGTATAACATATAGTTTACATTATTTTAAATTAATTTAGGCTAATTATATATTAAATATACATTCAGTTTACATTTTCAAAGACTACAGACGCACGACCTCGACCGGTAGCGCGTGTAGTGAGTGTAGTAGCGTAAAGGGAGCCCTACCTTCAGCTACATCCTTAGGAAGGGAGCCTTACGTTAAGGAATTAGCGAAAGCTAATTGTAAACCAAAGTGGGAATCTTGGCCCCGAGTAGGAGAGCTCTCTCCTACTAAGCCCTTTTATAAGGGCGTATCGGCTAAGTAGCGGCAAAAGCCGCTTAAAGGAAAGTATTCCTCTGTGCGCTAGCCGCACCGTGCGTATACGCACCGGCTACATCTGGTAGCACTTGTAGTCAATCCAGCACCTGTGTTGGTAGACTAAGGCATCCTCTGCAAGGGATGAATCAGGACGATTGGGATATGTTAACCCTCGTCCAGCAGGAAGCCTTTAACATGCTGTTACCCTTGACGGGTGATGAAGGCATGCAGATCCTAGTGGAGCAGGGACTTGAGGCCGTGAAGGCAAGGGTAAATGCCCTCATCGCTCATGAAGCGAGTTGAGGTGGAGGTCGTTCCACGGGGGTGCGTCCCCCATTGTCCTTTAAGATAAAGGAATTCACCGGGGAAAAAGGTGATAACCCTTATGTGTGGTTACGAGAGGTCGAAACGGCCTTCGCCACAGCGAATGTGATCACTGATCACTTGCAAGTGGGACTTGCGCTGACCCATCTTACGGGTAAATCCCGTGCATGGGCGTTTACGTGTTCGGATTCGGTCACGAACGTGTTCCCTACCTGGAGGTCCTTAAGCAGAAGCTTATGGACATGTATGCAACGCCTGATCGGGTTTTCCAGAATCAGCTGGCGTTTTTGAGGTGCCTTCAGGGCACTAGGGACTTGAAAACATACATCCAAGAACTTAAGACCCTGTTGGAAGGGATGTACGCGAAAGCGTATTCAAACTATGTGTCCATCCCCGTCTTCATGGGAGGCCTGAGAGAAGGGCCAGCACGCTCGGAGCTCTTCCGATGCCGACCCCAATCCCTGGGGGAGGCGTTCAAGATGGCGTTCAACGCCGAGAGGAACTTTCGATCCTCTAAGGTGGGTCCTGAACCCATGGACCTGAGTCATGTCGAAGAGGAAGAGAAACCTTCCGCTAAGAGTCACTCTGACTCTTATTCGCAGATCTTCGAGTCAGAGCTCTTAGCTATGTTGCAGCTGCATGGGCCGCTGAGATGCTTCCTGTGTGGAAGCACGGATCATCTGCGGAACAGGTGTCCGAAAAATACTCAGCGAGATAGTCGTTGGAAGGGGCCAAGGGTTGGGAGAAAGCGCATACCCAAGCCGTCAGGAAACGACGCCGTCTTTTACCTCCCACTGTGGTGGAGCGGCTGATGGAAGTTTTTGACGCGTGATCAGGCGTTACCACGGCGCCCGGACTGCCGACTAACGAAGGGGGTTCTCTGGTTGTCCTTTGACTGATTGTGTTCCTGCTCACCTTGAGTACCCGTAGGTGTTCTAGTAGGTCCGGGGCGCCCTACTGGGGGATCCCTCAGTGCTGTTAAACCCCAAGGTAGGGGCCGACAGCACAAAGCCCCGAGGGAAACGGTGCTTTCTAGCACAGAGTTGGTGTAACAGACAGGGTTTCTGGCTGGTCGTCCTTGCGGACGTGAAAGGCTTTGATAAGCCTTGGAGAGTCTTGATAGACTCAGGAGAGTCTGACAATTATGTAAAACGAGCTTCTGTTGAGAAGAGTCGGCTGTATGCCGAGGCCCTAGAGGCACGTTCTCGTGACGTTGTCACGGTCCGTCTAGCGACGGGCATACAGATTTCTGTACCCAAGGTCTCGATTGACCTTAAGATGAAGTTGGCAGACTTCAACAGCTTAGAACGTTGCCTAGTCCTGGATTTGGACTCGGGGTATGACCTCATTCTGGGCATGAAGTGGCTGGAACGCCACGAGCCATGGATTAACTGGAAGTCTTAGTCCATTGGCTGAACGCACCCGCGGTCGGGTGAAGCTTTGGCGAGTCATGAACCCACCTTTGCTCGATCGCAAAAGCGATTCTGGCGTGAGATGCCAGATATTGGGATGTCTGAGATGATCAGTCCCAATGAGGTAAAGGAAGAGTTCCTTAACGAGGGGGATTCGGCGGTTAATCCCCACGCCGTTAACGGTGAGACTGGTGAGTTTCCAGTGGCAGAGGTGGATTGCTCTGAGGCGACTCCAGTGGTGGGGGTAAGACCCCTGTGGTTAAGTGCGAGGTGCTTCCAAGCGAAGAGATCAGTAGTTCGTCTCTTTCACACGTCGGAAATGATTCCGACCACGCCGTTATAGGCGATACTGGCGAGTTGCCATTGGTAGAGGTGGATTCCTCTGAGGCGACTCCAGTGGGAGGAGATGTCCTTCAACGAGTTTGGAACTGCTTTTAAAGCAGAAGAAATCGACGAGGTTGTCGTATTACGTCCGGAAGAGGAGTTGAACTCCTCATCCACGATGACGAGTCAGTTTTGGTGCAAGCCAAACAGGCATTGAATGCCCGAAGCGGTCTCAAGATCCTCGCGGATCCTGAGGACCCTTACCATTCCTTACTAAAGGAATTTGGAGATGTCATTAGTGACAACCCGCCGATGGGGTTACCACCGGATCGGGGAGTCCGACATGAAATTGATTTGGTTCCTGGAACCAAATACTGCGTCACTAGGCAGTGGCCTTTCCCCAAGGAGCAATGCGACGTTATCGACGCATTCTTCAAGGGGAAAGAAGAGGCACGGATGGTACGGGAGAGTAAATCTCCCCATTCTTCTCCCACTTTTTGTGTTCGTAAACCGAACGGAAAGTGGTGCATTGTGCATGCGTACAACAAGCTGAATGCAGCTACCGTACCCATGCAAACTCCGATTCCTCGGAAGGATGTCCTCCGGAACAAAATGGCGGGCTGTACTGTGTACAGTGCCTTAGATGGTGGACTGTATTATCAGGTGCTCATGCGAGCGTCCGATATTCCGCTTACAGCGGTCAGCACGCCTAGTGGCATGCTGTGGGATTGGCTTGTTATACCACAGGGGATTTCAAAGGCAACAGCAACTTTCAATCGCTTTGTGACTCAACTCTTCCGCCCTCATTGAAAGTACGCTCATACATACTTCGACGATATATTCGTTCATAGTCGCGCGGAAGGCGACTCGTCTGATGTTCAGATGCACCTAATACACCTTCGAGCGGTGCTCGAATGCATGCGAGAGCATAAGTTATATGCAAACGCATCCAAATGTATCTTTGGTGCTGAGGAAATTCCTTTCCTCGGATGCTTCATCGGTAAGGATGGAGTGCGGGCGGACCCCGCGAAGGTGAAAGCCATTGTGGAGTGGCCTTCGCCTGTAAATCTTAGATATTTACAGAAGTGGCTTGGATTAGCCAATTATCTCCACAAGTACAGCGAGAACTACGCTGAAATGGCGAAGCCATTAACCTACCTTCTTAAGAAGGATGTTGATTGGTGTTGGGAAAACAAACACCAAAACGTTTTTAAAGAGGTAAAGGGGAGCTTGTTGATATCCCCCGTTCTTTCTCTCCCAGATTCTGGGAAACCATTTAGTGTCGTCTGCGACGCCTCCGATTTCGCAATCGGATGTGCTTTGTTACAAGCAGACCATGCTGGACGAGAACGCGTGGTTGCATTTGAGTCGAGGCAGATTAAGCTGCAGAACGGAATTATCCCGTTCATGACAAGGAGCTACTTGCAATGATGTATGCCCTAGTCAAATTTAGGGTTCACCTGCTCGGCTCAAAGCCGTTCGTGGTTTATACTGACCACGCGTCCTTACGGACAGCGACACAGTCGCCTCATCTCTCGCAACGGATTAACCGTTGGCTATACTTCTTTGCGGAGTATAACTTTGAGGTTAAGTATAAAACTGGCAAACAGAATGTGCTTGAAGGCGCGTTGTCGCGTCTTTCCCATTACGAGCTCGCTCACGCGACATTCATCACCTCGTCTGTTGTGGATCTCATACGCCCGTATGGGAAAGACCCACAATGTACGGCGCTTATCAGCGCTTTGGGTGACAAGGGACTTGTCTCGTCTGAGCCTACCCTGTCAAGTCGAGCTAGAGCTCGGTTACACCGTTACAGTTACTGTGACGATTTGCTATATTATAGCACGAGCGCGGAGGACATTCCGCGAGTGGTTGTTCCTCATGACGAGGAACTAAAGTACAGATTCCTCTTTGAGGCACATGACGCCCCTACCGGGGGTCATTTAGGTTGGGATAAACCTACAGCGCTTAAGCGCTTTGTATTGGTGCCTAAGATGTATAAGTGGGTCGGTGCGTATATTCGTACCTGTGAGACGTGTCAGAGGGTCAAAACCTCTGCAGATTCATCTGCGCCTTTGGCGAGCTTACCCGTTCCTACAGAGGGTTGGAAATCCATTAGTATGGATTTTATCTTCGGTTTTCCGAAAGGTAAGGCCGGTAACACCGGCATTTTGGTCTTTGTAGACCGCTTGAGCAAGATGGCTCACCTGGCGGCGGTTCCAGAGTCCATTGATAGACAAATAACAGCGAAAGTGTTCCTAGACCATGTCTTTCGACAGCACGGTCTACCCGATTCCGTTGTGTCGGATCGGGGCCCCCGTTTTACGGGAAGGTTTTGGGGAGCGTTGTTTAAGGTTCTGGTCACCAAGCTCCTCATGTCCACTGCGGATCATCCGCAGACGGACGGTCAAACGGAACGCGTTAATCGCGTTGTGGAGGATATTCTCCGGAGGTTATGTCCGTATTCTCCAAAGAGTTGGAGTGAGATGCTTCAGATGGTTGAATTTGCTATCAACAATTCTGTCCATGCATCTACGGGGTTTACCCCGTTTTACGTGAGCGGATTAGTGAACCCAAGTGTTCCGTTGACGCCACGTGTGTGGCCCAGGGATTGAGGGTGGAGGATTCCCTGATGTCATCCATGTATCTGTGCGAAAGCACATCGATAAGTTTTTATCGACGCGCCTTAGTGTCTTACGACACGTCTGCGATGCCATGGCGGAAAGCCAAGACAAGCAGAAGAAGCAAGATGACCGCAAGGGGCGGCGTAACGAAAATGTATACAAATTAGGAGAAATTGTTTTATTAAACGCTAAAAACCTTCCTACATATGCAGTTTCTAACGTGTTACGGAACAAACTGCGCCCCAGTTTTGTGGGGCCTTTTAAGGTACTATCCCGAAAGGGCTTATTGTATACCTTGGACATCCCGAAGGTGATGCGCACGCATCCAACCTTCTATGTGGGTATGCCTACGCCATACCAGGCCCTGGAGGCGGGCCCCCTCCTAGAGGGGGTTGGAAAGTCGGATAGCCGTAAGAGCCGTAAGAAACGGCAGGGCGGAGGAAGCCCGACAGGGCTAAAATGCGACCACGAAGCTCCGCAACGGTCGTCTCGAGAGAGGCAAGCCGCCTCTCGATGCGGTCAGTCTCACTCTCCTCATCGCGGAGGCCCTCCTGGACATCACGGATGCGATGGCTGTGTCGATCACAGCGCTCGCGAATCTCACGTCGCAATTGCGCGACCTCCTCCTCCAATACTCGATGCGGAGGGTACTCCACACTATCATGTGGAACGTCTTATAGCGCGACGCCATCATCGAGGTCAAACCCAGTATCTGGTGAAGTGGAAGGGTTATCCACACACACAGAGTTCGGGAGTCCGAGACGCCCCTGCGGCAGGATTGCCGCGACGTCGTTGACGCTTTCGAGCGGGAGAATCCCGATGCAGGTCAACGACCAAAGGGGCACGAGAATCCCCTTCACTCCCAGTAATTGGGAGTTCGCCGGAGGCAGATGTGGCGCTCACACTGTCCTCTGGCACCGTGGTGGAGACAGGGGCGCTGGCGGAGCGCGTGCGATATGGAGCACGTAATACCTCCATCGCTTTGGCTCTGGCGAATGCCAGGCGCAACGCCCTCTCCACCCAAATGTCACGACGGGAATAGCTGTTGTGCAGCTCATTGAAGCTGGGGAGAAGCTTCTCCCCTTCCTCCCAAGCGCGGAACTTCTTCTCCGCATCATCAGCACTTTCTCCCGGAGAAAGAACGATAGGAACCTCTCGGAGGTTCTAAACAGGAGCACCCTGTGCCTGCCTGTCTAGGCGCTCTCGGTAGAGACGCTAGGGAACTGCTTTTGCGGAAGCGGTTGTTGCCGGAGTTTCTCCCGGCGCTCGCATTGATACGGCTGTTCAGTCGCGGGGCAGGGGTATAGGATGCTAAACTATTCCTTACCACACGCCTAGCCCACTTTGGAAGGTCACGAGGAACGTCAAAATTATATGCCGCCCTTGGCAGGCGTTTGGGGGCGCGTAACGCAGCCCTTAGTTACTGTGCGGCAAGTTGGCTTTAATGAGCTGCGTCCAGATTATTGGTGATGATCGCCTTCGGCGATCCGGATGTATCATCCGACATTGGCAGGGGTGGCGCATTAGTTAGTGCATTTTACCCACGTGTGGGGAACGGATTAGGCTGCCGACACGGCCGTTCGGCTCTTTCGGTGCGGTCAGCCGTTGGGGAGATATCCCCAAGGGCATCCACCTCCGAGCTCTCGGAATAGTCTACCTCCTCTAGAGGAGACTCCATAGCACCACTAATGGTGCTCATGGATAGCCAGAGGTACTGGCAGTTGGAGTTCTCCAACAAAATTTTGTTTATTGCGTAAGCAATAGTCTTGATGGGGAGGATGTAACAGGGTTACATTCGAGTCACATTTAGTAGGTGGTGTACGTGAGTACACTACGGTTGGGTTCAGTATTGACCGGTTCGAAAAGTTTTGAACCATTGGTTATTTTAACCAATCAGGTCAGGAGCCCTTGGGAGTGGCGTGGCAGCCAGCCACGTGTTGTTACACAGGTGGTGTACACTACATTTTGGCTAGGTACGATTTTGGTAGGTTCTACTTAGTATTACATATAGTTTACATTAGTTTAAATTAAGGAAAGAGCTATTTTCCCCCCATTTTGGCTATTTGCCCCCCCCCAAAAAATTATCAACCAATCAAATTAAACAAAATAGCTCATATTATCACTTTTGGCACACGCAAGCGATAGGCTGAAAACAGGAAGCAGAGCGAGGGACGCGTAAGAGCACAAACATCGGCATCCTCATGGACCGCAATGTGCGCCCTGAAAATCTTGAATTTACCGTCAAGGTTCGTATATGGGTAGCAATGAGTGAGTTTTTGCATTCACATAGATTTAAGACTCCAAACGTTGTAACTTTCCTTGTTAGGCGGCAGGGGATCTCATCTTGACTGGCAAAGAACGTTCGATCGTGCGAGTCTCATCCAGCAACATGTACTCCTGTCTAATGCGCACCAGCGATTCTCACAGTACCGACTCAAAGTGATGAGGCGTATTTTGCCACGATGAGGGATCTTTTTCTGGTAAAAATACAATAAACGTGGATTTATTGCCATACTGACGATACTAATTGAGTTTAAATGTTTGCTCTGAATAGAATGGCGTTGGAAGTGATATAACGTTTGAGGCTGGACCAACTAAAGAGATTCTGCGAGCGCATCGATTGATCCTTACGACGAGATGTGAGATTTTCGAAGCCATGCTCCGTCCTGGCGCAATGTGAGAATGCAAGGACGGAGTTATTCGCATTGAAGATCATTCGCCTGAAATGGTGTCTAAAATGTTAGAGTTCATCTACACAAATCGCGTCCAAGATATGGCCAATCTGACTCTAATGTATGTAACTTATTGGTTTCTTTGGCAAATGGTGCGTACTCTTGTCGTCACCTTGCTAGCAACTCATTGATCTGCTAACGCTATCAGAGCAGTATTTGCTTCTGCCATTAAAGCATCTTTGTGAAGTTACAGCGCAAGGTGTTTTGTCCGTCGGAAACATCGGACGATTCTTGTGCGCCGCGGAGTAGTTTAATGCCGCATATTTCAAAGAGATTGTCTTGCTTTTTTTATAGATCATACCAACGAAATCATTGACGACGAAGATTTCCGCGAAGAAATTGAAGGTTGCCCTTCGATGGCACCGCAGAAGCAAAAATAGTCAAAGAAAATATAGGCTTGTATATGTTCATAACATGTAAGGTAAGATAGAACTGTACCAATGACAAGAATAATATCATTTGCTGTCGTGCCTGCTCCATCAAGCTGCACGAGAAATTCGGTTTTCATTCGTTGACTCGATTCATTTTCTTCCGAACTGTAGCAGAAGTTTTTAGAGAGTTGGAAGGGAATCAAATGAAGATTGAGAGCACACACTGACCTCCGTTGGGTTAACAGCGAGTCAATCTCATCAATAAATATCACGGAAGGCTGTTAACATACGAAGAAGTAAGACAACCGACATGGACCATTGACCTGTTACTGACAAGACCTGTTTCACAGCTGCGACCACAAACAAGGTTCAAACAAGTTTCTCTCCTTGGTCGATCTGATAGAAAAAGCATATATCAATCAAGGCCATGTAAATCAACTCACCGCGCAAACTATGGAAGCTGCAACATACCCATTTGCTTGTTAAAAATCTGAAGGCTGAATCGCAGCGAGAAAAGAGAGTGATCCATGACAGAAGTGAGTGGATCTGAGTAAAATTTGATTGGCTGATAATTTTTTGGGGGGCAAATAGCCAAAATGGGGGGGGGCAAATAGCGCTTTCCTAAATTAATTTAGGCTAATTATATATTAAATATACATTCAGTTTACATTTTCACTCAAAGACTACAGACGCACGACTTCGACCGGTTGCGCGTGTAGTGAGTGTAGTGGCGTAAAGGGAGCCCTCCCTTTAGCTACATCCTTAGGAAGGGATCCTTACGTTAAGGAATTATCGAAAGCTAATTGTAAACCAAAGTGGGAATCTTGGCCCCGAGTAGGAGAGCTCTCTCCTACTAAGCCCTTTTATAAGGGCGTATCGGCTAAGTAGCGGCGAAAGCCGCTTAAAGGAAAGTCTTCCTCTGTGCGCTAGCCGCACTGTGCGTAAACGCACCGGCTACAATTTGGGTGACAGATCGACCCAGAAGACGTGTTGTGACCAAACGCATCGAGAACACCCGATACACCTGGAGGATCACAAGGAAACAATTGGGATCGGCGAATCAGATCTTGATTATTGCGATCTGACTAAGAAGTTCGAACGAAATCGACCGAATCAGAACTGTTTTGGGGAGACACGGACTTACGAAGTGGGAAAACAAGAAATGCAATAGTGCCGATCGGGTGACACCGATCGGCAATATCGATCGGGTGACACCGATCGGCAATATCGATCGGATACCGATCTGCAATACCAACCGGTGTGAATTTGTGATGTTTATTGTGATTACAACTATGATGAATGGATTATATTTCGGTGATGACAAAGTGGCTTAAGGTTGTAGATGAATTTTCTCGGTGGCAACGATAACGACTCTTTCGATGTGGATACAGTTGGATGTGGTAAGGGTGGACCGTGACCAATGTGGATAAAGGCTATGTCAAATAGGACGATAGGATTATCTGAAATGGAGTCTATTATTAATGAAATATGAACGACGATTATCCGATCGTTTCCTTCGTTCTACTCCGGAGACCAAGTGTCGGCTTCAGCCAGACCTAAGGGAGGGAGAGGCACGTCAACCTTCAATGCCTCCAATGAAGCATAGCGATATATATCAGAAGTGCCGGGAAGAAGAGTTGGTTTGAGCGCCTCGACAGCCGGTTTCGACGATTCTTTAGCGCTATCGCCCTCCGGGTGCACCACTTGGTCTGCTCCTGACATCGGATCTTCAACTGCGGCAGCTGATCGACGACGCTGGGTGGATCGGGATTGTGATAAAGTGAGAAGTAGCTTATCTGAACCCACCGATCCACCCTCCGAATCCGCCCCAGGCGAGGCCAATGCTGACTTGGACCGAACAGTGTGGCGGGTCGAGGGCTTGTGATTTTTCGAAGCCTTCATCTCCGTAACTGGACCCTCCGCCGCACTTGGAAGTTGAGCCCATGTCTTGGCTATCAATTGCACCGCTTCCAGCTTCTTTTCACGCTTCAGGTCAGCCGCTAGCTCCCGCTCCATCGCGCCTCTTGATGCACCCTTGCGCTTCTTGTTGTGTGCGAAAATTTTGGGGGCGGAATTTCAGCCAATGAATGGCGGGAATTTCCGCCCGAATTTTGTTGGGAAATCGCACCACCTGAATGCGCCTGTGGGTCCGCGAGGGCGCTCAATGTTACTCCGCGAGAAATGGGATCGGCGTCCAGCGACTTGGATAGACACGTAGCCAACCCATCACGGCACCCACGGACGATTCCCCAGAGTCGATTCGACTCTTGGGTCCAAATGTCGAGCTGATCTTTTGGGAGTCACTAATTCTGCCGGAGTAGTCGTCGATCGTGAGCTTTAGCTCAGCGATATGCCGATCCATCTCGAGTCGTTGGGAGTATATGACCGACCGATCACCCTGAGGCTCTGAGCATTGTCGAAAGACCACTGCGTGCAGCTCCTGAAGACGCGATCGGTTGATCTCGAGACGACGCAAGTCGTTACTAGTGCCGATCAGACCCTCCAACATCGTTTGGAGCAGATCGAAGTTACCGTACACCCGTCGAACGGTGTCGACAGGTGTCTGCACAGTCGGGAAGACATCGATCACCAGTGGATCTACGTACAGCAAGAAGTGAGGATCGATCTAACGTGGAGTCATCAGTGGAATGGCGTACCTGATCTGTTCTGTTGCGGTACCAAGGCCTTGAGACGCTTATTCTAGGCCATCAAGTCTGAACAATCCGTTTGTGTAGCGTCGATCAGATTGGAAAGTCGTTTGGAATCTCGGCGCACCTTTTTGAACGCGGCGTCGGTCACGATCTGCTTTTTGCGCGTCACTTCCAACTCCTTTCGGAGCGCATCAATGGTTTGTTGGGACCTATGGGCCTCGCCTCGGGACTCATCTTGTTCTTCGACAATCTGAGTGTCACCCGAGCCATCCGAATGGTCCGATCGGTCAGGAGTTTGAAGATGCGGAGAGTGGGAGCGCCGATCACCTATTAAGATAAATGTTAGTGGAAAATGTGGCGATCCCAAGTCAATTGAATTTACCTGGTACACTGGATTCGGAAGATTGCATGGAATTGAAGACTGTTTGTGAGATCGGGCCGCTACCGTTGTGCGGCTGCGACCGGACTCAGGGGCGGCTGTGGTGAAGTACAAGCGAAAATATTTGACCAGTTTGTACCAGTGTGCCAGTTTTCAAGGCAGATCGATCTGGTTGGCTGAAAGGACGAAGTATTTTGGGCCAATCGTGTGCTTGGAGTGTTTTGTACGCGAATTTGAGGTAACGCAAACGGTATTGCGTGTACTTACATATCTAATGTTTGTACATATTGGGGACCGTAGGGAGATAGGATTGGTTAGTTTTTTTTGGCCTTTTAACTCTCAACAAGGAAGTCGTTAGCATCTTTGCTAAGTACGTTGGTCGCCTCTGCACGCCGCGGAGTGTTTGGTAGCAGAGGGTCGATTTATCCCCTCTAGCTCATTATACCCGGCCGGGACGCGTTACAGACGCACTTGGCCCGCCAGAAGTCACTCGACGGGAGTACGCATTGGTCGGCTTCGCAAGCCCAAGCCACGCACGTTTGGAACGTGTAAACAAGTTTTTGGATTGTTACGTGGAGATATCGTTCGTGGAGTTTGTCACGTTTTCGTTGGATCTCCATATTGGAATATTGGTCTTTTATTATTCCATTGGTTGGGCTCTACGATCGGTTAAGCGATCTGCCCTTTGGAGTATACTTACTCTGAGTGTAATTGGTCTGCCCGTACCCAGGGTGAAGAGTTCCGCCCAGGATACACTACCCAGCACGGTCTCGCATTTTAGACCCACATCAATTCGCGGCGACGATACACCAAGTGTGTAACCAGCCCATTCCATCGGGTACACAAGGTGAGATGGAGACGCAGAAATCGGACCAGGCGTCCTATGCTGATGATAGGTCGTCTGCTGGCAGCGGACGATCAGATAGGATCGTAGGCGAAGGTTCGCGGGGTACCCCCCCGTCAGTGGAAGGCTGTTCAGGATGGTGGTCAGGTTCTCGACACTACGGTGTTCGATTTTGAACTTGAGTCCACCACATACACCGGTTTCCTTGCAGAAAAAAGCAACAGTTTTAAACTATGCACCCCCATCAGTTCTCAGAACTTGAATACGACAATGAAATTTGATCTCTAAAGTTACCAGAAGGTGCACAAACCTTTTCACGGCCCTATCTTTTGTTCGGGTAGCAAACACTTGAATATAGTTCGAAGAATGATCGACAAAAACGATCAAAAATCTGTTGCCGCGCCGGTCGTAAGGCGTGATCTGGCTCTTTAAATCGCTGCACATGACTCCACCGACACGATCAATTGTCGCGTTTGTTCCAGAGTCCCTTTTTGGTTGGGGATATTTAGCACCCTTAATTTCGGTACAGGTCAGGGCAGTTGTGTAGTTTGTGATCCGAAACCTTAATGCCCGTTCTCGAGTCCCTGGCCATTCTTTAATCGTTCATATCTAGGTGACTTAGCCAGAGATTAAAATGATACAAACTTCCTTCCTGATTATGAACATTATCTCCTTCCTTGGCTACACTCATCACAAAGGTTGTGGAATCTGAAATCAGGTTTCGACAATTTTTTGTAACCATATCTGTCACAATTGAGCCATAGACCTCAACATCAAATAGGACTTCTCATTAATTGTCACTGCAATTTTCTTTTCGTTATTTAACAGGCCTTCCTTTTAAGGCACCCCATGGGAAAAGGTTCCTTGTCAACATAGGAGAAAAATTAACTTCCGTAAGCATGATAGTTGAAAGTGGATCGTGAGAATTTTTCAAGCTCACTTTTCCAACTTTAGTGACTAATAAGAAATCCCCATCTGGAAGCGTTGAGCGCTCTACAGATTCACGATCCTAGGTTCTTCTAATAAAATTTCGTCGGACAATAAGTGTCGACTAGCTCCACTGACAATTATCCATCGGTCATCGGTTGGTGCTTTACGCTAATTGACACTTCCCGTGAAGCTCTTCCTTGTTTCTATGGTACTAAAGACGTACTGTTTTTCGTTTCAACCATTATTCCTCCGACAACCTGTTTTCCCTTTTTCATATTCAATTTTGGGCGCTCCCTGCGCATGTGACCTTCCAAACCGCATTTTATCACAGAAATTTCTTTCTCTATTCACTCACTGCATTTGCAGAAATTTTGAGGTCTTTTGAGGCCCTTTCCATCTGAAATTATCACCTTCCATTTCTTGATCCCACGCCATCAGATCTTGAGAGTGCTGCATATAATACAATTGGTCTGGATCATATCGCACCATCGTGGAAATGTTCAAACTTGGAGCAGCGTATTTGACGAGTTTCTCGACAATCAATTTCTCGCTTGAGCTACTCTCACGGGCAAGAGTCACCAAATGCAGGAAGTGCTCATTACATGTTCGTCTAGCGTCCTTTTCTGCTGCGAACAGTGATGCGGCCAGTTGGTGGATATATTTACTTTAAACGCCCGCCATATTTGTTGCAGTACGTAGTTCAAACGAGGGGAGCATTGCCTACAAGTACCAATATTAGCTCTAACATATTGATATGCTGCTCCATCCAAATATTGTCCAGACTTATTTGCTTTCAGGTGTTCTGTCCACGTAAAACCCAAAGTTAATTCAGCAATTACAGGGCTTTCCTCAAAATATACGCCCATTACTGAAACCCAGAACCAAAACCAGGGTAAATTTCTACCGATTTAAACTTTTGAACCGTAAACTTCAGAATTTTTGCACCAGGCTGTAGCGCAAAATGTTTACCGAACATGTTCTCTGGTGGTGGATTTATTCCATCGACACTGCCAAAAACAGCCGGTTCACCTTGGTGTGCATAGGGAGACCCGCGTGTCGCACAACTGGACGCTCGATGCTGTCCTCTCCGTCCAGGTCATTCATGGTCATTTGCCGACCGAATGGACCAAACCCCTTTAGGCTCTCCATGAAGGGACCATCTCCCTTCGCAACAGCGAAGTCTTTCCTCGACCTAGGTGATGTACTGGGACCAGACTCTTGTGAGTGTTCCTCTTTCATCACCTAAAGTATCGGTTTCAGTTGATTGATATGATCAAGCAGTGCATTGAAGACATATACCTGATCACTATGTTCTTCTTCCATGTGAAACGTGAAGAAATAAAAACTAAAAATATCAAAATCGAAAACAATAGCCCCTCAAGAAGAAGGGGACCTCTATCCAAATCTCCACGAGAAGATTCAAATCGAGAACTTAGAATGTAACCTCCAAATTATATAAATTCGTTAAATTACAGTGCCCCCGTGTCTCCTTGGGCTCATAAACTGTGGGAAGTTGACACGAGTTGGGGGCGCGTGTGAACAAAAGTTTTCACTTAACTCGGAAGTACTTGAGTCTTCAGGTGCCCGTATCGAGAAGCGCCCTATGTATGAGTATAGGGAACTGGGTGATTTCGTCACATTATACTTTCTGAAACCAACCAACTTGGTTTGGCCCGGGATCGAACCCGGGACCTTCCGGTCCCGCAGTGAGTAGTGAACCACTCGACCACGGTCGGATTGTATAGGGAACTGGGACCGAGATGTTTCGTAAAGATAGAAAAGGTAGAAGTGTAATTAAAACTTTAGTCCCAATCTCTAATCATAAAATTTAGTCCCAAATCTCTAATCGAAAAATTCATACATCAAGGTCGAAGCCAATGTGGTTCCGTCTTTTTGAAAACTTCGATTTTTACAATTGTGAGTTTTCAACAGAATCTGTATTACGAACTGAATCCCGTCGTGGAACTTCTGGCGAGCCAAAGTGCGCCTGCAATCTTCTCGCTGTTGAAAATGTGTATTGTACCGATTGTATGGAACATGGTACTGATGTAATTTTCATTTGTAGCAATGGGGGAGGCAATAAAAAGATCATGAAATCAAAATAAGGCTGATTTCAGCGACACATGTGACTGATTTCGCCAATCCCAAATGATCAACTCCTGTGGTTGCTGATTCCGATTTCCAAATCAGCCATAAATGTTTAAGATTGGCCCCCCAATGTTAATTTCGACCTTCTTAGGCACTAAAATGGAAACATATAATTAGTGTTAGATACATAACTACTATAGCACCCGAATTAGTTTCAACACGTATTCTCATGCATATTTACCTGTTAGTAAAGACAATCACTTCTTAAAAAACTCAATTGAGCAAGTACCTGACTTAGTTATTTTCATCTACTCTCTACGAGCTATATATAGTCATTTTTTTCATTCAGATTGGATACTTTCTTGCGATAATATTGAAGAAATTCAATTTAAGTTTATTCAAGGTTAAAATCGACACCAGCTACTGAAGTTTACTAAGTTCTTTCGCAATGTACAAAGAAAAAATTGCACAGGTTATGAGCCCAAAGTTTAATGATATTTCGATCGATGAGAATTTCGAAGAAGAGAAGCCAGGTAGTATTGGGGAGGAAGGATCCAAAATTCTCAAAATTTTAATCAGGTCTATGGTAGACTTGTTAAACTTGAGAGTTTTCGTGGAATTCCTGAAGGGAAAAAATTCGGCTTCAATAACTCGATGAGGCTTGGCACCCAGATGAGGTAGGTGTCGCTAGAGAGCACGCCGGAAAGAAAACAAATGCGCAAGATATGAATGGAATTTTGGTATGAAAATTCCAGTAGCCCTTTGTTCAGAACACCTTCGGCAAAAGACTTCAAGTTGTATATTAGGGTGTTCGACGGCACTAAGTCCACCTGGAGATAGAAGAAGATTTCAACGGGTGGGGGGAGCCATATTTATTAGGCATATGGCTATTGCCGAATCTTTATGTAGTTATAGCGGGAGCGAAGATATTGAAGTCAATCTTCGGGCAACTATCTGAGTGGTAGCGCAGTGAGATAATATAACAGACAAGTGGACACATGGTGGATAGAGTCACCGTTGTTGGTTCATTTTATGAGCAAAATCTACATTAAATATAGTTACTTTCACTTTTCTTCTTTTGTGACAAGTATGGATGCTGGAAGGTTTCTCGATTGATTAAGGTCGTGACATCTTCTCTCTCTGTCGATTGGTTAGATGTCAGTTTGGTGCTTACTTGGATACAAGCATATCATTAAAACAGGGTAGTTATGTGCTTGACGAGCTCAAATTTGGTATTACTTGTTACGTTAAGACCTATGGTCAAGCGAACGAAAAATTCCCAGCATAAAGGAGAGCCATGATGATCAAGAGACGAAGCTGAAAACGTGAAGTCGTCGAAGGTTTTAAAACGCTCGAAAATTTGGATGTTTGGCTTGAAACGTTAGAGGGTTTACAGGACATAAGAATGGAGGTATAGAGGATTATTATGTATCAAGGGGCGACACGAAGATGAGTTTGGCATCTCTCAATAGGAAGCAAGAAGACAAGGGAGTATACATGACTCATTGTCCAGAAGACATGTTGAAATGTTTCGTTGTCCATTTTTGCGTAGAGTAATAGAAACCCGAATCGTTGATGTCGTTTAATACTTTGAATATACTAAATTCGTCTTTGTTATATTTTATCGTAACCAAAAGTCTGTTAACGATAAAATAAACACTACAACACAGTTTGCAGACAGTATGTGAGGATAACTAAGTCAGAGACATGTTCAATGCAATGTGTATTGAGAAGTTATTATCTATGTAATATTCAATATGCATAAAGTTGAAGTTGTAGCGATCCTGCATCTGTGGTGTATCCTGCACTACTTACCCGTACCTAATAAAAGGTTCTCAGACCCTAAGTACGCTATCTTATCTCTTCAAAGTACGAAATTATCAATGATATAAATGAAAATATGCATGTACCCAGTTTTGATAAAACCAGGATATAACGAGTATTTTCTACTAGACACAATCTATATAATAACAGAATTCATGTCGTCATCCGTCGATGCATGCGCGCTCCCGCACCTTAGCGAGTATCTTGATCTAAGTATATAATTCAATTAAGTACGCGATCCCGTACCTAATCGAAGTCGAACTGTACTATAAGTCGGACTTCCTTGCTGATATTAAGAACAAAGGCAAACCGATCATTCGTGTGACCAACTGCTCCTACCAGTATCCTGTACGATGCCCTCACGGTGACATACGAGTGATGAACATTCGCGTCGAATCAGTTTCGCAGTGTCCAGTGGTCGACAACCGATTTGAAGTAAGTCTACCTATTCGCGCGGTTTGTGTTTAAACTCTACTAACGATCCACTGTTTGCGTGTAAATCAAGCTGATATTTATCGCCTTGGATGATTGTTATTGTAAGCTTATCTCGATGTGCCTGTGTAACAGGGTTACATTTGGTTACATTGGGTATGTTGTGTACATAAGTACACTACGGTTGAGGTCAGTATTGACCGGTCCGAAAGGTTTGGACTTATTGGTTATTTTAACCAATCAGGGCAGGAGCCCTTGGCGGAGGCGTGGCAGTCTGCCACGTGTTGGTACACAGGTGGTGTACATTACATTTCGGCTAGGTACGAATTGAGTAAGTTCTACTTAGTATTACATATAGTTTATATTAGTTTAATTAATTTAGGCTAATTACATATTAAATATACATTCAGTTTACAAAAATACACTGATCCAGCTAGACGCACGACCTCGACCGGTCGCGCGTGCTGTGAGTGTCTGTAGCAAAACTGAATACCTCCCTTAGCTACTCTCTTTCTAAGGGAATCCTTGTTTCAAGGCGTTAGTTAATTCTAACCGGTAAACCAAGGGAAATCTTGGCCCCGAGTAAGAGAGCAATATCTTACTAAGTCCTTTTAAAAAGCTTATCGTATAAGTAGCGGCATATCGCCGCTTTAGGAAAGTCTTCCTCTGTGCGCTAGCCGCACCGTGCGTGTAAGCACCGGCTACATCTGGTAGCACTTGTCGTCAATCCAACACCTGCGTTGGTAGACAACATCCTCTGAAAAGGATGAAACAGGGCGATTGGGCTAGGTTAACACCCGTCCTACAGGAAGACTTTAAGAGGATAGTACCCATATTGGGTTCGGTTGGAATGCGCTACCTAGTGGAGCAGGGCTTTGATGCCGTGCGCGAGAGAGTTAACGCCCTCCTCGCCCATGAGGCGAGTGTGTACGTAAGTCATTCTGCGTCTTCGGAGGTGCGCTCTCCGTTATCCTTTAAGGCAAAAGAATTCACCGGTGAAAAAGGTGATAACCTTTACGTGTCGCTTCGCGAGGTCAAAACGGCCTTCGCCACAGCGAATGTGAACGAGGATCACTTGCAAGTGGGACTTGCACTGACCCATCTTACGGGCAAAGCCCGTACATGAGCGCTTACGTGTCCGGATGCGGTCAGGGACGTGTTCCCAACCTGGGAAGGCCTTAAGCAAAAGCTTATGGACATGTACGCCACGCCTGATCTGGTTTTCCAGAATCAGCTGGCGTTTTGGGGACTTGAAGACATACGTCCAAGAACTGAAGACCCTGTTAGCAGGGATGTACGCGAAAGCGTGTTCGGACGATGTGTCCATTCCCGTGTTCATGGAAGGACTGAAAGAAAGGCCATCACGTTCGGAGCTCTTCCGATGCCGACCCCAATCCCTGGGGGAGGCGTTCAAGATGGCGTTCAACGCCGAGAGGAACTTTCGTTCCTCTAAGGTGGGTCCTGAACCCATGGACCTGAGTCAGGTCGAAGCGGAAGAGAAACCTTCCGCTAAGATTCACTCTGAATCTTTTCTCAGAGCTTCGAGGCAGAGCTCTTGACTATGTTGCAGCTGCATGGGCCGCTGAGATGCTTCCAGTGTGGAAACACGGATCATCTGAGGAACAGATGTCCGAAAAATCCCCAGCGAGACACTCGCTACAAGGGACCAAGGGTGGGGAAAAATCCCTTGTCCAAGCCTTCGGGAAACGACGGCTCCCAGTAGGTGCGGGGCGCCCTACTGGGGGATCCCTCAGTGCTGTTAAACCCCAAGGTAGGGGCCGACAGCACAAAGCCTCGAGGGAAACGGTGCTTTCTAGCACAGAGTTGGTGTACCAGACATGGTTGCTGGCTGGTCGTCCTTGCGGACGTGAAAGGCTTTGATAAGCCTTGGAGAGTCTTAATAGACTCTGGAGAGTCTGAAAATTATGTCAAACGAGCTTCTGTTGAGAAGAGTCGGCTGTATTCCGAGGCCCTAGCGGCACGTTCTCGTGACGTTGTCACGGTCCGTCTAGCGACGGGCATACAGATTTCTGTACCCAAGGTCTCGATTGACCATAAGCTGAAGTTTGCAGACTTCGACAGCTTAGAAGTTGCCTAGTCCTGGATTTGGACTCGAGGTATGACCTCATTCTGGGAATGAAGTGGCTGGAACGCCACGCGCCATGGATAGACTGGAAGTCTTAGTCCATTGGCTCAACGCACCTGCGGTCGGGTGAAGCTTTGGCGAGTCATGAACCCACCTTTGCTCGATCGCAAAATCGATTCTGGCGTGAGATGCCAGAGATTGGGATGTCTGAGATGATCAGTCCCAATGAGGTCAAGGAGGTGTTTCTTGACGAGGGGGATTCGGCGGTTAATCCCCGCGCCGATATAGGCGAGACTGGTGAGTCGCCAGTGGTAGAGGTGGATTCCTCTGAGGTTAAGCGCGAGGAGCTTCCTAGAGAAGAGAAACAATGTTTGTCTCTTCTTCCGGTCGGAATTGATTCCGACCACGCCGTTTCCGGCGAAAACGTTGCGACTCCAGTGCTAGGGGTAGAGACCCCTGTGGTTAAGCGAGAGGCTCTTTCAAGCGAAGAGACCAGTAGTTCGTCTCTTTCGCACGTCGTAATCGATTCTGACCACGCCGTATTAGGTGAGACCAGCGAGTCACCGGTGGTAGAGGTAAAGACCTCTGTGGATAGGCGCGATGCGCTTCCAATAGATGGGGCAATTGACTCCCCCCATCTGGGTCCCGGGACGAGTCCCGAGGCCAGTAGTCAGCAGTCCTATCGGATGCTGAATAGTATGAAAGATGTTGGCACAGAAGTCGTAAGCCTAGAACGGTTGCATGGGGTAGGCGAACTGTTGTCGTTAGAGGAGATGTCCTTCAACGAGTTTGAGACTGCTGTAAAACAGGTGAACTCGACGAGATCGTCGTGTTGCGTCCGGAAGAGGAGTTGAACTCCTCATCCACGATAGACGAGTCAGTTTTGGTGCAAACCAAACAGGTATTGAATGCCCGAGGCGGCCTCAAGATCCTCGCGGATCCTGAGGACCCTTACCATTCCTTACTAAAGGAATTTGGAGATGTCATTAGTGACAACCCGCCGATGGGGTTACCACCGGATCGGGGAGTCCGACATGAAATTGATTTGGTTCCTGGAACCAAATACTGCGTCACTGGGCAGTGGCCTCTCCCCAAGGAGCAATGCGACGTTATCGACGCATTCTTCAAGGGGAAAGAAGAGGCACGGATGGTACTGGAGAGTAAATCTCCCCATTCTTCTACCACTTTTTGTGTTCGTAAACCGAACGGAAAGTGGCGCATTGTGCATGCGTACAACAAGCTTAATGCAGCTACCTTACCCATGCAAACTCCGATTCCTCGGAAGGATGTCCTCCAGAACAATATGGCGGGCTGTACTGTGTACAGTGCCTTTGATGGTGGACGGGTATTATCAGGTGCTCATGCGAGCGTCCGATATTCCTCTTACAGCGGTCAGCAAGCCTAGTGGCATGCTGTGGGAGTGGTTTGTTATACCACAGGGGCTTTCGAATGCACCAGCGACTTTCAATCGCTTGGTGACTCAACTCTTACGCCCTCATTGAAAGTACGCTCAGACGTACTTCGACGGTATATTCGTTCATAGTCGCGCGGAAGGCGAATCGTCTGATGTTCAGACGCACCTGGTACATCTTCGAGCGGTGATCTAATGTATGCGGGAGCATACGTTGTAGCAAACGCATCCAAATGTATTTTGGTGCTGAGGAAATTCCTTTCCTCGGATGCTTCATCGGTAAGGATGGAGTGCGGGCAGATCCCGCGAAGGTGAAAGCCATTGTGGAGTGGCCTTCGCCTGTAAATCTTAGAGATATACGGAAGTGGCTTGGTTTAGCGAATTATCTCCACAAATACAGCGAGAACTACGCTGAGATGGCGAAGTCATTGACCGACCTTCTTAAGAAGGATGTAGGTTGGTGTTGGGAAACCAAAAACCAAAACGCTTTCGAATCTGTAAAGAGAAACTTGTTAAAAGCTTCCGTTCTTGCTCTCCCAGATTCTGGGAAACCATTTAGCGTCGTCTGTGACACCTCCGATTTCGCAATCGGATGTGCTTTGTTACAAGCAGACGATGCTGGAAGGGAACGCGTGATCGCGTTTGAGTCTAGGCAGCTTAAAGCTGCGGAACGGAATTATCCCGTTGATGACAAGGAGCTACTTGCAATGATGTATGCCCTTGTCAAATTTAGGGTTCACCTGCTCGGCTCAAAGCCGTTCGTGGTTTATAATGACCACGCGTCCTTACGGACAGCGACAATGTCGCCTCATCTCTCGCAACGGATTAACCGTTGTCTATACTTCTTTGCGGAGTATAACTTTGAGGTTAAGTATAAAACTGGCAAACAGAATGTGCTTGAAGGCGCGTTGTCGCGTCTTCCCCATTACGAGCTCGCTCACGCGACATTCATCACCTCGTCTGTTGTGGATCTCATACGCCCGTATGGGAAAGACCCACAATGTACGGCGCTTATCAGCGCTTTGGGTGACAAGGGACTTGGCTCGTCTGAGCCTACCCTGTCAAGTCGAGCTAGAGCTCGGTTACACCGTTACAGTTACTGTGACGATTTGCTATATTATAGTACGAGCGCGGAGGACACTCCGCGAGTGGTTGTTCCTCATGACGAGGAACTAAAGTACAGATTCCTCTTTGAGGCACATGACGCCCCTACCGGGGGTCATTTAGGTTGGCATAAACCTACAGCGCTTAAGCGCTTTGTATTGGTGCCTAAGATGTATAAGTGGGTCGGTGCGTATATTCGTACCTGTGAGACGTGTCAGAGGGTCAAAACCTCTGCAGATTCATCTGCGCCTTTGGCGAGCTTACCCGTTCCTACAGAGGGTTGGAAATCCATTAGTATGGATTTTATCTTCGGTTTTCCGAAAGGTAAGGCCGGTAACACCGGCATTTTGGTCTTTGTAGACCGCTTGAGCAAGATGAATCACCTGGCGGCGGTGCCAGAGTCCATTGATGGAAAAGGAACAGCGAAAGTGTTCCTAGACCGTGTCTTTTGACAGCATGGACTACCCGATTCCGTTGTATCGGATCGGGATCACCGTTTACGGGACAGTTTTGAGGGCGTTGTTTAAGGTGCTGGGCACCAAGATCCTCATGTCCACTGCGGACCATACGCATACGGACAGACAAACGGAACGTGTCAATCGCGCTGTGGAAGATATTCTCCGGAGTTTATGTCCGTATTCCCCAAAGAGTTGGAGTGAGATGCTTCCTATGGCCGAATTTGCTATCAACAATTCTGTCCATGCATCTACGGGGTTTACCCCGTTTTACGTGAGCGGATTAGTGAACCAGAGAGTTCCGTTGACGCCACGTGTGTGGCCCAGGGCTTGAGTGGGGAGGATTCCCCGATCTCAGCCCTGTATCTGTGGCAAACACATCGATAAGTTTTTATCGACGCGCCTTAGTGTCTTAAGACACGTTTGTGATGCTATGGCGGAAAGACAAGACACGCAAAAAGAACAGGCAGACCGCAAGGGTCGGCGTAACGAAAGGGCGTACAAAGTAGGAGATAGTGTTTTATTAAACGCTAAAAATCTTCCTACACATGCAGTTTCTAACGTGTTACGGAACAAACTGCGCCCCAGGTTTGTGGGGCCTTTCAAGGGGCTAGCCCGAAAGGTCTTGGCGTACACCTTGGATATTCCGAAGGCGATGCGTACGCATCCAAACTTTTACGTAGGTATACTTAAGCCATACCAGGACCCGGAGGCGGGTCTGCTCTTGGAGGGGGTTGGAAAGGCGAATAGCCGTAAAAGCCGTAAGGAGCGGCAGGTCGGAATAACTCCGACAGGGTCGAAAGGCAACCACGCAACTCCGCAAAGGTTGACTCGAGAGAGGCAAGCCGCCTCTCGATGCGTCCAGTCTCACTCTCCTCATCGCGGAGACCCTCCGGGACATCACGGATGCGATGGCTGTGTCGATCACAGCGCTCGCGAATCTCACGTCGCAATTGCGCGACCTCCTCCTCCAATTCTCGATACGGAGGGTACTCCACACTATCATGTGGAACGTCTGATGGCGCGACGCCATCATCGGGGTCAAACCCAATATCTGGTGAAGCGTAAGGGTTATCCACATTCACATAGTTCGTGGGAGTCCGAGACTCCCCTGCGGCAGGATTGGCGTGACGTCGTTGAAGCTTCGAGCGGGAGAATCCCGCTGCGAGTCTACGACCAAAAGGGCGCGAGAAGCCCCTTCACTCCCAGTAATTGGGAGTTCGCCGGAGGCAGATGTGGCGCTCACACTGTCCTCTGGCACCGTGGTGGAGACAGGGGCACTGGCGGAGCGCGTGCGATATGGAGCACGTAATAGATCCATCGCTTTGGCTCTGGCGAATGCCAGGAGCAACGCCCTCTCCACCCAAATGTCACGACGGTAGCTTTTGTGCAGCTCATTGAAGCTGGGGAGAAGCTTCTCCCCTTCCTCCCAAGCGCGAAACTTCTTCTCCGCATCATCAGCACTTTCTCCAGGAGAAAGAACGATAGGAACCTCTCGGAGGTTCTAAACAGGGGCACCCTGTGCCTGCCTGTCTAGGCGCTCTCGGTATTAGACGCTAGTGAACTGCTTTTGTGGAAGCGATTGTTGCCGGAGTTTCTTCCGGCGTTCGCATTGATACGGCTGCTTATTCGCATGGCTTGGACAATAGAATGCTAAACCATTCCTTACCATAGTCCTAGCCACTTTGGGAGGTCACGAGGACCCTCAAACTTATATGGCGCCCGTGGCGGGCGTTTGGGGGCGCGCAACGCAGCCCTTCTTGCTTGTGCGGCAAGTTGGGCTTCTTGAGCCGCATCCAAATCATTGGTGATGATCGCCTTTGGCGATCCGGATGTATCATCCGACATTGGCAGGGGTGGCAAACTAGCTAGTGCATTTTCCCCACGTGTGGGGAATGGATTGGATTGCCGACATCGCCGTTCGGCGTTGTCGGAGTGATCAGCCATTGGGGAGATATCCCCAAGGGCATCCACCTCCGAGTAATCGGAATAGTCATTCTCCTCTTCTTGAGGAGAACCCTCAGCACCACTAAAAGTGCTCATGGTTAGCCAGAAGTTCTGGCAGTTGGGGTTTTCCAACTATAATTGTTTTATTGCGTAAGCAATAGTCTTGATGGGGGAGGATGTAACAGGGTTACATTTGGTTACATTGGGTATTTGTGTACATAAGTACACTACGGTTGAGGTCAGTATTGACCGGTCCGAAAGGTTTGGACTTATTGGTTATTTTAACCAATCAGGGCAGGAGCCCTTGGCGGATGCGTGGCAGCCTGCCACGTGTTGGTACACAGGTGGTGTACGTTACATTTCGGCTGGGTACGAATTGAGTATGTTCTACTTAGTATTACATATAGTTTATAATAGTTTAATTAATTTAGGCTAATTACATATTAAATATACATTCAGTTTACAAAATACACTGATCCAGCTAGACGCACGACCTCGACCGGTCGCGCGTGCTGTGAGTGTCTGTAGCCAAACGGAATACCTCCCTTAGCTACTCCCTTTCTAAGGGAAGCCTTGTTTCAAGGCGTTAGTTGATTTAACTGGTAAACCAAGGGAAATCTTGGCACCGAGTAAGAGAGCAATCTCTTACTAAGCCCTTTTATAAGGGCGTATCGGCTAAGTAGCGGCATATCGCCGCTTTAGGAAAGTCTTCCTCTGTGCGCTAGCCGCACCGTGCGTGTAAGCACCGGCTACAGCCTGAAAGAAGGTTTGGTTTTCGTTATATAGGAAGATCCTTTGGAGGTGCAAACATCTGTCTATGTGTTGGATCTGAAGATGTTTTGTGAATGCATCGAGTGGAAACGTAAACTTATTGAGAAACTCTGGTGAGATTACTACGGCGTGGCATCGGCAGTGGAGAAATTATACTAAGAAAATTACAGGCTGTTAAAATTCTGAGTAACGATCCAACTGTAAAGTCATTATATGTCTCTCACAAGTGCGCTCAACGAGCAGCGAATCTGGACAGAACTCGCATGATATCTTGATGGTCTTCGTTCAAGATTCAAGACGGAAATTGCAAATACCCGTGCATACCTTTGCTGTGGCGATATGAGTATTCAACCAATGACAGACAATGTTCTCACTGTAAGTTTCGATGGCAAGCTTGCTGTGACAAGTCTACGGCACCCAAAAGTTAAGTTAAAGGTCGCGCTTCCTACAAATGGACAGCAAGGTTGATCCTGCAGCTATAGTGACATGGATCCTCATGCAATCTATTGTGGCTTTCGAGATGGTCGAGTCGCGCAATATGACATACGGAAGACAGCAGGAGGTGATCCAGGCATTTTCAATATTTTCGCACTCCCGGAACGGCAACCATTGCACTCGATTAAACCTTTTAAATGTACAGAGGAAGTACAGAGTGTGGGGGGTTTTGCATCCGCGACCTTCGGTGGGCTGGGTATCAGTGTGGCGAAACGTCGCTGATCTTTCGAGCGTCGTGGATCGACCGGTCGGCGATCCTTTCATTGATTTCACCCCCTTTTCTCACGTGCAGAGTGACGAGACATGCTTATCGCTAGCGTCGAACCAGCTTTCCTTGGAAGTATTCGTTTCGTCGCGTTCAAGTCCAATAAAGCACATCGTCTTCGACTTGAGCGCAATTGAACAGAGACAGCTTGCGCCCAATATCAAGTTGACTGGTCATAAAGCAGATTTCGTCTTGACCCTATCGGCCATGTGGTCTGAACGGAATGGACTCCCAGTCGTGGCGTCGTGGTCTCATGACATTGAACGTGTTACGATCTGGAACGTCGCGACTCATCGCGAACTTTGTGAGCCACTGCCCACGTATATAAATGCCGCCAGTGCCGCGTTACCAATCGTGGATATCCACCACGTCGTGGCGAACAATGACTGGAACGCCGGCGTTGCTCTTTTCGTGACCATGACGTCGAGTCAATTGTACATGTATTGCTCCAAAGGGTAATGGACAGGAGGCGAGGCACAAAGTTAATGTACTTTATATGTTTTTCTAGATGAAAAGCAGTGTACGGTTGACCTTCTATCAATAAACTTAAAAAAATTCGTCAATTGGGTCTTTTCAATAGAGCTTTATGTGTACGTCGGAACGACGGGTACCATCCCCTAGTCTATATAATAACAGAATTCATGTCGCGATCCCGCACCTAAGCGAATATCTTCATCTAAGTATACAATTCAATTAAGTACGCGATCTCGAACCTAAGCGAAGTTGAACTGTACTATCGATTTCTTTTAATTGGTTACAAATAGCGCATTGACCAATGACGAAAACATAGGGCGAGAACCACCCGGTGGTTCTCGCCCTATGTTTTCGATACACTAACCCTGGAAATACATGGGGGGCAAGTTTTTTTGACGCACAGACGGTTTTTATGCCCTGCCCTGTCGGTACGACGGGTACCTACACTTTTGTCAGATAAAAGTAATGCAGGGTGGGGCTAATAGTATCGCGCATTAAAATTTGGCGCAAGTAGTGCCGCGTTTTTCAAAAAAAATCCATAGAGAGGATGATAATGCAAGAAAATGTGGAGCAAAGGCAACTAGTGTGCCTACAATAAGAGCCATAAGTGTTTGCTTAACACATGGAAGTTCAATGTAATAAACATACCGAACGGCAGAAAGTCGACAACAAAGAAAAAAATCGATGAATCCAAAGAATTATCGGGTCATGGAACGAATTTTCATCCCTTGACCGGATTTTAAGGCAGATAAAAATTGCCGAAGCGACATGAGGTTTTGTATGCAGAGAAGACGTTAAGTGAGTCGGTAGACGGTGGTCTATTCATAATTTTATGAAGCGTGGTGGTGTGAAATGTGGAGAAGTGAATGCGAAAATTTTGGTCACTTTGTGTCAGCGGAACGCCGATCAGCCTATCAGCGATCGGATTGGTGGAAAACAAGGATGCTTTTAAGCCTATCGTGTGCAAGAAGTGTCAAGAACGCAGATTTTGGTGAGTCACACGATATTGCGTGTATTATACATATTTCATGTTTGTACATATTGGGGACCGTAGGGATAGTTTAGATTTTTTGGTTGTTTAACTCACAACAAAAGAGTCGTTCGCATCTTTGCACAGTACATCAGCCGCCTCCGCACGCCGCGGAGTGTTTGGGAGCAGAGGGTCGAGTAATCCCCTCTAGCTCATTATACCTGGCCGGGACGCGTTACAGACGCACTTGGCCCGACGGAATTCCCTCGACGGGAGTACGCATTGGTCGGCTTCGCAAGCCCAAGTTACACACGTTTGGAACGTGTAAGCAAGTTTTGGATTATTACGTGGAGATATCGTTCGTGGAGTTTGTCACGTTCTCTTTGGATCTCCAAATTTGAATATTGGTCTTTTCTTCTCACATTGGTTGGGCTCTACGATCGATTAAGCGATATTCACTTTGGAGTATACTTACTTTAAGTATAACCGGTTTTCCCGTACTCAGGGTGAAGCGTTCCGCCCAGGGTACACCACCCAGCACGGTCTCGCATTTTAGACCCAAATCAATTCACAGCGACGATCCACCAAGTGTGAAACCAGCCCATTCCATCGGGTACACAAGGTGAGATGGAGACGCAAAAATCGGACCAGGCGTCCTATACTGATGATCGGTCGTCTGCTAGCAGCGGACGATCAGATCGGATCGTAGGAGAAGGTTCGCGGGGTACCCCCCCCCGTCAGTTGGAAGGCTGGTCACGATGGTGGTCAGGTTCTGAACACTACGGTGTTCGATTTTGAACTTGACTCCACCACAGAAACACCGCGATATGGTACAATATAGACAAATTATTGTTGGTTTTAAACGTCCAAATAGACCCCGTCCAGGTACTAAACAGCTCATGCTACGCTAGAATGCTGGAAGACCATCGCCCGAACATTTTTTGTACCTGACGGCCGTGGCTGAGGCATTCGGAGGGAATTATGATTCTTAGAATACCAAAAGTGGTTTAACCATGGATGAAACTGATATTTGTTCAATCTCAAGATTGGACCATACCAGACATGACTGTTTACGGCAAGCCGAGGAGCTTAGTCCGTTCGCAGAGGCTGTGAAATGTAACGATATAAATATAAAATGTTTAACTCATGGAAATGTCAAATATATGTGTAAACACAAACCTGTTTTGGATACGATGAATAGAAGGAACCACCTAGGTGGTCATCCGTAAAAATTCGAACCTGCCGATCGAACCCTTTCAATTGTCGATCCGAGACTCCGATCGTCGCCCCACAAGGAGATTCGACTAGCGGTCGCATAAGTTCCTGTTATATCGGTTGAAAATATTCGTTATTACGGTTTGTACCAAAAACCAGGTATCCGTTTATTCTCATTTATAACAATGATGATCATTTCGTACTTTTTAGAGATAAGATAGCGTACGTAAGAATCTGAGCACCTATTATTAGGTACGGGTAAGTAGTGTAGGATACACCACAGATGTAGGGTCGCTACAACTTTAACTTATATGCATGTTGCACGTTAGGTAGGATAGATAACCACTTGTCAATACACATCGAATTGAACAATTCCCTGACTTGGTTATCTTAATCTACTGTCTGCGAACTGTCTTGGAGTGCTGGTTTTATCGTTAACGGACTTTTGGTTACGATAAAATTCAAAAAAGACGAATGCAGTATGTTCAAGGTATGAAGCAGCACCTACGACTCAAGTTTCTACAATTCTACGCTAGGATGGAAACCGCAACTTTATAGCAATATCAACTATGAAAAGAAGGGGAATCGCGTGAGGATGCTGCCAAGCGCCAGCGCCTGATTGGAGCGGTTTGCTGACTCCGTAGTTTCTATACCAGCGGTCACTGTATTCTCTGACGACAAGATAGATCCTGAGATTGTGGGGTAGCAGACCCTGTTTACACTAGCCCAGTCTCAAGCAAAAACCTTTCAGAATGTTTGATCATCTCCCGGCAATCCGATCCGTGGTAGGGATCAGATAATGGATCAGCGGGAGTCGCCGATCGTGAAGGCGGTTCCGCCGAGGATGAGGAGGTAATCCAAGGATAAAGTACACCAAGGAATCAATATCGGTCATTTCCGTGTATCTTTCGCCTGTTAGTACCTCAGGTGCACGTAGCAATGCTACATTCTACCGGTCACGTCGAGTCCACTTGCCACTCACGACTGATACCAATATCACGCTCAAGCTTGGCTCGTAAGATGAGCTAAGCAGAGGAGGATTCATGGTCAAAAATGAGAGACGAAAGTGAATGGAGATACACATCGGCTTTCAATATGTCTAGAGCGATGGAAGTCCTTGCTTGGAGTTTTGGTCCAGTCACAATTCCTTTGTTACAGTTATTGCGTTCGTGGTGCTTCCCAGTAGATACCGTTTGGTTGCTCACAAAAGTTGCACAATCTTGGCATAGAGTGTTAGTTCGGAGGGTTTGGGTTCGCGCTCAAGGGAAGTAATGTTAGCCAACGACCTTTAAATTTTCGTAGGTAACGAATGACCTAACCTCTAATTAAAAAAGAAAAGTGTATTATCGATTAATTTCCTGATCGGAAAGTTAACCTAATCTTGATTGAGATTTCACATGCAATTCTGATTTCGTAACCTGGAATTCGATTACCACCGAGAACCCCTCCTAAACTCCCAAAAACGAGCAATGATTACCCAAAGCACATGATGACATCGCACTTAGGCAACACGGTGGTTCTCGACTCAGTGACCATAGCCCGCTTTGACGATATCCTCGTAGATCTTGTCGTCCACTGCATTGGTGGGATCACCACGCACGATTGCTCCTTCAAAGAAGGTTCCAATAGCCGCATTGCTGTTGTCACCACCAATGCCCAAGACGATAGCGCCCTGTTTCTTCATCACTTCATACCCTTTTGGTCTACGCCCGTCATACGTGGTTAGAAGTTTTCCAGACTGCGCATTGCCTTGCTTGAGTGCAAAAGTTCCGCCCGACCGGCCTTTGAGCATCGCTACCACGAATCGGTAGTTGATCGAGGGATTTGGACACACTTTGCCTTGCCCACAGCCGAAGAGGCCGGCTTCTAGATCCGCCAGGACCCACGGACCACCACCTTGGCCCTTAGTCCAAGAGGCACATTTACCGAGGTAAAGCGTCTCCATCGTTCCAAGACCGTCAGCCCTGTTAGTAGTTTCAGCATTACCGTAATCGAAGCAGCATCCACTATTGACATTCGTGGCATCAGCGACCATGTACATAGCTTCAGCTTGGTCAGCCTTAGCAACATCAGTGGTATTGTTGTTGCGATAGCCAATGCCGGGTTTAACCATCAGCGCATAAGCTTTGTAACCGTTAATCGTAATGGAAAGCTGATCAGCAAGAGCGGGGCCATCGCTTTCGGGCTTCATTGCACCTCCTGGGGCTGGGGTCAAGTGATTGTTTTTGCCGGATTGGTCATAAATAGTAGTAATGTAGCATGGTGTGCCCTTGCAAAACTTGTCTTGAGCGGCTGCGTTGACGAACCCTCCAGGTTTCAACGGCAAAATGTCCATCTTTTTGTGGTCGGACGTACGGGTAACTTGGTACAGGCCACGTGCATAGTCCTTGTAAAGAGCTCGAACGGTGCTGTGAGCAGCCACACACGGCGTTCCACCAGCTTTGTAGATATCACACGGACCAGCCTTGGCAGCTCCCAAGAGAACGGCAATAAGAAGAGGAAGACCACGGAGCATTGCCAAGCTTGTAGGGAGAGTGCAGTGAAGGTTGCAAATTGAAAAGTGAAGGAATTGGTGTCCATGAAGCTGCCAAAACGATAGCGGTGACGACGGCACGATTGCTATCCTATCGTGTTTCAGTGATGCTACATAAAGATAACTAACGGGCTCTGTTTTTTACCAGCCGGTTGCACAGTTCAGGGCTTTGCCATGGTAAAATTTTGCTGTATCGTGGTCATAATCCACGTTTTAATCTGAACTGCAAGTTCGACAACGTCGCACGGACCGAAGGAGCGATAGTGTATGTAATACTCGAATGAAGTTCGAGCAGATCAATGAAAAATCTTACATCGCATAAACTGGGTAGATAAGTAAAGAAGATCTGTTACAAACGTTGTTTCGCAAATTCAAGCTTAAAATGTGGTGATAAGTGGTGCTGGTAGGTGTCGCCAGTATGTGCAATACTCAGATTGTGTTGAAATAGTATTTCAATACTCAGAGGGGTACAATTACTAGTTGTGATACGATAATGAAAACGTTGTCGCGTCATATCATCAGATACGGAAGATGCGTTCGTAAGAATCACATAGCAAACAACCGATATAGTTTTTATTAGGGGGAGTAGTTAGCGAGTTGTCCACATCGGATGCACACAAAAAAAATGTATGATGTGCAGCAGTCACAGTATCTTCAGATAAGAGAACGGGGTGTAGAAAGCGCAGGGAAGGACGCGTCTGCGAGCGTTTATTAGCCGTGAAAGATTTGTACCCCAGATCTAAGATAGTCTTTAAGACGTATCTCATTCCTTAGAAAAGTGCACGCAGAGTGAACATTTGAGTACGTGAGACCAAATGAATTCTAAGTTGGGCTGTCAAACCTGCAAGCAGGGGGACCGCGGTTTGTTGATATTTAACTATTCTTGGACTTAGTCATAAAAATGCCGCTATCATGTTTATATAAACCCTAAAGTATTCACTATCGTTTTTGTGTGTATGTCTACAAACGTACAACAACTTCTACAATGCTGCAAATAAATCTCGAAGAAAAGGGTTGTTCGAAAATGTGATATCTTGGAAAATTCGAGTATAAAACAGCATAAAAGGGTTTAAGTTATAGGATTTTTATGCAGGCCTGCACCCCGAGTGCTAATTTAGGGGTTCCTTTTTATAAAGAATGCAGGCCTTTATAGTCTAGTGGCCAGTCAGTGGGTATTACCATCCGCTTGGCCTAGGTTCGATATCCGTCGAATCTCTCGGGTCACGTGACCTAAGGCTTAGGATCTGGGGTTTAGGTGTAAGCCGAGATTAGATTTTTTTGCAGCATTGTTGAAGTTGTTGTACGTTTGTAGACATACACACAAAAAAGATAGTGAATACTTTAGGGTATGTATATAGATCTCCAAAAAGGGGAAGAAATTTTAAATTATTCCCAAATGGGGCGGAATCTAAATTTTAAATATATGATTGAAACAGGAAAGCGCTATTTGCCCCCCATTTTGGCTATTTGCCCCCAAAAAATATTTCAGCCAATTTTGCACTAAAGATATTGAGCTCAAACAACAACTGCAAAACAGCAGCAACCACCGACACATGGTAACGTGTCTTCTGTTGGACTTTGCGCTCTATAACGTCATTATCACTCATGTTTATTGCCTTGTACTGCCTGCACTTGCTTCCACTTGCTAATGCGGTTCCAATGCGTGCGAAAATATGCGTGACGTAACTTGTACTAATTCCACGTAATAAGTAGCCACTTAAATCCACGTGAATAGTTCCAAACGTAATAAATTGAAAGTAATTAGG
>CM047589.1:9361781-9459062 GCA_026184515.1 Peronosclerospora sorghi
ATTCTACAGTTGGAAAATTCTGAAGTAAGTATATTAGAATTAAGTAAAAACCTAATCTAATAAAATGTATATGCATGTTTGAGTAAAACCCCACAAATATAGTATGTACCCAAAACTCTTCACTGAAAATCGTAACTGCCCGAATACGCGCGACGCACGGCGCGGCCAAATTTCGGGCCAATTTAACACCCTATAATAACGGAGAGCCTGCGGTCACACACACACACACCTTTGCTCCGGTCACACACCACTCTACTGCGGTCACACACCTTTTATGTGAGAGGTGTGTGTGTACTGGAGCCAAGGACCATCTGCATTTAAAACTTTTTTGGTCACGCGTAGAAGTCATGCCTTGACACGATGGGAATTTCCCGACTTCGTTGACGACAGTGTTGTGGACCGCTACAACGACAATCTTAACCGTCGGAAGAGTGGGAGGGAGGGTTTCATGTTGGGTCCCATGCTGCCGATATCGAGCAAGAGCTGTATCAGCAATTAGCAGACGCATGGCTTCACTCGGGCAGAAGACGAGCATCATCACCGCCTGCGTATTCCAAGCGACACAGCCAGTGAAGATGTTACGATCTTAGACAAGAAAGCCATTATGGATGTGCGCATCTCTGGCTTTGACCGCACATTCTGCTGGCCGTTCTGTTGGAGGAGATTCCGCTTACTAGAGGATTGTGAAAACGGTAAGTCAATTCAATTTTGCCGAAGACATTACTGATTTTTGCTGTTGTGTCTAGATCAATAGAGGCCGCCAAAGACTGGCAAATATACTGCGTCGTTTGCACGACCGTCTCATAGTGGTGGTTGGACTCTGCTGCATCCACGACACATTAGCTGCAATGGACTATGGCGAGCTGATCCTTTGGTGACCTAACGGATTAAAGCCAACCAACAGGTTTGGTATGTTGTGTAAATACCCGCGGCAACGCGTCTACTGGAACTCAAGAAGGAGCTGAACAAGGACCTACTGATCGTCATGCGTGTATACTTTGAGAAACCACGCCCAAAATTTCGGCAACAAAGGATTAATTAACGACCCGGACCTTGATGGATCATTTAATATTAAGAAAGGATTGCGCGTGGCGCGTGAGCTGCTTGCAACAATTAATGAGCTTGGTATACCGGTAAGTCCATTTTTTCTTTTCAACATTTCCCTCCTAATCATGCTGCGGGTTGTATAGACCGGCTGATAATTTCTGAACACTATGTCGCTACAAATTCATTTCGGACATAGTCAGCTGGGGCGCCATTGGTGCCCGTACAACTGAGGGTCAGTTGCACCGTGAGCTCTCATCGTGTCTTTCTATGACCGTCAGCTTCAAGAACGGCACGGGCGATGATCTGCAGTTGGCTGTAGACGCTGTTGTGGCAGTGTTGTGGAGTCGAGTTCAAATTCGTACACCAAAGTGTTCTTAACCCTATCAACATCGTGTTCAGCCGACCAACTTACGGGGGGGGGGTACCCCGCGAACCTTCCCCGAAGCTCCGATCGGATGACCGATCATTACTGTAGGACGCCTGGTCCGATCTTTGTTCATGCTTCTCACCTTGTGTACCCATTGGTTTGGGTGGCTACACACTCGGTGGACCGTCGCGCGATATGGACTAGTGGGGATCGACATGTGGCGATCCACGTCTGGGGAAGGGTGTATCTAGGTTGTCAATCGTCGCCCCAAATACGTAAATATTCACAATATACTTGATCCCAGTATACTTCCAGGACAGATCGTTTAACAGGGTTACATTTTGGTTACATTTAGTTATGTTGTGAACGTAAGTACACTACGGTTGGGGTCAGTATTGAACGGTCCAAAAGGTTTGGACCTATTGGTTATTTCAACCAATCAGGGCAGAAGCCCTTGGTGGAGGCGTGGCAGCCTGCCACGTGTTGGTACACAGGTGTGTAAATTACATTTCGGCTAGGTACGAATGGAGTAAGTTCTACTTAGTATTACATATAGTTTACACTAGTTTAATTTATTTAGGCTAATTACATATTAAATATATATTCAGTTTACAAATAACACTGAGACTGCTAGGCGCACAACCTCGACCGGTCGCGCGCGCAGTGAGTGTAGTAGTGTAAGGGAACACCGTCCCTTACCTACTCCCCCTTTCTAAGAGAAGCCTTGTTTCAAGGCGTTAGTTAACTCTAACTGGTAAACCAAGGTAAATCTTGGCCCCGAGTAAGATAGAACTCTCTTAATACGCCCTTTTATAAGGGCGTATCGGCTAAGTAGCGGCACATCGCCTCTTTAGGAAAGTCTTCCTCTGTGCGCTAGCCGCACCGTGCGTATACGCACCTGATACATCTGGTAGCACTTGTATTCAATCCAACACCTGTGTTGGTAGACGACAACATTCTCTGCAAAGGATGAATCAGGACGATTGGGAGAGGCTAACCCTCATCCAGCAGGAAGCCTTTAACAGGATTTTATCCTTACTGGGTGACGAAGGCATGAAAATCCTAGCGGAGCAGGGCCTTGGCGCCGTAAAGGCGAGGGCCGACGCCCTCATCGCCCATGAGGCGAATTTTCGTGGAAGTCATTCCACGTCCACGGGGGTGCGCCCTCCGTCATCCTTTAAGATAAAGGAATTCACCGGTGAGAAAGGTAATAACCTTTATGTGTGGCTTCGAGAGGTAGAACGGCCTTCGCCACAGCGAATGTGATCGCGGATCACTTGCAAGTGGGACTTGCACTGACCCATCTTACGGGTAAAGCCCGTGCATGGGCGTTCACGTGTTCGGAGGCGGTCACTTACGTGTTCCCAACCTGGAAAGTCCTTAACCAAAATCTTATGGACGTGTATTCCACGCCTGATCTGGTTTTCCAGAATCAGCTTGCGTTTTTTGGAGGTGTCGACAGGGCACTAGGGACTTGGAGACATACATCCAAGAACTGAAGAACCTGTTGGAAGGGATGTACGCGAAAGCGTATTCGGAGTATGTGTCCATTCCCGTGTTCATGGGAGGCCTGAAAGAAGGGCCAGCGTTCGGAGCTCTTCCGATGCCGACCCCAATCCCTGGGGGAGGCGTTTAAGATGGCGTTTAACACCGAAAGGAACTTTCGTTCCTCGAAGGTGGGTCCTGAACCCATGGCCCTTAGTCAGGTCGAAGCGGAGGAGAAACCTCCCGCTAGGAGTCACTCTGACTCCTTTTTGTAGGGCTTCGAAGCGGAGCTCCTTGCAATGTTGCAGCGGCGTGGGCCGCTGAGATGCTTCCTGTGTGGAACCACGGATCATCTGCGGAAGAGATGTCCGAAAAATCCCCAGCGAGACACTCGCTATAAGGGGCCGAGGGAGGGTAAAAAGCCCTTGCCCAAGCCTTCGGGAAACGACGGCTCCCAGCAGGTGCGGGGCGCCCTACTGGGGGATCCCTAAGTGCTGTTAAACCCCAAGGTAGGGGCCGACAGCACAAAGCCCCGAGGGAAACGGTGCTTTCTAGCACCGAGTTGGTGTACCAGCCAGGGTTGCTTGCTGGTCTTCCTTGCGGACGTGAAAGGCTTTGATAAGCCTTGGAGAGTCTTGATAGACTCTGGAGCGTCTGACAATTATATCAGACGAGCTTCTGTTTAGAAGAGTCAGCTGTATGCCGATGCCCTAGAGGCACGTTCTCGTGACGTTGTCACGGTCCGTCTAGCGACGGGAATACATGTTTCTGTACCCAAGGTCTCGATTGCCCTTAAGCTGAAATTTGCAGACTTCGACAGCTTAGAACGTTGCCTAGTCCTGGATTTGGACTCGAGGTATGACCTCATTCTGGGAATGAAGTGGCTGGAACGCCACGCGCCATGGATAGACTGGAAGTCTTAGTCCATTGGCTCAACGCACCCGCGGTCGGGTGAAGCTTTGGCGAGTCATGAACCCACCTTTGCTCGATCGCAAAATCGATTCTGGCGTGAGATGCCAGAGATTGGGATGTCTGAGATGATCAGTCCCAATGAGGTCAAGGAGGTGTTTCTTGACGAGGGGGATTCGGCGGTTAATCCCCGCGCCGATATAGGCGAGACTGGTGAGTCGCTAGTGGTAGAGGTGGATTCCTCTGAGGTTAAGCGCGAGGAGCTTCCTAGAGAAGAGACACAAGGTTTGTCTCTTCTTCCGGTCGGAATTGATTCCGACCACGCCGTGTCCGGCGAAAACGTTGCGACTCCAGTGGTAGGGGTAGAGACCCCTGTGGTTAAGCGCGAGTCGCTTCCAAGCGAAGAGACCCGTAGTTCGTCTCTTTCGCACGTCGGAATTGATTCCGACCACGCCTTATTAGGTGATACCGGCGAGTCACCGATGGTAGAGGTAACGACCTCTGTGGATAGGCGCGATGCGCTTCCAATAGATGGGGCAATTGACTCCCGCCCCCATCTGGGTCCCTGGATGAGTCCCGAGGCCAGTAGTCTGCTGTCCTGTCGGATGCTGAATAGTGTGACAGGTGATGTAGCAGAAGGCGTAAGCCTAGAAAGGTTGCCTGGGGTAGGCGAACTGTTGTCGTTGGAGGAGATGTCCTTCAACGAGTTTGGGACTGCTTTGAAAGCAGGTGAAATCGACGAGGTTGTAGTATTACGTCCGGAAGAGGGGTTGAACTCCTCATCCACGATGGACGAGTCAGTTTTGGTGCAAACCAAACAGGCATTGAATGACCGAAGCGGTTTCGAGATCCTCGCGGATCCTGAGGTCCTTTACCATTCCTTACTTAACGAATTCGGAGATGTCATTAGTGACAACCCGCCGATGGGGTTACCAACGGATCGGGTAGTCCTACATGAAATTGATTTGGTTCCTGGAACCAAATACTGCGTCACTAGGCAGTGGCCTCTCCCCAAGGAGCAATGCGACGTCATCGACGCATTATTCTAGGGGAAAGAAGAGGCACGGATGGTGCGGGAGAGTAAATCTCCCCACTCATATCCCACTTTTTGTGTTCGTAAACCGAACGGGAAGTGCGCATTGTGCATGCGTACAATAAGCTGAATGCAGCTACCGTAACCATGCAAACTCCAATTCCTCGGAAGGATGTCCTCCAGAACAATATGGCGGGCTGTACTGTGTAAAGTGCATTAGATCTGGTGGACGGGTATTATCATGTGCTCATGCGAGCGTCCGTTATTCCGCTTACAGCGGTCATCACGCCTAGTGGCATGCTGTGGGAGTGGATTGTTATGCCACAGGGGTTTTCGAATGCACCAGCGACTTTCGATCGCTTGGTGACTCAACTCTTACGCCCTCATTGAAAGTACGCTCAGACGTACTTCGACGGTATATTCGTTCATGGTCGCGCGGAAGGCGACTCGTCTGATGTTCAGACGCACCTGATACATCTTCGAGCGGTGATCGAATGTATGCGGGAGCATACGTTGTATGCAAACGCATCCAAATGTATTTTGGTGCTGAGGAAATTCCTTTCCTCGGATGCTTCATCGGTAACGATGGAGTGCGGGCGGATCCCGCGAAGGTGAAAGCCATTGTGGAGTGGCCTTCGCCTGTAAATCTTAGAGATTTACGGAAGTGGATTGGATTAGCCAACTATCTCCACAAGTACAGCGAGAACTACGCTGAAATGGCGAACCCATTGACCGACCTTCTTAAGAAGGATGTTGATTGGTGTTGGAAAACTGAACACCAAAACGCTTTTGAAGCGGTTAAGGGGAGCTTGTTAAAAGCTCCCGTTCTTGCTCTCCCAGACGCTGGGAAACCATTTAGTGTCGTCTGCGACGCCTCCGATTTAGCAATCGGATGTGCTTTGTTACAAGCAGACGATGCAGGAAGGGAACGCGTAATTGCGTTTGAGTCGAGGCAGCTTAAGCTGCAGAACGTAATTTTCCCGTTCATGATAAGGAGCTACTTGCTATGAAGTATGCCCTGTCAAATTTAGGGTTCACCTACTAGGCTCAAAGCCGTTCGTGGTTTATACTGACCACGCGTCCTTACGGACAGCGACGAAGTCGCCTCATCTCTCCCAACGGATGGCCCGTTGGCTCTCCTTCTTTGCGGAGTATAACTTTGAGGTTAAGTATAAACCTGGCAAGCAGAACGTTCTTGCAGACGCGTTGTCGCGTAGTACCGATTACGAGCTCGCTCACGCGACATTCATCACCTCGTCTTTTGTGGATCACATACGCCAGGCGTATGGGAAAGACCCACAATATACGGCGCTTATCAGCGCGTTGGGTGAAAATGGACTTGGATCGTCTGAGCCTACCCTGTCAAGTCAAGCTAGAGCTCGGTTACACCATTGCAGGTATTTTGACGGTTTGCTATATTATAGCACGAGCGCGGAGTACACTCCGCGGGTGGTTGTTCCTCATGATGAGGAACTGATGTATATAGTCCTCTTTGAGGCACATGACGCCTCTACCGGGGGTCATTTAGGTCGGGATAAGACCTACAGCGCTTTAAGCGCTCTGTATTGGTGGACCAAGATATAACAGGACTGATCCTGTTACTGGCTTACAATGTGCTGTGCGAGGAAGCGCGCAATACAAGAGGGGTAGGATTAAGTTGATAACAACTAATCCTATATTAAAAGTAAATATAAGTATTCACTTCTTCTTCTTAAAACGCAAAATTAAGAGTGTTTATTTAATGGGTGGTTTAGAGGCTAATAGTATAGTAACTAACTAATTAATATAATAATACCAAGTATTCAACTAACTGTACTATTAGTTAGCCTGCAAGATTCGGTATTTATACCGAATCGACTTTTCCTTCGTAGATTATAATAAATTATAATCTCTTATTTAAATTTCAGACAACGCGTCTGAAATTAAACTGTGATATTCTAACTTGAATATAAATTATGTAATGGCACCCCATTACATCACCCCCCACTTAAGGTGGTTGGCCAATAATAATTCTTATTTTGGCCAATTATGGGTGGCACTTGTTGGTCGTTCTCATTTACCAACTGATTGACCATCGACTCGATGGTCAAAGCACGCGGCGGCGCTCTAAAGAGCGCTGCTGAAAACGTCGAAGGAACTTCTTCCTCCGCCTCAGCACTAGGTTCTGAGGTGTTGAGTGACAACAGTGACGCTCCATTAGCAGCGTTAATTACGCAAAGGTCGGAAGACGTACCTTCTTCGACCACAGATGCTGCTAAGGCGGCATCTGGCAAGAAACAGGGAGATGTTGCTAATGCAACATCTCTCACGATGACAACTTCCGAATGGCACGTTTCCAAGAGGGCCATGTTCGGGAGTTCTGACCCCGAACAAAGTGATGGGGGTACAACTGTCCCAACAAAAGGATCTAGCGAGTCGAAACTCGATAGGTGCTCATCGCCTAACAGCGATGATTACTCTGGTGTCGCTGGCAGCTATGACAGCGACAATGATTATCACAGGTGGTTGCAGGAACGCAGAGCCCCACCTGGACCAAGTACGTCTCCACGTCGGGGTGGTTTAACCCCGGCGCGTGGTGTTGAAGCAGGCGGTTCTCCGCCTGCTAAAAGGGCTCGAACAGAAGCGGCGCCTGCCGCTTCTGAAGCGTATCATCGTACGGAACCACATGTTCCGTACAAAGTGGGGTTTTGGACCCCTGGATGGGCTATTGCCCCCAGCAGTGGCGGTAACCGTAAGCGGGACTGCCAATATGCGTTGTTCGATATCAACGTGCTGAATGACTGCGAAGACATCCAGTCACGTCGATTCTATCGAAGTACAGACGATAGACGTCTGTACTTTATTGACCTCTTTTTCCAGGTTCGATATTATTCGAGCCGGAAAGGGTCAAGGAAGAACAGGGACGATAAAGACGCCCTGAATCAGAGTTGGAATGCTTTTGTTGTCAACTACAACAAAAGCACAGACGATTACGTGAATAAAGTTCACGTAATGCGCGAGCGCTTTTTAAAGCACTCACGAACAGGCAAAATGGAATACATCCATTTTGCTTGCATCAAAGAAGGGTTGAACTGTGGTGTCCCTTCTCACCTCGTTTGCCCGCGGTGTACGCAGAGCGCTCCTCGTCTGTCAGAGGAGGAGTTGCGGGGGTACGGTGGTTTTTCCGTACCCGCCGAAATTCAGGGTTTAATTGATACCCTGAATGCATCAACACCTACTGTTGATGCTACTTCGCATTATGAGTTTGTGACTTCTTCTCAAACTCAGTCAAAAGGTCTGGGGCGTCGGCCCTCAGAAACTCAATCGGCTCCCAAGAGTCGAACTCTTGGGGATATCCCAGCCAGCGTACCAAGTACTCGGTACGCTGCCCCTTCTTCGAAGGCACCGAGCGCTTCGAGATCAAGCGCTCGAGAATGTATCGCTTATTCCCCTGATTATCGATCAGGGGCGGCGGAGGTTAATAATTCCCTCGCCGTTATTGTTGCGGAGCATGGTTCTTTGCTCCGCAAACTCGAGGAGGGTTATTCCTCCTTGAGCAGCGATATGTATCACTCTGTGAAGACATATCGGTCTCTTCGCGAGGATGTCCGCGACATCCTCGGGGCGCACACTGCCCTCCAGCAGAAGAATGATCTTCTGTACATACAGCTTTCCCGCTGTAAGGAAGAGCTCGATCGGCACAAGGCTGGTCTTGAGCAGTCGAAGGCGGAGGTAGTGACTCTCCGCTCTGCTCATCAACGGCTGGAAGCCGATTACAAGTCTCTCTTGGGAGACTTGGAGAAGCACTCTATCTTCCGTGGTTCTGCGTCTCGTAGTAAGACGAAGACGAGTGATACGGCTTGAGCCGCTCAACATAGAATGTTGGGTGAAACCGCATTGCTGTGGGAATGTCTAAGGTATAGGCATTCCCCGAATCTCCTGGACCTTGAAGGGTCCAATGTACTTAGGAAGCAACTTCCGTGTAGGGAAGTTGCTTATTGCATGTGTAGGCAAATTAGTAGTACTTAATAATACCAATTCACCTTTCAGAAAGGAATTTTTGTTCTTCCTTCCTTGTTTATCTGCATTTTGGTTCTGCTTATCAAAAGCAGAGGCAAGTGCATCTTTTACATATCGTATTACAGCTTGGCGCTGTAATACGAATTCATCTACTGCTTTATCAGCAGTAGGTGCGTTGTCCTCGTTGTCTGCAGCCATTGCTGCAGACACAAATTCAACGTATGCAGCTTCAGTTTCAATTGAAGCTGCTTCCGCTTCTACTGTATTTTCAGTAGAAGGGCCATCGTTTTGTTCACAAGTTGCAGTCGCAACTTGCGCATTGAATCGCTCAAAATTTGAGCGGGTCTCCCCCACTTAGATTTGGCGTACCGCCAAGTAAAGCTGGGGTTCGTGGATGCCTTAAGGCATTCACGTAGAACGGTGTATGCTTAGTTGAAGCATGCACCGAATTGTTAATCGCAAATTCAGTGAGTGAAAGGTAGTCACTCCACTGTTCAAAGGCATGTGCGTATGATCGCAACATGTCTCCGAGAACGCGGTTAAACCGTTCCGTCTGCCCATCCGTTTCCGGATGGTCCGCAGTTGACATCTTCAACTGGTTTCTCAACAATGAGAACGTTTTTTGCCAGAAACGTCCTGTAAATCTCGGATCTCGATCCGATACAATGTCTTCCGGTATTCCGTGCAAACGGAATACCGTATCAACGAATATCCGCGCTGTTTGAGCGGCGGTTACGTTCTCTGATAGTGCAGTAAGATGTACCATCTTACTGAAACGGTCTACAAAGACCACTATTCCAGTCTTCCGACTATTGTCGGGTGGAAGACCGAATACGAAGTCCATTGAAATGGACTTCCAACACTCTGTCGGAACCGGCAGAGATTGCAGCGGAGCCTGTGCATACTTATCAGGCTTAACGCGCTGGCAAATCTCGCAAGCGCATACGTATTTCCGTAACCACTTGTACTGGTTTCTCCGTAAAAGTCACGTGTGAGAGACGCGTATGTCTTCTCTCGACCTTGATGCCCCGAAATCGGTGCATCATGATACTCAAACATAATTTGATGTTTGAGATCATCGTCGTTTGGAACGACGATGCGACTTTCATCTTTTTGCTCTGTGCTGTAAAGCGGCAGACGATCATGCTGTCGATATCGATGCACGCAAGCGCGGAGGAACTCTGGGAGTTCTTCGCGCTCCTCACTTGATTGATTACTTAGGTAATCAATCAACAGACGTGTCTCCTCGTCTGTTTTTAACGCCTCGCGTACTTGTCGTATAATTGACGACGACAAAGCAGTCTAACGGATCGCGTTTGCACTGGCACCTTTGGTTACGGACGGTTTCGTCTCGTAATCGGGATTTGGTGATAGCGCATCCGCTATCACGTTCAACTTTCCGGGTTTGTATTCAACCTTAAAGTTGTATTCAGCAAAGAATGACAGCCATCGAGCCATTCTTTGAGAAATGTGTGGTGAATTCACGGCCGTGCGTAGCTACGCATGGTCCGTGTAAACCACAAACGGTCTATCTCCCAATAGATAGGTCCGAAACTTGGCCAGTGCATACTTCATGGCAAGGAGTTCCTTGCCATGCAATGGATAGTTGCGCTCGGCTGGGCGCAACTGACGCGATTGATAGCAGATTACGCGATCACAATCATCGTGATCACGCTGCATCAAAGCACAGCCGATAGCGAAATCTCTCGCGTCGCAAACGACGTGGAACGGACGCTCGTTATCGGCTATAGCCAAGACAGGCGCTTCAGTCAAGCTTTGCTTGACTGCATCAAAAGCATCTTTGCATTGGGTATCCTAATGCCATTCGACATCTTTCTTAAGCAATTGAGAAAGAGGTCGTATTAACCCAGCATAATTGCACGAATACTTGTGCAAATATGCTGCCAACCCAAGGAACTTTCGAAGTTCCTTAACGTTGTTTGGCGTAGGCCATTCAACGATCACCCTGATCTTTTCTGGATCAGGACGCACCCCGTGCTTGCCCACAAAGCATCCAAGAACGGGTATCTCAGGTGCACCAAAGGTGCACTTCTTTAGATTTGCATAGAGCTTATGCTTACGCATAAGCTCTAACACTCGACGTAGATGTTCCCTATGGACATCTACATCGCTTTTATCGTGTTCACCCTTACTATGGATGAACACGTCATCGAAATAACTCGGTGCGAATTCTCTTACCGAGCGTAATAGATGCGTTACGCATCTGTTAAACGTAGCAGGGGTATTTCGAAGCCCTGCTGCATAACAAGCCACTCCCAAAGCATGCCGCTTGGGGTGATTACCGCCGTGAGATGGATATCCTTCTCACGCATTAGGATTTGATAAAATCCATCTCTTGGATCGAGAGCACTAAAGATGGTGCTCCCGCACATGCCATCAATGATGACATCTTTTCGCGTTATCGGCGTCTGCGCCGGTACCGTCGCTGCGTTCAGCTTGTTGTAAGCGTGAACGATTCTCCACCCACCTGTGGACTTTTTCACACAAAAGGTGGGGGTATAGTGCGGTGAGATAGACTCCCGCACTTGGACTGCTTTACGACGAGCTTTCAAAAACTCGTCGATCGCTTTTACTTGATCACGCGGCAACGGCCATTGCCGCGTGACACAATACTTCGTGCCTGGCACGAGGTCAATTTCATGACGAGTTCCCTTATCCTTAGCTAGCTCGCTAGGTACTTCTTCTGGGAATACGTCAGCGTATTCCCGAAGTATCTCATAAAATGGGGAGTTCGCTTTAAGCGACTCCCAGCTCTGCGCTTCAAAGCTCTGAACTCTGGTTTGATCATTGGGAACCTCTTTCCCAATGTTTTCCACTTGTAATGTGGATATTAGTTCACGAATATACACTACACCATCTGTTGCTACGATAATACAGATCTGTTCGATCTGATCATCGTGCAAGTTTCTCATAAAATTCTTCCAGCTTAGCGCTGGAAGAGCCATCACCTCCGAACCTTCTTTCGGAGGGTGTTCCATAAACAGAGACTGGGTATCTAATCCGGTCTCCGTTTGCGTCAAGACGTTGATCGTCTCGACGAAACTGTCCATGCAATCAGACGAACTCGTCTGATTGACTGCTACACGGTGATTACGATTAACCGTGTGCGAATACTCATCACCATGTGGCCACTGCCTACCATGGAATTTTCTTGGCGATCAGATGTGCTCGTCTGATCGGCCGCCTGTTCTGCGACACGATGGTCTTTATCACCCGTGTGCATGGCTAACGCAACGTGGTGGGCACTGGCCATCACGGAGTTGTGCTCGCGATTGCACTCGATCGTGAGTTCACTCTCATCAACACGGAATTCTTTCGTCGTGTTGGAACCTTCGGTCGCACAGTGGGTGTTTCCCACTGTGGATACTATTTCATTCTCACAGTGGGTGTTTCCCACCGTGGATATCACTTCATTCTCACGGTGGGTGTTTCCCACCGTGCATATTACTTCATTCTCACGGTGGTCTTTATCACCCGTGGAATGTTTCTCTCCAACACGCAACGACTCTTCTGTTGCGTGTGGTAGTCCCTCTGGACTCTCACCAGCGGAGGTACCTTCCGCTGGTCGTGTCAGAACAGACCTGGTGGTGACATCGCTATCCACCAGACTGTCTGACGCTGTGGTTGTATCTTCTGATACAGCCGGATTACACACAGGGTGATCAGATCCTGCAGGTCCGCCGTAGTCGATCGATAGGTTAACCTTGTCGATAGAAGGTTTAAACTTGGACATCCATGGTATTACAGGTATAACATCGAACTTGTCATCTAAATCGAGGTCGATGAATTCATCCTCGAATGACAGTTCATTCAACTCGAAGCGTGTTTTAATCACACGCTTTGGAATAGTCACGGTTGCACCCCTTGCTAACCGGACTGACAACATACTTCGTGGGGTTTCTACCTCCACGAAGCTCAAAAGCGTTAGACTCTGAGTTCTAACGAAATTGTTTGACGCTCCTGTGTCAAACAAAGCTCGCATGGGGACATCGCTCCCGTGCGGCTTAACCTCCAGGGTGATAAGAGGCTTACCATCACCCTGCACCTTTTGACAGGACATAGTCCCGTCTGGGGCTATTACCCTCACATGCCCTTGTCGGCATGTGGGATAACATTCCCAGTAGGGATCCCCGCCCCTACTGGTGATTTACGTTTTTTTTTGCACCAACAGAGTGATTTCCCTGTTGGTGTCGCCGTGCAGCGGACGGTTCCGTCCGCTGACAGCGTGGCACCGGACGCGGTGCCATACACTCATGGGCAAAATGCCCCATTTTCGCGCATCTATTGCAGCGAATATTCTTCTTAAATTTCGGTTGCTTCGTGTTTGAAGAAATCGCAACCGATAGGTCCATCGGCTCTGGACCTCCACCGCCCATGCTCTGGCGCGGATGGCTATTTCTTGAGACGAAGTGTGAGCTTCGTCTGCCCGACTGCTGCTTGTTGACATGCTGTTGCGGCATGTCAAAAGCGAAGGGCTGTTGAGCCCTTCGGCTGTACCCAACATGCGATGACGCTGATCGCATGCTGAACTCCTCACGGATGCTCATATCAATGGCATCCCTTAGAGTCTCTGGCGGGTGCCGGTAGAGACTCTGTTTGACGGGACCATCATTGAGTCCCTTCATGAAGCCAGTGACCTGCATTTCAGGGGGCACCGGCTCATACACAATATTTGACAGCAAATATTGCGTCTTCTGAGCGTAAGCTTGAAGGTCAAGATTACCTTGCCGGAGTTCCATGAACTCCTGCGGACTACTTAGCTCCATTTCTGGAGCTTCGAAGTTGAGCTTTAGCTCAGCTTTTAATTCCTGATAAGTCAGGAACGCAGAGTCATCAGTGGCTCTGCGACTCATCGTCCATGCCCTGGCTCTGTCGCCCAGACATGTTGTGGCGAAGTACGCCTGTTGACGTTCGTCAACAATATTTTGCGCAGAGATGGCATCTTCCACCTCTGCGAACCATCTACGAAGGGGCTCGCCCCCTTCGCCGGTAAAGGGCGGTACTCGCGCCTTTACCACTTCAACGCTATGCGTTGCAGGTGCTGATGCGGTCCGCGTTGCCTCTGGCGCGGGCCGTTCTGACTTTTTTAGGTGGTTTCGCCTAAAGCGATTCACCACCTGTTCCACTTCCTCCGGGGACTTACTCTTGAGGAAGGTAATAATGTAGGTCCCCATAGACCGAATCATTTCCACCGTCGCGTCTTTACTACGCGACGAGAAGTGAGGGAAGTGTTTATTCACCTCTTCCAGTGTTCTCTCTCGCTCGGCAGGCGTCATGTCTCGCGACATGATGCCGAGCGACTCTTAGTCTTCGCTCCGCTAGCTGACTAGTGGAACGGAACTGTGGTCGTTAAGACGGACCACAAAGTGCTACCAGGTGTAACAGGACTGATCCTGTTACTGACTTACACTGTGTTGTGCAAGGAAGCGCGCAATACAAGAGGGGTAGGATTAAGTTGATAACAACTAATCCTATATTAAAAGTAAACGATTCACCACCTGTTCCACTTCCTCCGGGGACTTACTCTTGAGGAAGGTAATAATGTAGGTCCCCATAGACCGAATCATTTCCACCGTCGCGTCTTTACTACGCGACGAGAAGTGAGGGAAGTGTTTATTCACCTCTTCCAGTGTTCTCTCTCGCTCGGCAGGCGTCATGTCTCGCGACATGATGCCGAGCGACTCTTAGTCTTCGCTCCGCTAGCTGACTAGTGGAACGGAACTGTGGTCGTTAAGACGGACCACAAAGTGCTACCAGGTGTAACAGGACTGATCCTGTTACTGACTTACACTGTGTTGTGCAAGGAAGCGCGCAATACAAGAGGGGTAGGATTAAGTTGATAACAACTAATCCTATATTAAAAGTAAATATAAGTATTTACTTCTTCTTCTTAAAACGCAAAATTAAGAGTGTTTATTTAATGGGTGGTTTAGAGGCTAATAGTATAGTAACTAACTAATTAATATAATAATACCAAGTATTCAACTAACTGTACTATTAGTTAACCTGCAAGATTCGGTATTTATACCGAATCGACTTTTCCTTCGTAGATTATAATAACTTATATTTTTTATTTAAATTTCAGACAACGCGTCTGAAATTAAACTGTGATATTCTAACTTGAACATCAATTATGTAATGGCACCCCATTACACAAGATGTATAAGTGGTTTGGTGCGTATATTCGCACCTGTGAGACGTGTCATTGGGTGAAACCCTCTGAAGATTCAGCTGTGCCTTTGGCGAGCTTATCCATTCCGACGGAGTGTCGGAAATCCATTAGTATAAATTTTATCTTCAGTTTTCCGAAGGATAAGGCCGGTAACACCGGCATATAGGTCTTTGTAGACCGCTTGAGCAAGATGGATCAACTGGCGGCGGTGCCAGAGTCCATTGATAGACAAGGAACAGCCAAAGTGTTCTTTGACAGTGTCTTTCGACAGCATGGTCTACCCAATTCCGTTGTATCGGATCGGGATCCCCGTTTTACGGGACGGTTTTGGGGCGCGCTGTTTAAGGTGCTAGGCACCAAGCTCCTTATGTCCACTGCGGATCATCCGCAGACGGACGGGCAAAATGAACGAGTTAACCGCGTTGTAGAGGATATTCTCCGGAGTTTATGTCCGTATTCTCCAAAGAGTTGGAGCGAGATGCTTCCTATGGACGAATTTGCGATAAACAATTCGGTACATGCATCTACGGGGTTTACCCCGTTTTACGTGAACGGATTAGTGAATCCGAGGGTTCCGTTAACGCCGCGTGTGTGTGGCCCAGGGCTTAAGGGGGGAGGATTCCCTGATGTCAGCCCTGTATCTGTGCGAAAGCACATCGATAAGTTTTTATCGACGCGCCTTAGTGTCTTACGACACGTTTGCGATGCCATGGCGGAAAGCCAAGACACGCAAAAGGAACAGGCCGACCGCAAGGGTCGGAGTAACGAAAGGGCGTACAAAGTAGGAGAAAGTGTTTTATTAAACGCTAAAAACCTTCCTACACATGCAGTTTCAAACGTGTTACAGAACAAACTGCGCCCCAGGTTTGTGGTGGCCTTTCAAGGTTCTAGCCCGAAAGGGATCGGCATATACCTTGGATATCCCGAAGGCGATGCGTACGCATCCAACCTTTTAGGTGGGTATGCTTAAGCCATACCAGAACCCGGAGGCGGGTCCCCTAGTGGAGGAGGTTGGGAAGTCGGATAGCCGAAAGGCAAGATAGGTCGGAACATCCCCGACAGGGTCAAAATACGACCATGAAGCTCCGCAACGAGAGAATCGAGGGAGGCAAGCCGCCCCTCTAGGCGTTCATTCGCACTCCACTCGTCGCGGAGGCCCTCCTGGACATCGTGGATGCGACGGCTGTGTCGATAACAGCGCTCGTAGAGCTCACATCGCAATTACGCGACCTCCTCCTCCAGTTATCGATACGGAGGGTATTCCACATTACCATTTAGAGTGTCTGATGGCGCGACGCCATCATCGGGGTGAGACCCAATACCTGGTGAAGTGGAAAGAATATCCACATTCACAGAATTCGTGGGAGTCCGAGACTCCCCTGCGGCAGGATTGCCCTGACGTCGTTGACGCTTTCGAGCGGGATAACCCCGCTGAGAGTTAATGACCAAAGGGGCGGAAGAAGTCCCTTCACTCCCAGTAGCTGGGAGTTTGACGGAGGCAGATGCAGGGGTTTGCATTGCTCTCCGGCACCACACCGGGGGCAGGTAATTGCCCCAGCGATTTGGCCTGGGCATACGCCAAGCGTAACGCCCTCTCTATCCGAACGTCGGGTTCGGAATAGCTGTTGTAAAGCTCGTCAAATTTGGGGAGACGCTTCTCCCCTTCCGCCCAAGCGAGGAATGCCCGTTCGGCCACCTCGACATCTTCGCCTCGTTTGAGAACAAAGGGAACTTCGCGGAGGGTCTCAACGACGAGACACGCGCCTGTTTCCCGCGGCGTGCTCGATATGAGTTGATAGTTAACTGCCTTGTTGTTAGCAGTTTAGCCCGGAGTTGTCTCCGGCGCGCGATTTCACGTGGCAGTTCAGCCGCAGGCCAAGGGATATAGGAGGCTAATCCCCTCTTCACCTCGTTTTTGGCCTTCTTTTGAGGGTCACGAGGATCCTTCCATGCCGGTACGGAACGTCGGGCTTCCTGAGCCGTGTCTGGCTCATCAGTGATGGTCGCCTTCGGCGACCCGGATGCATCATCCGCGGTTGGAAGAGGTGGCGAACGAGTTAGTGCATTTTCCCCACGTGTGGGGAAATGATTGGACTGCCGACATCGCCGTTGGCGTTGTCGGAGCGGTCAGCCTTTGGGGAGATATCCCCAAGGGCCTCCACCTCCGAGTTATCGGAATAGTCTACCTCCTCATCTCGAGGAGACTCCACAGCACCACTAATGGTGCTCATGGTTAGCCAGAGGTTCTGGCAGTTTGATTTCTCCAAATATAATTGATTTATTGCGTAACCAATAGTCTTGATGGGGGAGGATGTAACAGGGTTACATTGGGGTTACATTTAGTTATGTTGTGTACGTAAGTACACTACGGTTGGGGTCAGTATTGACCGGTCCGAAAGGTTTGTACCTATTGGTTATTTCAACCAATCAGGTCAGGAGCCCTTGGTGGAGGCGTGGCAGCCTGCCACGTGTTGGTACACAGGTCTGTACATTACATTTCGGCTAGGTAAGAATGGAGTAAGTTCTACTTAGTATTACATATAGTTTACATTAGTTTAATTAATTTAGGCTAATTACATATTAAATATATATTCAGTTTACAAAAAACACTAAGACTGCTAGGCGCACGACCTCGACCGGTCGCGCGCGCAGTGAGTGTAGTAGTGTAAGGGAACACCGTCCCTTACCTACTCCCCCTTTCTAAGAGAAGCCTTGTTTCAAGGTGTTAGTTAACTCTAACTGGTAAAACAAGGCAAATCTTGGCACCGAGTAAGAGAGAACTCTCTTACTCAGCCCTTTTATAAGGGCGTATCGGCTAAGTAGCGGCACATCGCCGCTTTAGGAAAGTCTTCCTCTGTGCGCTAGCCGCGCCGCGCGTATACGCACCTGCTGCAGATCGCGTATAGCCGATCGTAGAGCCCAACCAAAACGAGAGATCGATAAACCAATCAAGAACAACCAAACCGACGTATCCAAGATCTTGGGGTTCCACTAACGGGATCTCCACGTAAAACATTTTCAGTTAGTACTAACACGTTCCAAACGTTTGCGATATGAAGTGAGTTGTGTACCAAATACGCGTTCCCGTCGAGGGACTTCCGGCGGGCCAATGCGTCTGTAACGCGTCCCGGCCGGGCAAGTTTAGATGAAGGGGACCTTGTTAACCCTCCGCTCCCAAAGACTCCGCGGCAGGCGGGGGGGCTTATGCGTAAGTAGTAAGAAAACACAAACTATATGTATATCCATTAAAAACCCAATACGTAAACTACATGAAACATCGTGCGGCTTACCTAAAACTGCGTACTTGATACTTCTGACACATGATTGGCTCAAAATCCCCTTCCCTTTTAACCAAACCGATCGCTCCAAAACGATCGGCGGTATACCGATAAAAACTGACCATAAAGCTTCTTCACTTCACCACAGCTGCTAAGCACTCACACTGCTTTCTAAGCGTTAGCGCGCAGGCTTTGGCTGCCATCGTCAACACCTCACCTCGGGCAACAACACGTGTCACTTAAATCTTTTTAGCGGCAAATCATGTCCTAACGATCAGAAAGAGCACGTGAACGATGCGTCTGCTCGTATGGTAACTCGCAAAAGAAGCCCAAGAACCATACTGTCGTGGCTGCGAACATAGGCTCAGCGCGCAACGGTGACGACCACACTATTGGCGTGATGCTCAACTCTAACATCGAGGAGGGCAACCAGCCACTAACCCCTGGTCAGCCGCTCCTGTACGGCATATTGTGAAGGATGCCTGGATGAGATGGGAATCTACAGTTGAGGTGATGCGCGACCTCGCTGATGCTGTGCGCTAGCATCGAAAAAAGAATTATCAGTAAAAGATAAAGATCAGGATGATATTAAAAAAAATCATTTCTTGAGGGTGTGTGTGTGGAAAGAGTAAATTTGGGGTGTGGAAATAGCAGTTTTCCCGTGGACATAAAATTGCCCATATTTTAGATATACATATATACTATCTGATGGTACCCGTCGTGTCGACGGATTGTTTCATTGAAACTACACTATATCTACATTTACTCTGGAATAAAAAAGAAAATAGTTTTTTTGCTGTCACCGACTGCGTTGGTAACCTCGAACATTGAGTGGTCCTATCATGGCGAGATTTTTTAACCTCCTTTAACGTAGTGCTTTGTCATAAATGACGGTGCGTATTTGTCGTCGTTCTCAGACTCGAGATCGGAGATACTGCCATCATAAGCATCCCCACCATGATGTCACCGACCTCGTTGTGTTGTACATCCTTCTGTTGTTCGAATGCAGGAAAAGCAGACGTAGTTCCAAATCTACCACCTGATACCCCTCTATCCGCTGCCGCACCTGCTCGTACAAATGCACGTACGGGTTGTACAGTTCGAGAATGGCTTGAAGTTCCCCCATGATGCTACCATCTAGAAGCGGAACGACATTCATGCGGCCACCAAGCGCCATGCTGTTGTTGGTGATATACAACTGCGAGAACTTCTTTGGCTGACCTAGCTCCGGAAACAGCGATCCCATTCGATGGTACAGGGCTCCTTGCATTCCATTCGAAAGGCGCGCAACCATCCTTATATAAACCATTCATCTTTTTTTGCACTCAGGGATGTGAGCGACAGCGCGCTGTTGTACGGGCTAATGTTGGTGCGGAACGCCAGTTCAATAGGCGTTTGATCTCGTAGCAGACATCGTAACGGATCTGGTAGATGTGCCAATGGTGGGACGTCAATCACCTTGCCACGATCGCAGCAAATGGCGTGCAAATGTTATGTAGAACCCTTCACGCGCTCCTCAGTCCAATGGAGCGCCCCGCAATTGTGGGAAAAGAGGCTAGCCTGGTTTACCACAAAGCGCAGCGAGGCAGAATTTGCGGGGATCTCTTGACATGCGAGAGGGAACTCCGTTTCAGCGGCGCGCAATCTGTCTAGAAGGAGCTGCCGTGCACGCTTAGCACGTCTTATAGCTACCTGAGCTTATTTTCGTTGTTCTTGTTGCTCTTGAGTCTCAACAGCACGTTCTGGAGCACGCCGCTTCCGAGCCAGTCGGTTTCGTCGTGAATGCGGAATCTCTGCTTGTGGTGGCATGGGGGGTAGGGAAATAATGTAGGGTGGGCTATATTGCTATAAAAAGCACTATACGACCGTACTTTCAAAGGATCATTTCTATAAGCGCTATTTGTAATTTGTAATAACCAAATGCGGATAAAGTCCAATTTGAGTAGATTCGACTTATAGTATAGTTTGAATTTCATTAGGTATGGGAGCACGACATCAATTTTTCTGTTTCAATTCTTTCTTTATAGGATAGATCGATATATTCGATTAGGTACGGGATCGAGACCATCATTCGGTTATATACATAGATCGAGATATTCGATTTGGTACGGGATCACGACGACATGAATTGAGATGAATTCTGTTATTATATAGACTAGTGGATGGTACCCGTCTTTACGACGAAATGTTTCATTAAAGTTACAGTATATTCATGCAGCAGGCGTCCTAACAGAAAAATGTGCTCGCCATGTGCGTGAGGCTGTAGCATGTAGGAATAGTACTGCATCTGAAAGACACGTTTTCTCCGCCTCTCCATACTCGTGGTCATTGAACCCTCCCTTACCAGTGGCGTACCCAAATTTCTTCAGCGGTATCGTGGGAGTCCACCATGTTGACCTTCTGGGAAAGAAGAACATAGTGAAGCGGGTTATACGCTGAGTGGAATGCTTAAATGCGCTGGAGGCGTCCGTCGTTACACTTTAGAATAATGTCGCGATCGGAGATACTGCTGTCATAACCATTTTCCACCATGATCACGCCGACCTCGTTGGCAGTCGGGTTGTTTTACATCCTCCGATTGTTCGAGTGCAGACAAAGCAGACGGAGTTACAGATCCACCCTACACCCGCAGCCGCATCTGATCGTAGAAATGCACGTAGGGGTTTTGCTGTTCGAGTATGGCTTGAAGTTCTCCCATGATGCGCCCATCCAGATACGGAACGACATTCCTTCGAGCTAACCCGTTGTACAAACGTAACAAATTGGGAGACTAATCCCTCCGCTATAACACTCCAACGGCCAATGAATGCCGCACGAATGTTTTTCTCGCAATGATATCAAATGTAAGGATACAGGTGCTGTAGGCTAGACATGTTGTCTATACCGTACCCTTCAAAAACTCGAGCGTTTCTTGAAGCATCTGCTGCATTTCTTCCATGATGTCCGATTAAGTGGGTCTGCAAGCGCAAGATATCCATCTACTTGTATTTGCGGGTTATGTATATAGATCTGTGCAAATATGGGTGCATTATCAATGTAAAAGGATACCGTTCAGATACTCAATCCCCCATGTTGTAGATGCCGCTTGTGCCATACTTCTGCACCAAGTGATGTCCAAGAAAAGGTATTGTTGTACGTTCACGAACGTTTTTTCCCCGAAAGGTCTTGTCTTCAAGCAGACGAAGCAACATTGGTTGGGGTGGAGATATCAGTGGCAATTTTACCTTCCCACATCTGCAACAAGTCGAGAAATGTGATCGCGCACAGCTAAGATCCTGTTACGCGTTCCTCAATCCAGTTCAGCCCATCGAACTGCATCCGGCTTCCATTTGACCGAGTTTAAGCCGATGCCGCTGCTCATTTCCGTCGAATACACGCCGCACTCGTGGTACATCATGTTCAGATGGCCTTAGATCGGCTGGTGCTTTTGTGTCATAACTGTAAATTCAGCACTTCAGGTGTTGCTGTTCGCAGTGCAGCTTGCGTAAGCTGTATTCTTTTCTTCCGTGCGCATTGACCGCTTCTTGCGGCGCACCTGTTCGAGCTGAACGTCTCTCCTGCCTGTGACGGTTTCTCCCCATTCAAGGACACTTGAACTCAACAACCACCGCAGTTGTTCAACACTGAGCAGTAAGAAAGTGTGTTTCAAATAGTATATATGCAGAAAACAATAGCTAGTCTTGCCCAGGAGTGTCGCACTGACGGGCAGACGGAAACCTTCATGTGTAGGTAAACGTAGTACCGACGGGGAAGGGGCAGGTCACGTGACAGGGAGACGGACGAAAACTTTCATATAGGTAGGAGATGAAAAAGCGCTATTTGTAACTAATGGTGGAGTCGAATAGTTTTTTACTTAACAGTAATAGCGCTATTTGTAAGCAATTATAAAAAACTAATTCAATTATGTCCGATTTATAGTATAATTTTAGTTCAATTAGGTACGGGGATCGCAACTATCATTGTGTTATATACATAGATCGAGATATTCATTTAGTACGGTACCGCGACCATCACTCTGTTGTGAACATAGATCGAGATATTCGAATAGGTACGGGAGAGCGCATTGATGGATATAGAAGATATAGATATAGAATAGATCTATATAATAACAGAAATCATGTCGTCTCCCTCCCGTACCTAAACGAATATCTTGATCTAAGTAAGAATTCAATTAGGTACGCGATCCCGTACCTAAGCGAAGTCGAACTATACTATCGATTTCTCTTAATTGGTTACAAATAGCTCTTATACAGTTAAGTAAAAAAAACTATTCGACTTAATCATTGGATAGAAATAGCGCTTTTACATCTTCTATCTACATGAAACTTTTCCGTCCATCTCCCGATCACATGACCTGCCTGTACCCTGTCGGTACTACGGGTACCTACACTTTAAGTTTTCCGCCTGTCTATTAGTGCGACACTCCTGGGCAAGACTGGCTACTGTTTTCAGCATACATACTATTTTAAAAACAATTTCTTACTGCTCAGTGCTTGAACAGCTGCCGTGGTTGTTGAATTCAAGTGTCGTTGAATAGGGAGAAACCGTCACAGGCAGGAGAGACGTTCAGCTAGAATAGATACAGATCAAGAAGCGGCCAATGTGCACGGAGGAAAAGGGATACATCCTACGCAAGCAGCAACACTTGAAGTGATGAATGTGAAGTCCTGACACAAAAGCACCCGCCGGTCGAAGGCCGGCTGAACAGGATGTACCACGAGTGCGGCGTGTATTCGACGGGATTGAGCAGCGGCATCGGATAAAACTGGGTCAAATGGAATCTGGATGCAGTGCGATGGGATGCACTGGGTTGAGGAACGCGTAACATGATTCTTCGCTGTGCGCGTTCACATTTCTCAGCTCTCTGCAGTTATGGGAAGGTTAAAATACCACTTATTGCTCCACCGTAACCAATGTTGCGTCGTCTGCTTGAAGACCAGACTTGGTATGGCAAAAACATTCGTGAACATACTACAACAACTTTGCTTGGATTTCCGTTGGTGCAGAAATATGGCACAAGCGGCATCTACAACATGGGGGATTGAGTATCTCAACGGTATCCTCCTACATTGATAATGCACCCATATTTGCACAGATCTATCTATATATATATATAACCCGCAAATACAAGTAGATGGAATCTTGCGCTTGAAGACCAGCTTAATCTGACATCATGGAAGAAATGCAGCAGATTATTCAAGAGACGCTCGAGTATATGAAGGGAACGGTGAAGACAACATGCCAAGACCGCAGCGAAAATATGCTTACGTTTGATTTCATTGCGAGAAAAACATGCGCGAGTCTTTCATTGGCCGTCGGAGTGTTATAGTGGCGGGATTATCCTCCAAATTTGTTCTGTTGGTACAACGACCTAACTCGAATGAGTGTATTTCCGTATCTGGATGGGCGCATCATGGGGGAACTTCAAGCCATAATCGAACAGCACAAGACGTAAGTACATGTGTACAAGCAGGTGAGGCGGCGAATGGAGGGGGATCAGGTGATGAATCCGGAACTCCGTCTACCTTGACTGTAATTGAACAACCAAATAAGTTACAACACCCCAGCTCCCAACAGAGTCGGCGTGATCATGGTGGGAAATGGTTATGACAGCGGTATCTTAGCGTATACCCCTCTATACTATGTGCTTCTTTTCTTGACGGTCGGCAGGGGTGGAGCACTGAGGGGATGTGAGTACGACGCTTGGGAGGGAGAGTTCAATGACAACGAGGATGCTATCCGTGGGAGAGGTGGAACAAAACGTTTCAAACGAAGTCGTTCACAGCAAAAGATATATTGCTTTTTTGCTTCAAAGTGAATGTTAATATACTGTAATTTTTATGAAACAATTTGTCGGAACGATGGGTACCAACCCATCGGGGAACTTCAAGCCATGCTCGATGAGCCCAACCCGTACGTACAGGTGTACAATCATGTGCGGCAGCGGATGGAGGGGATCAGATGGTGGATGTGAAACTCCGTCTGCTTTGACTTCAATCGATTAAACAAAGGAGGTACAACAACCCGACAGCCATCGCGGTCAGCGCCAAAATGGTGGGAGATGGTTATGACGGCAGTATCTCCGATCTAAAGTCTGTAGAACAACGACTAATGCGTAACGTTGTTTCTGACGAAGCACTACGTTGATTAAGGTTGCAAAATCTCGGAATGATAGGAGCAGTCAATTTCCTAGATTGCACACGCGGTCGTTAACAGCAAAAAAACTTAAACGTTTTTCTTTTTGTTTCAACGTAAATGTGTATTTATTATAGTTTCAATGAAATTTCAATGAAACAGTTCGTTGAAACGACGGATACCATCCTCTAGTCTATATAATAACAGAACTCATGTCGTCGTCATCCCGTAAATATGCGAATATATCGATCCATGTATACAACAGAATGATGGTCGCGATCCCGTACCTAATCAAATTTCTCGATCTATGTATAAAACGGAATGATAGTCGTGATCCCGGACCTAAACGAATTCGAACTGTACTTTAGGTCAGACATAATTGAATTGGACTTTATCATTTGTTATTAGCGCTTATAGAAATGATCCACTGTAATTACGGTTTAACAGGGCTTATAACAATATAGCCCACCCTTCATGTCCCGCATTAGTTCCCCGCCCCCGAATTCCACCGCATCCAGAGAGTCTGCGTTTTTCACGACGAAACCGACTAACTCGAGTCCGATCAACAACGTTAGGAATACCAAGTTGACGGGTTTGTCCATTAGTTTTAGGTATTTCAACGCCTCTCACTGGAGAGGGTATGTAAGAACCCGCCGATTGCCTTAAGCACATTCCAGATTTCAGGCAATAAGGCTTTTAATTTTAGTCCAAGCTGTATCCCGCTCGAACCAATTCCAATGGAGCGGCGTGCTCGACAACGTACTCTTGAGAAGCAAGAAGAGCCCCCAATGCCACCGCAAGAAGAGAGTACGCATTGACGGCGAAACCGACTGCTCGACAACGTGCTTTTGGGACGCCAGAACAACAAGAACAACGAATCCGGCTATCTCGGGAGCGTAGTGCTCGAGAACGTTATGTTTAGACACAAGAAGAAGAAGAACACCGATACCAAGCTCAGAAAGCGGCAAGACGTGCTTAGTGTGCACGGCACCTTCTGAAAGACCGCTTGCGCGCCGCAGCATCGGAGTTTCCCCTTGCAGGTCAGCATGGCCTCGTAAATTCCACCTCGCCGCGCTTTGTGTTGAACCGGTATAACGTCTGCCACAACTGCGGGGAGCTCTATTGGATTGAAGAGCACATGAAGGTTCCTGGATAAACCCTTGTACTCCCACTTTTCACCATGTGGTGCGACCTTGGCAAGGTGGCCAACGTCGCAACATTGGTACAGCCACCATAGCCGCTACGGAGTCTGCTGCAGGATCTTACTTATTTCCCGAGCGTTTCGCACTAAGATCAGCGCGTACAACAGCGCACTGACGTTCACGTCCCTGGGTGCGAATTTGGATGAACGGAGGTGTGTACACCTTTCGACCCCAAGGTGCCTGTATCACCGAATGGGATAGCTGTTCCAGCGCCGAAAAATTTGACGATGAGGAGGGTGCAAACGCAATCGCGACGGAGTTCATGAACCGGATTGACGTGAATAGATGGACGCCGCATCGACTGGCACTGAAGGTTGGCTCACCAATCATGCTCCTGCCGAATTTTGATGCATTCGACAGGATTTGCAACGGCACGCGCTTCATTGTCCGCCACTGTTCCGCACGTGTGATTGAGGCTGAACTCTTGAAGGGTGATCATGGAGAGTATGTTTGCTTTATCATACGCATTCCATTAACAACTGAGCAATCAGGCCTACTGTACAGTGTCCTTCAAAAACAGTTTCCTGAATGCTTGGTCTATACTATGACGATAAAAAGCACAGGGACAGACGCTGCATAAGGTTTGCATGTGTCTCACAAGGGACGTGTTCTAGCATGGCCAATTATACGTCGCCTTTTCACGATCGACAGCACCGGAGAAGATCTCAGGCTTTTGGAAGCTGAGACTGCAGAAAAACGACTAATGTTCAACGTCGTTGGTGACAAAGCACTACGTTGAATGAGGTAGAAAATCTCGCAACGATGGCAGCAGTCAATGTTCGAGATTGCACACGCAGTCGTTAATAGCAAAAAAAACTCCTTCCTTTTTGTTTCAAAGTAAACGTATATATACAGTCAAACCTATGCAAATGTACTCTCCTTATTTGATAAGCCTCGATATTTGATAAGGCAAATGGATTTCCAACTGGTTTAATCAGTGCTAAATGATAAAACCTCTCTAAATGTCTAACTGCTAATCTCTACGAGAAGAACCTTATAAGAGAAACCTCCATAAGTGATAGTCGGTTAAGGCTGGGTGAAGGTTTCCATGTCCATGATTCTTGGCGCGGCCTCACAGGGATGCTCATTATTCAAAAGATTTGCTCGAGGTTTAATGAGTTGATAGGAACAGATGAAGAGGACAGCATACTCATTGATGCAGGGTAAGGAAAAGGAGTAATGTCGTTCTGATCATGGACTTGTCCTGGTTGGCTTTATTATTGACTCTTCATCCCATTGTAAATAGCATGGCCATTTTTTCCTTATCCGATCACATATCAAATAATGGACCTTCATTTATTTGACGAAGTGGCTACACATAGAATACTCTGGGCCGTTCAATTTAGCTCTGAGCTTCCATTGGCTGTAGATCGGACTGTGTCTGATCCACCTTACAGCAGATATTGAGTGTTATAAAAGGCGGACGATCGTCACCAACAGGCGGTAAGGTGCGACAAAAACCTTTCAATAATCATCTCACAGCAAAGTAATACTGAACCCCAGCAATATGTCTAAACGTGGCGAAAATCACGTGGCGAGCGGCCGGAGGACGCGTCTCATTAGTCTCTGACCATTCGCCAAATGAAAGAAGTTTTGCTCGAGTGGAGGAAAAGTCCCTAGTGGACACGAGAGGAGGTTTCCTCCTTCATCAAGAGTCAGTACAACGTGACGCTTGAGCTGATATCAATTACAAGGCTGCGCAAAAGCGAGGCATCGATTCTGGCTGCCGACGCCTCAGCCATCGACCTCCACAGGGTGAGAAAGTGTGATAATCCTAAGGTAGACAGATCCCTATTGCTATGGGTTCAATTGCTAAACATGCGCTGCCTATAACCGACCAAGGGCTACGGAAAATGGCACTGAAGTTCTTCGATCGGTTGAAGGATCCAGCTGCAAAATAGCTCTAGTTTTCGAAAGGATGGTTGGGGAAACTCAAGAAACGACACAACATCAAGTGTCACAAGATGCATCGAGAATCTGGAGATGCCGATAACCAGGCCATCGATGATCAGCTTCAACGACTTCGAGAAAGGCTTGAAGAATATGAGCTAGACAGCATTTTTCAACATGGATGAAACCGGCCTGTTCTTCAACATGAATCCAGATCGCACGTTGGAAATTCTCCAACTGGAGGGCAAGAAGAAAGACAAAAATAGCCTCACCGTGGTCCTGTGCTGATATTCCACCAGAACGCGGAAGTTCAGGTCTATGATTATCCACAAGTCGAAGAACCCCAGGGCATTCCGGAACGTAAACGTCAAGAATCTGGGATTTTATTACGAAGCAAACCAGTCGGCGTGGATGATTTCTGAGGTCTTCCAGCGATGAATGGGAAGTTTTAATGACTGGTGCGGGAAGCAGCGCCAGCGGGTCTTGCTGTTGCTGGACAATGCCCCGACCCATGTGGTCTCAAAAAAATTCGACAATGCTCATCTGCTCTTCTTTCCGCCGAATAAAACGGGCAATATTAAGCCCTTGGACGCGATAATCTTAAACAGTTCCAAGGTTAAGTACCGGAGAAACAGATCTGCTTGATGATTGAGTGCAACGAAGCGAAGAGCGAGTACCAAAAGCTGAACATTATGGAGGCGTCAGAGTTTGTCGGTGACGCATTGAACGAAGTCACTCTCTTATGCATAAGGAACTGCTGGAGGACTACCAACATACTTCCGGCCCTTCGTCAAACAGAACTCAACAGATCTCCGAGAGAGGCAGCGGCCAAAAACGATGACAATGCTTTGAGCTGTCTGGAGAGAGAAATGACGCGGCTTAAACTCTTCAATCCAATGCCATTGGAGAAAATCATCAATCCTGCTGAGGAGAACGATGTCTTCGGCAAGGCATCCGAGGAGGACATTGTCGCGTAAGTTGCTCAAGAAGGGGAGGAGGAAGACGCCGAGTCGGAGATACTGGAGAGAGTTTCCGAACCGCAAGCCAAAGAATCTTCGAACGTCGTCAAGATGTACTTGATCCAATCCGACCAAGACACTCAGTAAATGCTGGCAAAGTGGAAGGAACTCGAGACAGATCTGCGAGCATTGATGGACAAGAGAAATGTCCAGTCCACCAAAACGAGCTTCTTCCAGTCAGCGCAGAGGTCTTTCGCGGGGGGGGGGGGGGGGCTCCAGAGGCAGGGATCTGTCTTTGACGTGATCATAACTCCTTAGGAACAGATCTTCAGTGAAATAAACCATGAAATGCTGAATGGAAGGACGTGTGCCCGCACAAACCCAGGAACAACGCTCTAGTGCTGTTTTCTAAACCTCTTCGAGTCTAACAAAGCCTCAGGAGAGAAATCCTCCATAAATGATCTCCCTCTCTTAATGATAAGGCTAGCCAATTTCCAAATAGGGTACATTTAGAGAGGTTTGACTGTACTGTAGTTTAAATGAAATTTCGATGAAAAAAATCGTCGGAACGACGGGTATCATATATAGAAGATATATATATAAAGGGAATCGGTAAATCAACGTACTTACCAAAAAGTACGTGGATTTACCAATTCTCAAATTTAGTTCTACACGACGCAGCGATGTTATTTTCTAGAGAAAGTTTATAGAATAGGAATCTTTTTGGCAGTATTTCACAGAATAGGACGTTTTTTATTAATTTCACAGAATAGGACACTTTAAAAGAGTGGTAAATCCACGTAGTAAAACATTCCAATAGTAATACCAATAGTAATATCCATTATCATAGATGTTCTCTGTCTCTATAATAGGGGGTGTCAAATATCAGCAAATCTGGTGGAATTTCAGTGGGCAAAAAGTGGAAAAAGAGAGGATGAGATTGGGACCTTATTCCGCTTTTAATGTTATTTACCACCTCTGGAGTGGTGAATAAGATTTGGCTTAATCTCACTTGAATCTCCGCCGTTATTCCACCTGACACCAACGCACATCCCACCTCCCCCGCAACCACTCTGACCGCCACCCGCAAGAAAAAAACACGCCAGCTCTGTAGAAAAAAAGGAAGACTCCGTCCTTGCACTATGCGATATCCTTCGCACAAACCTAAACTCTGTGATCTGCATGGTAGATTATAGTCTAGTTCGTTAATAATCTCCATCATATCTATTACTTGTCAATTATGACCATATCACATCAATTTGATGAGATTTCCAACATTAGATCGTGTTTCTGAGATTGGGTACATTCAACCAAAGGCAACACCACACAGAACTAAGGTCTCGGCGCCAACTCTAACCCTACAGAGTTATGCTTCATGAAACAGCAAAATAATCGAGATCAAAGTTTTATCAAGGTGTGATCATAGCCAACTCTGGCACCTCTACCACACCTACACGTACCACGGAGGAAAATTCGTACCAATGCTGCAGCACCAGAGGTAGTTGCTGCGTTTTGCTTGTGTTGTGGTTGGGTAGATCCCTTAAGGCAGGAACATCAAACTCATACCGTGAAATTTGTTCAGCAAGACCATAACTGCAAAAGTTCACGCCTTACAACCACATCAGTTCGTCCAAATGGTCTCCAACTTCCCAGATTCGGCTTTCATCTTCTTGGGGTCTCCGCGGCAAGCCTAGTTCCCGTCATTGGGGCACTCAAGCTTACCCATGTTGTACTTGATGCAAATTTGCAACTTCCATTGGCTAACGCACCAGCTATCATGAGACCACCCATCGAATGCGTCACGATGATGGAATCTGCGATAGTCTTCGACGACACGCTACTAGTGCTGCTTACAGAAATGGCAAAATTGCACAACTTCTGCTGCAGTGTTTCTTCTTTCCAGGCATGGTCGACAGTATTTAAGACTGCATATTTGATGGACGAGGAACAAGGTGCATTCTTGGATAGGTCACCAAAGTAATAGGACCTGGTTTGCAATCGTTGTCCTCATATAATCAGTATCAGTATTCACTATATGCCTTACGCAATACTGGATATTACTATTGATATTACTATTGTAGTTTTTCAGTACGTGGATTTACCACCCTTTAAAAAGTGTCCTATTCTGTGAAATTAATAAAAAAACGTCCTATTCTGTGAAATACTGCCAAAAGGAGTCCTATTCTATAAAATTTCTCTAGAAAATAACATTGCTGCGGCGTGTACAATTAAATTTGGGAATTGGTAAATCCACGTACATTTTTGGTAAGTATGTGGGTTTATCAACTCCCTTTAGATATAAATGTTCGTTGCTGTCGTTCATCCAAACGTGCGTACTGTATAACACGTGTTCTAAATGCCACGTACTGGCGTGCGAAATTCCACTACACTTAGATAGCGCGAGCAAGTAGCGTAACAGCGAACAATAAAACAACAAACGTAAAATTATTCTCCACAGTCCTTACGCAACTTAAACGTAAAGCAGCGACCCAAATCAACAATCACGTGATGTGAGAAACCAGAACGTAAAGATAAACCCAACTGCCAGTGCAGCGTACCAAATCTTCGAACGTAAAAGACCCAAACCAAGCTACGCTCTATAGCGCACTTGTTCTCCACTCAATACTCACACGAAAGTCAATAATCAAATTTAGAAGTGATTTATTAGTGTTAAGTTTATACCTAAAACTAATAATATGCATATACACAATGTTTTGTACCTAACCTAAAGTTATGTACAATACATCACCTTTTCACTGTAAAGTCGCTGAAAGTCCAAAATGGCGACGCGAGCTGCTGCGCAAAAAGCGCGCGCTTCCAACAATAAATATATGGGCGCCACTATTGCCACAGACGTTTTGTCTATTGCCACAGAAACTTTGTCTATTACCACAGACACCACCACCACAGCCAATCGGAAGCCGCCGTCGCCTGTCTCTCACTCGACCCACTGTTTGCCTCAGAACTCGCGATCGACAAGAGCAAAAAGTACCGACTGTTTTTTAATCCCGGAACCGCAGGACCTCACCGATCACGAACAGTGAAGATCGCGACACGTCGTTCACAACTGCTTCAATCTCACAACAACGATCTCGCTCTGGCCAGTGGAAACCTCCAAGGACAGCAGCCTGAGGTTGCAGCTGCCTCAAAAGATCCTTTGGACATGTCCTAAGGAGAAAAAAGACGTCTTCCGAAAAGATCTCTATGGACATTGCTAAAGATGCAATTCACAAAGTCGCGATAGATGCGAATGAAAGCATCCACATTGCAACATTATGCTAAAATCATCCGAATCTACCACTCTCTATCTTACCTTAACTTCTCACTAAGTTACTAACCTCACAGCCTGTAAGCGACTAAGTTGTTTAGCTTGATGTGGGATAAATCTGAGACCAACGGGTCACGTTATGGGGATCAGAAAATGTTGAAAGGTGTTTCCTTCCATCGTAGCACAGTAGAGTAGGAAACTTGAGGTCGTAGATGTCGAATAATAACACCAATATTACCAAATCGTCTCAAGTCAATATATTAGCAACCAATTACAGATAAGTTGCGAGAATGACACCCGTAGAGAGATTATAATGATTTTGACGTAGTAGATTCAACCAGGGGCTTGTTCAATGGAATGTGTATTGAGAAATGATTAGCTAGCCTAACAGGCATATGCATAAGGAGTTGAAGGTATACTATACCTCCAACAGCTGTTGTTTTACCTACATCAGTTTTCAGTGCAAAAATAGGCAGTACTCAGAATCGAGTACGGATACCGTATTTTTTGCTACTAATAAGTAAGAAATACAGATTGCTAACTAAAACAAATAGTCCTACCTAATTTTAGTAATTAAAGTATACAGACTATTTTAAACAGAAACGCGCGTAGCTTGTTCATTGCATCTTCAGGATCCGATTTCGTGGTAGTGAACCCTGAGATTTCCTTCAGAATTTGAAAAACAGTCGGTGGAGTGAGAGACAGGCGACGGCGGCTTTCGATTGGCTGTGGTGGTGGTGTCTGTGGTAATAGACAAAGTGTCTGTGGCAATAGACAAAACGTCTGTGGCAATAGACAAAACGTCTGTGGCAATAGACAAAACGTCTGTGGCAATAGACAAAACGTCTGTGGCAATAGTGGCGCCCTAAATATATATATAGGGAGAGCCTGCGGTCACATACTCCCCTCACATAAAAGAGAGGGGGTGTGACCGTAGCAAAGGGTGTGTGTGACCGCAGGCTGACCCTACAGATAAAGGGAGAGCGTGGGGTCACACACCCGTCGCATAAAAGGGGGGGAGGTTGACAGTAGCAAAGGGGGTTGGAAAATTATTTTCATTAATTTTAGGAGCGAAGGGGGGGGGAATTGTTTTCATTAACTTTAAGGAGCGAAGGGGGTGGGACCGCAGGCTCTCCCTGTAATAATACTTTAGACTCCGCTCTACATTCCATTGATGATGTGATATTTTGTACGTCGCTCTCAAAGTAATATAATGAATAGAGCCGCGCTTATTTCGGCTAATTGCTTCACTGCATTGAAAATTTACACTGACTTAAAGCCCTCGCCCCGGGGTGCGGGTTCACGACCAAACATGTGATATGTCCAGCCATGGGGTAGAGAGAAACGGGGTGGTCAAGAAGACAGACTGGGTAGAGTTCAAGGTATTACTACTACACGTCACACAATCAGTTGGCGTTGTCCATGGTGATCAGTATTCGATTAAGTACGATTCGTGCCAGAACGACTTGACGAAACCCAAGAAGCACCTGCTTCTTTTCGTTGCGCTCTCTGCAGCCTTCTCTTCGACGTCAAACAAAGCGCAAACCTTACTTGTCATTCTGTACCCTCACACCATTCGTAGGGACTGAAGTCTCGCCACTTCAGCGTTAGAGCGCCCGAAGCATGGCTTCTTTTCGATGTCCAAACGTCAGGAACAAAGGGAGACAGTTTCGACGAATTGGCACCTTCGACAGGTTTAGAGAAGGTTGGAGTGGTTATAATGTGCGATGCTGCGTCCTCGTGACGCTACTAGGTGCCTTCTTTCCTAGCATCGTGGCTAAAGGAACCTCCCAGACCGTTAATACCGCTGGATCGCATGTGCTACCGTTGAAGAGCGAACAAGGTGACGTGGGACACGTAATTGCGACTCTTGGAGGCATTCCACAGTGCTCACAAGTCGTCAATACCCGTGTGGACCAGGAGTTCCTTAACGAAGAGATGATCAGTCCTTGTAGAGGAGAAACCGCTGGTTACGATATCGTGGAGCTCTTGCAGCCCTCCCATGAGCTACTCATGCCGTCTGAAACCGAGACAATGACATTGTGCCGATCAGGAGCGTATGCTGTGTGGCTGCATCTGGTGACGAAGGCGCGATGGCTATCCGAATGCACGTATCGACAGTCACAAGTGAGTCTTCGATCCTTGGCAGAGACGTTGCTGCGCATTCGTGAAGAGTTGGTGGTCACTGGTGTAAGCGACATCGCTCCGAGTGCCGCCATGTTTCGTGAGCTCTATGAGATCAATCAGCTTGCTAACGTGCTGCGTGCCAACCAAAGTCTCGTGGACCAAGTGAGTGTGCCGGTCGTGCAAGTCGCTCGACGCTTGATAGAAACGGAAGCTTTGGGATCCGAAGACCAAAACCTTTCTCGTGAGCGGTTAAATGCTGCCTCGACCGACAGCATTGGCAGTCCTGACCGTGTGAATACCTCAAACACCACCATCGCGCTCATGGAATCCAGCACGACTTTCAACTCCAGTGATCTTGCCGGTTTTACAAGTGGTGACAAAATTGGTCCGCATGCGTCGACGACCGCGACAACCACAGTGCTCACGCTCTCGTATGTCTACCTCATAGGCGCGTGGGTCCTATTTAACGGCAGCTATTTCTTTCTCATGCGGAGAAAGTAAGTGATTTTCTTCGTTGATGTTGGACGTAGTATGAACTCTTACTCTGTATATTAATACTTTCTACCTCGTTGTACTACTATTTTCTCTCGCTCTACCGACCATCATTCTCTCACGCAAATGCTGTTGGGCTCATGGACACACCAAACAATAAACATAAAAGCAGCTCGAATTCCATTGAGAGAACCCTATAACGAGATGGACGATGAATGAGACGGCGGCAGACGCTGCTTCGGGACGTACGTCACGTCGACAGGTCGTTTCGACCGCCGTCTGGAGCTCGAGGCCACATGTCGTGCAGTGGAGGAGACTGCTTCGACTGATTGGCGTCGGCCCACTGGTCGAGATGGTCTCGGGGTGGGGGCAGGCCGTACTCCGCCAGTAGTTAACGCTCGTCTTCGCGTCGCTTTCGTTAACGAGACGTACTCGTTCCCACCGTCCCGCTGCTCCTCCTCATCATGGTCGGGGAGATAGATATTGCGACACATGGCGCACTGTGCAAAACGTACGCCACATATTAATCTCAAAACTTTCCGAGGTGGAGTTTTTCATCCGTGCAAATGTCTTACCTGCAGGGAGAGTGGACTGTTGACAAAAGTACAGGACGCACACGACCATGGCTCCGTCGGCATCAGCAGTGCTCTTCTACTTGGATAGCGTGAGTCAAAAAAATCCACCGTCATGCTGTAGGAAGACGTCGGCGACGAGCTCACGGACATGGACGACATTTCCAGCTCAGCTTCCCAGGGCACACGTCCACCACCGCCCGGACTATCATCCTCAAACCCCCTCATTTGCGGTGCAGTAGTCACATCGACCTGCAATGCCGTTTGCAAAAAAATTGCTGCTGAATCAAGTAGGAACTGTGGACGCGACGTGTTGTGGTCTCCGTCCACCTTGACAAGATTTTTATCTCCGCCATAGGCAGCATAGATCTGGTCACTATGATGCGGCGAGATAAAAGAATCGTGCTCGGCCGCGACAAATAACGCTGGTACGAAGGACACGGGAGCGTGGTCAATGGGAGCAAGATGGCGCAAGTCGAAATGTGCGCGCTTTTTGACCGAGGAGCGAATGAACTTGAGCACGATTTTGACTAGAAACGCGGGCAAGGTCATCCCCTCTTGTCGTCCACGTTCCACGACTTCCTCCACAAGTTGCTCGAGGCTTACGAAAGCACTATCGACAACGATTCCTGCGATGGTCGGGTCTCTGTCAGCATGTAAAAGCGCGGTAGCGGCTCCCATACTTCTTCCCCATAAAGCGACACTCCCAATGTTCATCTTGTCTCGAAGGTGCGCCACCACCTCTCTCAAGTCGTCTCGCTCATAATATCCAAGTGAAATGTATTCTCCATCGGATTTTCCACATCCAGCGGTATCAAATGCAGCCACGGTCAGGCCAGCACCCAAGCACGTTCGTAAGACACTTAGTGCTTCCAATCGACACGACGAATTGCCGTGTAAATATACGACACACGGCACAACGTCAGCCGTCGATGGTTTCGCTGGTTTCCAGTGCGAGCACACGAGTTTCTGCTTGCGATCATTCACGACAGTAAAATCTTCCCGAACAAACTCTTGTCCCAGGAAAGAGAACGCGATCGGTCCTAACTCCTCGTACTCGTAATGTGTGCGTGGTGGTCGAATAATCAGATGCACGAGTTCTGTGTACCCGTGCTTAATCAGGTACCAGTAGCTCAGCTGGGACGACGTGTCCTCGGTCACTTCTTGTCCTTTTTCAATGCCTCCTCTCACCCGTGGCATCCTGTCGTCACTGCTGGCATCGGAGCTGCTCGAGGATCGTCGAGACGGCACGGGCCGTGGGAGATCACGATGATGGTGTCGCGCGGCCACCTCTCGGTCCACTGGCATCGAGGCCGACCGTCTGTCGTTACGGAGCGAGACTTTATCAACGGACGTTTTGGACGATTCGGGAGGCAGCGAGCGCCTAACTTTGCGCAAAGTACTCGAGCCCTCGGACGACGACGACGCGTCTCGAGATTCCGAGTTGCCCATGAACAATCGTCAAGTAGGACACACGTCGGGAGAAGGTGAGTAGTGCACACAGAGACACACACACACTACAAGCGACGTGGTAAAGGACTGAAGCGAGAACAAAGAAGTGCGATGAGTATTAACTACGGTGCAATTTTAGTCGACGGAATAGGTGTTAATCAGGTGGTTTTAAGCGAGTATAGAATGGATAAGTCAGGTGGTCACTGACTTGACTTTCAAATTCTCTCGAGGATGAAGTGAACTTTTTTCTAGATATATCTATCTATCTTGCAAAATCACAAGCGAAGCTTTATATGTTCCAAGGTTCCGGTCACTGCACTGCTTCTGCGAATCGCTTTTTTCGACCTAAGATCATGCATAGAGTATGTACCAAGTGGTGCCTATTTACCACCCAACGAATTTGATCCTTTTTTTAATTTCACACAATCGTTCAACACGTGTAGACTGCCCGCAACTGCCGAGTCTCAACACATGTCGCCAGGTTGAAGTTGATGATGTGTTGTAATGACAGCACGCGTCGACGACAACCGCAAAGTAGCCAATCGCAGACAGCGAGACATACTGGTTCAATGTACCGGTAACGACGTAATTACGTCGTAAAAAAGAGTTCCAATGGCTGGTAGATACGGCGCGCTCATTTGAGGTCGCCAAGTAATTTCTTAAAACGGACTAGAAGACAGGTAAGAGATGAAGATGGTTGCCTGTGCGTATCGATCCCTCACTCTAAGTTGCTTGCTCGTTACATACTTAGACATCAGCAACTATGGTCAACATGCCCAAGGAGCGTCGCACTTTTTGCAAGGGCAAGAAGTGCCAGAAACACACGGTGCACAAAATTACCCAGTACAAGGCTGGCAAAGCCTCCAAGTACGCTCAGGGTGCGCGTCGTTATAACGATAAGCAAAAAGGTTTTGGTGGTCAGACAAAGCCTGTTTTTCACAAAAAGGCCAAAACGACCAAGAAAATTACGCTCCGGATGGAATGCAAGGAGTGCAAGGCTAAGAAGCAGTTGCCCATGAAGCGCACCAAACACTTCGAGCTTGGTGAAAAGAAGAAATCGGCGGGCCACCAGTACTAGTGCTGCTGTAGTGCATTTATCCTTGCAGTTTTTTGGCTGGCATGTACGGTCGTGTGAGCTCTTTTTGGCTAGTTTTGTGCTGTAGCGACAACTGCAAACAGGTGCTGACCGGTCTTATGACAGTGTCAATATACTTTGACCAAGGTTTGGATGAGAGGCGCATCAGTCCATCGAGAACTCGTGGTAGCTGCTGATCTGCTCTAGTGGATGACAAGCATCAAACGAGACCTAGTTGGTAGAGAGCCTCAATCGAAGTCACGGTCATATATTTCTAGTCCTGAAAAAGTGTTCGTGTGCGACGTTATCATTTCGCTGGGATAGCGATGATTTAAAGTATGTTGTTTGATAACAGATCGCAACGGAATGCGCTTATGGGCAACTCGATGTATACAATATGACGAGAACAACGTTTGGCTGAAATTAGCACATGAGTCTCGTACCACAACAAATTAACTGCTCGGTTCGATTTGCCTCTTCATATCAAGTGGTCAGCGTACCACCGTTGTCCTTATGCTCGTAAAAAGACTTAAGTATATTCCTATAGAAGTTATTCTTCACTTCCTAACAGCAATATCGCACTAGCAGTGAACACATGGATCTCACGTGAGCCTGTTTCGATCTTAAGTATACACATACATAGACAAGGGCGCACCTCTTGGCATAAATTCGGGATTTCCATTGTGCACACCCCAACCCGTGTAAAAATTTCGGCAGATCACGCCATTCGCGATTGGTGATGTTGATGAAGCACCATTTGGTGAAAATTCAAATGTATAGTTATTTGTTGAAATTGTGGAATTAAAATGAATTTTTGCTTGCTACCTGTATTTGTCCTGGAGCTAGTAAGGTTTCAAGCAGATAATCACTTCTTTAGATATTTTCTAACAAACAAGTCGATTGCATACATATACCTTTGTTGAAGATTTACAAGCGATGCATTGGCATTGGGCTGCATACAAACTTCAAGTGATGCGCGACCATTGTGGTCACTTATGCATTTATGCATTTTTAGCTACTTTGGAATTTTATCTTTATATTAAGTTTTAGGTTAGGTTCTTAAGTACGCATTTATAATTAGTATATTTTTTGGGACCGACTAGGTGCACACCCCCCATTTGCTACGTGGACACCCCCCCCTCCCTTTTATGTCCAAATGGCTATGGGTAAATTTTTGCCTTTATAAAGCTCACGTGAAAACCAAATTTGGAGCTTCAAGTGAAAGCTATTAAGTATTCCAAGAAATCGTAGACGTTGATGCCGAGCATGACATGAAGCGCAGTTTATGAAACCTAGTGTGCTCTATAAGCAGGAAGAGATGGAGCAAGCGAATCTCGAGGAGGCACTTGGAATGTCCATCTTAATGCACGACGAACTGTTGCGATAGATATTAGTAGCATCTTAAGTAAGCATGCGTCGGATACGTTGCTAATCTACGAAAGTGCTACAGCAATTTCGAGAGAGCAAAAACGAAAGTTGAGGCAAAAATCTGCACGAAAAACAAGCAATCCCTTATGGAAAACGCAACAAGCAGTGCGAGTGTCAGCGGGACGGAAGACAACGTGAAGAGTATCTCCTAATTGGTGAAAAAACGCGGCGGAACTTGCTGGATAGATCGAGATTAACACATTGGTAAAAGGCACGAAAAAAAGAGCGTAAAATGCATTGCGTGTTGCCATCTGATCTTGGGTCAGAGATTGCTGTAGATTTAGTGCTACAAGGCACAAAGTATTACAGAAGTTTTATGTTGACAGAGGTAGATTTACCACTTGTCGGCCTTTAACTCGGCGAGAAGCCTAAGCAGCTTTCACGAAACAAATTAGTTTACTTTGCTCATTACGACACACAAACCTTGAAATTCTACATTTAAGATTGGATGCCAAGCGTTCACTTCCAGTACATAAGCCGACTAATTGAATATTCGCATTAAAAGATTTTCAACCGCTAAATGCGATCTTCATTATCGATTGACAAGTCAGTCTTAAGTCGAGTGGAATTTTTTGTTGGTTTTGGCGATATTCTTGCAGTAGCGGGCAGGAGTAAATTGCTCACAATACTTGTCGGCGTAGCGCTGCATCATCTCCGTAAACTGAGTGCTGCCAATTCTGTCGACATTGCGGAACGGTCCACAAATAAAAGGGGGAAAACCGATGCCGAACACGCCGCAAATGTCGCCTTCCGTCGGTGAGGCTATAATATCATCCTGCACACAAAGGACCACTTCGTTTACAAAACGCGAGATAAGACGGATAACAAAATCTTCGTCGCTGAGCTTTAGATCCTTCTTCTGGAACTTCTTCACAAGGTTCATGGCGTCAGCATTAACAGTTTTCTTTTTATTTTTACCCTTCGGAGGCTGCACAAAAAAACATTTCCCGAACTTCTTGCCTAAGAATCCCTGTCCGATCATTTCTTCGTAGAGTCTAGCATCGCCTCCTTCCATGCGCACTCGTAGTGCTTTCGACAGCGTTTGGTTAACGTGATAGGCCACTTCAAGGCCTACCTCGTCAGCTAGAGTTATCGGAACAACCGGCAAGCCCCACTTCGTCATAAGCTTGTCTAGCTTCGCCGGTTCCACGCCATCACTTACCAAAGCCAACGTCTCAGCAATGTACGGTCCAAGGCACCGATTCACGTAAAATACCGGAACATCCTTCACCAAGAAAGCTGTTGCCTTGGCGAAGCCCCAGATCAACCGCTTTTGCAGCGGTATCGTCGCTTTTACCGGCATGAAGAATAATTTCCAACAACTACATGTTTGGTACATGTGAGAAGTAATGCATGCCAATCGCGTTTTCTGGTAGCTTGCAAGCAGAAGCAATGTCAGCAATGGGCAAAGCAGACGTATTGGTAGCAATAACATATTCTTCGGACACGTAATTTTCAAGATCGGATAGAACCTTGTGCTTAAGGGATAAGTCTTCAAAGACATCCTCAATAGCGAGATCAGCCTTTTTAATGTGTGTTTTCCAGATCTCGTATTCGTCACAGAGAGGAACTAGATTGGCCATAACGATACCGCGCTCGTAAATGGTCATGCGTTTGCGCTTCACCTTTTTATCCAAGTTGGTACGCATAATCTTCACTATTAGCAGCAGCAGCGTCACGGTCTTTCAGAATTTAGAGTTTTCAAAAAAAAAATCATGAACCACGAAGTGGCTGTGAAATTATAGCTATATATGGAAATATTATACCCTAAAGCTAGCCTCCCAAAACTTACCCATATTTGACGCATTTGGACATAAAAGGGAGGGGGGGGGGGTGCACGTAGCAAATGGGGTGTGTGCACCTAGTCGGTCCCTATTTTTACCTTAAAGCACGCATTTATATCCTGCCCTCGTGCGCCCCTACCCTGATCAAGAAGGGCGCGCTTCTTTCACGAAACTTCCTCCCAGATGGTAAGGCGCTAATGGCCGATACTGTCACAACTGGAATTTGCACGTGCCCCCAACTCGTGTCAATTTCCTACAGGTTATGAGTCCAAGGGGCACGTGTAGCCGGTGCGTAAACGCACGGTGCGGCAAGCGCACAGAGGAAGACTTTCCCTAAGCGGTGATACGCCGCTACTTAGCCGATACGCCCTGATCTAAGGGCTTAGTGTGAGATTGCTCTCTCACTCGGGGCCAAGATTCCCTGAGTTTACTGTTAGCGTACGCTAACGCCTTAGTCTAAGGCTTCCTTTAGTTGGGAGTAGCTATGGGAGGTGCTCCCCTGCTACGACACTCACTGCACGCTCGACCGTTCGGGGTCGTGCGTCTAGCAGAATATAGTGTAGATTGTAAACTGATTTATTATTTAATATGTAATTAGCCTAACTTAATAAACTAATGTAAACTATATGCAATACTAGGTAGAACTTACTTAATCCGTACCTAGCCGAAAATGTAACGCACACCACCTGTGTACCAACACGTGGCAGGATGCCACGCCTCCACCAAGGACTCCCGCCCTGATTGGCTAAAACAACCAATAGGTCCGAACCTTTCGTACCGGACAATACTTGACCTTAACCTTTTTGTATTTGCATACACCAACGTAACTAAATGTAACGCCGTTACATCCTCCAACATCATGACTATTGCCACGCAATAATCGATTATAGTTGGAGACCCCAACTGCCAGAACTATGGCGTTAATGGGCACCTCTATAGGTGGCGATCATTCTCCCCGAGGAGGGGATGTAATTTAATCGGGCTCCGATATCTCGGAGGAGGGGTCCCTTGGGGATAGCTCCCCTAAGGATGACCGCTCTGACGACGCTGAACGGCGATGCCAGAAGCCTAATCCTTTCCCAACACGTGGGGAAAATGCGCTAATTCGCGCGCCACCATTGTCAACTTCGGATGGCAAATCCGAGTCGCCGAAGGCGACCATCACGACCAATGAATTGAACGCGGCTCAGGACTCTTATCTTGCCACACTGGCACTAGAGTCTGCATTACATGCCCCCAAACGCCCTTCACGGGCGGAATATCGTTTTGGGGGTCCTCGTGATCCCCAAAAGTGGGCTAAGAATGAGGTGAAAGAGGGGTTTAGTCTTCTATACCCCTGGTATGGTAAAGTGTACCATAAAACCATAAAATTAGTACATAATTGTGGGTATAATTGTGGGCACCACTATGGGTACGGCTGTGGTAAAGTGTACCATAAATTTTGTCGGTACAATAGTCGGTACAACAGTCGGCACATCAGTCAGTACAACTGTTGGCACAACGGTGGCGAACATGGAAGGGTCATGGACGGACATCTGAGACGACGCGACAACTGGCACAGTTGCTTAACGGTAACATAACGGTAAGCGGAGCAATCAGGTCGAATGGTCGACAAAATGCGTGGGAATGGGTAGTTCTGATTGGCTGATATTAGGTTTTTGGTAGATATTAGGATAAAAGCAGTAATTAAGTTCTCTTTTTGCGTCCAACTACCAAGGACACCCAGGGACGGTACCTTAGCGCCTCCCCTCACTAGTACGCACCTCTACGTCCCGGGCGGGAGCACCCAGTGCATTTTTGGCCCACCGGGAGGCGTAGAGTGTTAAGAACTTGCCCGCGACGCCGACCGCTGTACCAGTGGTAGTTTTTTAAAGGTTTTTGGTCTTGGGAACGTTATTGAGCAGTGCGCTCTCACCTCTTCCCCATTGCTACACGTTTGGCCCCCGGTAGTTCGGCTGGTTTAAGCGTCCCACGTGAACTACCAGGCGGATTTTAGTAGAAACCGTCGATCAGCCCGTCCCTGATCGACCCTCCTCTTAATTTTAGCGTAGAATACATAGTGTATTGAGTATTCTATTAGCGTATTTAGTTTAAGAGGCTCGGCGATCAGGTGGTGAAGAATTCCGCTGCCTGATCAAGTACCTCTTCGCTGATCACCACCACGATCGACTATCTACAACCTGCTATCAACTGTTCGCAGCCCGCGCCAACTCGTGAGGAGCCCACTAGACCAATCAGCGGTCCTGATAAATCGTGATCAAACGCCTGATCGCACCTGATCAGCACATCGGTCGATTCGCTACGATTTACCCCAATCTTGCATCAAGGAATTACAGTGTGACATCCCCGCCACCTGGAGAGCGACCCACGCCCAAGCCGTTGGGTACACAAGGTGAGCAAGACACAAGACCAGTCCAACAAGACAACCGGAGGACCCCCTTCGTTAGTCGGCAGTCCGGGCGCCGTGGTAACGCCTGATCGAGCCTCAAAAACTCTGATCATCCGCTCCACCACAATGGTGCGCGTGCCCGGATGTTTGGGCGACGCTGGATATCACCGCGATTCTACTAAAGATGGCACTGATGCGGACAGAAAACGGAAGCGGAAGCAGAATTAAAGATCAAAGTGGAAAAGGAGGAGGTGGTTGTGACGACGGAAGGCAGTTCGCCGTCGTCATGTCTGAAGAAGAAAGGAAATGCTAATCATCAGGACATGGGGAGGTATCCTGATGCGATAAAAGAGGAGAATCCTCAACCACCTCCCAAGGCTCCTTCGGGAGCCCCTGCGGATCATAACGCAAGTTATGATCCGCCAATTACATATGTATATGATGATCCGGATTGGAAGCCGGTGGTGAAATACTACGACCCGGACCGACCGAAGGCGTTGCTGAAGGCGCCTGGTTCGGAGAGCGACGAAAGTCGATCAAGTATGACGCCATCAGAATCTGATCCGGCAAGGACGTTTTATATGAAGGAGCGGAAGGATTTCCTATTTTCAGATTCGATCATGAGCCTACTCGGGGTCACGATCAGCGGAAAGTTGAGAGGACCGGTAGATCAACCAGTAACGGACTGGAAGGACAAGCTTCAGCTGGTGTTAGGGCTGACGCGCATGATCAAGCAAGTTGGTTTGACCACAGGCGCCTACGATGCTGAAGAAGTGTTCGATCAGGACCCTGAAGACGTTGCGACTACTAACGAGCGGCTGTTTGAGCTATTTGTACCTATAGTGGGTCGATCGGCTAAGGTGGAACCATCTCGTACTATGCTGACAATCGAAGCGGGTCCGTCGAACAACGTGGCAGAGCACACGGGATCATCCTGTTACGAATCTGCTACTTCAGAGGGCGATATGTCTGAAGTGGAGTCGAGCAATGCTAATAGAATGTAGCCCAAGATTACCCGAATGACGATCTGACAGAAAGATGAAGCCAAGTTCTCAATTGTCAAGAAGGAACTTCGATCAGTCAAGGCAGACGATGATCAATCATCGCAGGAACCACGGCTGCAAACATTTTTCGATAAGTCAATGAAGCGGTTTTTTGGCTGAAGAAAGTGGCAAGTTGACACATGGAGTTGTTCACACGAAAAGTCACCAGCTAGAGCCAGGAAGATCTGCGACAGTCAAGGATGTCGATATAGAGTCCGTGTATTCGCGTCGTTATCACCAGTCAAAGCCTGGAAGATCGGCATCGGTTAAGGATGTTGACATGGAATCTGTATATTCGTTCCATGATCAACAATCCCGGCGTGACTATACCGATCCAGACGAGCCGATCACTCTACCTCGACAAGCCACAGTTGAGTCAGCGTACACTGGAATGCCAGACCAACAGCCGATTTCCTGGATTCGTATGTCCGCGATTAGCGATCTGAAGGAATTTTCAGGGAAAGAAGAAATTGAAGATCAAGCGCGGAATTGGATTAGTCGACTTAAGTCAGAATTTATGCGTGACTAAGCCTCCGAACATGAGAAGTGTTTGATTATGGATTATTTGCTTAAAGGACCGGCGCGCAATTGGCATCGGCAGTTGAGCAGATCCACTCGTGCAAGTTGGAAAAGTCTCGTCGATGAGTTCGAAATTCAGTACTGTGGAAGGATCCAATCGTCATCTCCCCAATACTACTACACGAAGCAGCGGTCCGAGGAAACTACCATTGAGTATCTTCACCGGTTGAATGTGGCGGGGATGCGAGCCAAGTTGCCGATCAAGGACGGATCGTCTACGATTTTACGTGAACATGTGCAACATTTCCTTGACACATTGACTAATAGAGAATTCGCGGATCAGCTGGCACTTCTACGTTTGGATAAAGTTATGGATTTGGAAGATACGTCGCGAGATTATGCACGCAATAAATCGTTCCAGCCAACGGCGACGGTAGGCACCAGCCGATTCCGTCAGAAATTTGGCGATGATCGGTCACCTTCCCCGGCGCGGAAGCCTAAGCAGTGCGCGAGATCAAGATGATGTCTGGAAGTGAAGAATCAAGCTCCGATGACAGTGGAAGAGACGGTTATCAGCGTCGTTACATGATTGCTGCTATGCGCGATCAACCAGTAACGCACGGTACACCCAGTGAGCCTCGATCTGGTAAACGAAGCGAATCAAGTGCCGTTGATTAAGGGGCGATGAAGAAATGCAGTCATTGTGGATAAATCAATCACGACAATTTGCGTTGTTGGAAACGCCTGATCTGTCTGAAGTGTGGCAAGAAGGGACACTCGACTGATCACTGCTGGTACGTCTGCCGAGCGTGCGGATAAATTCATGACGCTGGCAAGTGCCCTATGGAGGAATTCTACAATAGTATTCGCCAGTGGTACAACCCTACCAAGCATGCGTGAATGTTGCCCAAGGAAGCCGAAGACATGTTAAACTAGGGCGCTCGCTAGGTTGGAATATGGTACGAGACGAGCGTTCTGGTGTATGCATTTTTGCATATGTGGATAAGAAGCGGGTTGATCAAGCAGAAGAAAAGCATAAAGAAAAATGTGATCAGCCTGATTTACCACTTTGGCTAATTTCCTTATTGATGAGTTTTCTCGGTCCCCGGTGATCATGGAAGTTGATTTGCTTCCGGGTGAATCACGTGGATATTAGAAGTACCACTCTCCCAAGAAATGGTTTAAACAAGCCAAGGCATGCGGCAAAATCAATAACGAACGTGCCACGTTGCTATTTGATTCTGGTGCCGAAGTGTCGATCATCGACTCAACCTTTGCTCGTAAGGTGGGTTGTCAGATCTACATGAGCCAAATACAAGAGTGTGTTGGTATCGGATAAAGTGCATATCTCACAGAAGGGCGCAATAAGATCAAGGTGACGTTAGCGGTTTTTTTGGTTTATTACTTCCATGCATGGTTTGTAAAGATCGTTGGTCAAGATGTTATATTGGGTATGGATTTTATGATCCCAGCTGGTGTCAGATTAGACATCTCCAACGGCGCACTAAGTTAGCCTCATGAAGTAATCGTCCCATTTGAAGGACGTCGGCAGTTGTACGGGTCAAGTGGAAACTTTATGAAACTTGATCAGTACGAGCAGATCCCAGTAGGTCGATCTGCTGAGGTTCGATTCGCGATCAGCGGTCTCGGAAGTTATGGATTACTCGCGGAAAAGATTGGGTCCCCACTGTGACTAGTGGCGTAGGTAATTTACGATATCTGTGTATTACGAACGTTGCCGATCATCCGATCATCCTACATGACGATACGATTTTAGGTATCTGGATGAATAAGAATGATGTGCCCCGTCGCCCTGGTTTTATTTCGGTGGGCTCTAATCTTTATAAGGAGTGGCAGAATATCGCATATCAAGCTTGCACTGATTCGGTGCATGACTATCAAGAAAGTGTCGACCGAGGTCCTTTGGTCGAGAAACAGGAGTACTCAATTCCTCAGGGAATTTTAGTACGACCTACGGACTCGACCACGGCATCTGTGCCATTAGTAACCGGAAGATCGCGGAAGGTACAAGAAGTGCAAGAAAAGTGCGATCAGGAGCCGAGTGTGAAAGGTCCGACCCTTGGTCACGAAGTTGAACGAGCTGTCGCAAAAGATGAGCCTGCCCAAGATATGCGTGAACATCCCGTCTCAACCGATTCCGGTGAATTCGGTGTAATTCCTACCGATGATCAAGTGTGCTATCACGAAGGCGGAGATTTGTTCGTGGAAGAGTTGGAGAAATAGCTTTCCACGTTTCCTGAGGTGTCTGCAAGTACTGAAGAAGTGACCAAGGCCGATTTGAAAGTTGGTGATCCATTGATCAACACAGCAGAAGAAATTGACCAGCTTCGCGACATAATTTGGGCGAAGAAACATCTGTTGATCGGGAAAGGAAATGCGTTGACCCCTGCTGCACGTGGAGTTGTTTGTGATATTGACGTAGGCAACGCGCGCCCGATAGCCCAAAAGTGTCGGAAGGTTGCTCCACAATTTTGCGAGAAGTTATCAGCCTTGATCAAGGGGTTATTGGCCACGAAGATCATCCAGCCATCTACATCACCCTGGGCATCACCTATAGTGATCATAGTGAAGAAGAATGGGGTTGATATTCGGTTATGTATCGACTATCCGCGCGGTGAATCAACTCACGCGTTTGATGGTGTACCCTATTCCTCTGATCTCTGATTTGCTCGAAGATTTGGATTAAGCGTTGTGGTTTTGCTCTTTGGATATGGCGAGTGGTTTGTGGGTCGTGGCTATGACCGATCGAGCGCGTCACATTTCGGCTTTTGTCACTCCGTTCGGATTGTTTGAGTGTAATCGGATGCCCTTCGGCCTAAAGAATGCTCCGCAGATCTTCCAGCGGTTAATTAACAATGCACTGTATGGATATCTCAAGGTTAAGGATGGTGACGATGAGACATCGAATGTGTTCACTACGGGAGAGCCTGACCACGCACAAGGACCGTCTGTGTTGCAGCGACGGTCATATATCGGTGACATTTTGATCCCGGCACCTACATGGACAACCCTGTGTGACAAAGTGCGAAACCTGTTGGAGAAGTGCGATCAGTGGAACTTGTCGATCAGCGTGGTTAAATAGTACTGGGGGTGAAGTGAAGTGCCTTATTTTGGAAATCACGTCTCTAGCCGTGGTATGGAAACAAATCCGAAGAATTTGGATGATCTGATTGATTTGCCTTTTCCTGGAACTTTGCGTGCTATGCAATCGTTTTTGGAGAGTCTGAATTATTACCGTCGATCTATTGAAGACTTCGCGATCTATGGCGCTGTGCTCTATGAATTACGAGAAATAGATTAGCAAGAATTAAAGAATCGAGCATTGATCACTGAGAGTCCGGTTCGGAAGATGATCGATTAACCAGGGCGCGAGTGGTGTTCAGTATGTTGAAAGCGAAGATTGCGTCAGCCCCAACCCTGCGCCATTTCGATCGAGCCAAAACGCCGGTGATTGTGGTGTATGCCAGCAAGTGGGCAGTGTCTGCCGCGTTGTTGAAAGAGCATGACCAAGTATATTGCCCCGTCGCATTTTCTATCCGGGCACTGAAGAGCGGTGAGCTGAATTACATCCCCGTTGAAAAGGAAGTGTTGGCTCTTCTGCGGATTCTGGACGTCTACTTTATGATGCTGGTCGGAAAGGCGATCATTGTCCTGTCACGTCGATCCACGTTGAAGTGGTTATTAACGCCCAACGGGCTAGACGGGGGACTGGGAATATGGGCTGCAATCTTGTCACAGTGGGACTTGGAGATCAAGAAATGTGTGCATGGAGAAGAGGAGGTACTAGGGGCGTTAGCCGCAAGTATCACCCCTCGCACTGAAATTGATGAAGCCCTGATTGCAATCGCACCGAAAAAGGAGCCTCAACAGACGATTGAGGTACCACCTCCCACGGTCGAGAAAGGCGAAGAACTATACGTGATCAGTTTCAATGGATCTGATAGAGTTAAGAGATGTGTTGGCGCGTTCAGTGCTATCGTGTGGAAATTGACAGAGTGGAAGATCATGATCGCGTTTGCGGATCATGCACCCAACATCACGGTGAATGAAGCCGAGTACCATGGACTGATTCTAAGTTTAGATCTACTGTCGCAATATCCCAAAGGAAGGGTGATCGTGTGTGGAGACTCGAATTTGGTGATCAGACAAGTCCTTGGCGAAATAGAGTGTAAAGCTCCGGGGTTGCAAGTATTGCAACAGCGCGCGTTGAAAAAACTCCTTCGAGAATGTACTAATCATGACCTGCTGCACGTTAAACGGGAGTGAAAAAAAAACAAGAGTACCGATCACATTACCACTACTGCCATGCGGGATGGAGCACGATGTGAGATTGATTACGAAAAACAGTTGGAAGAATTGGTCGATCTCAACAGATTGTCAGAAGTGATTAATTGGAAGGAAGATACCACTGTACCGCAAGTGCTGGTGACGACGCGATCACGTAACCTTCGTCAGAAGCGATCATCAACGTGTCCCAAAGTATCCATAGAAGGGATAAGGGCGGAGCGTGTTAAGAAGGCACAAGACGAAGAAAAGTGGATCTGCGATTTGCGATGTTACTTGCAAGGGAACGTGTCACAAGTGAGCGCAGACGAGGTGAAAGAGTGCGCGAAAATCGCCGACAGATACGATGTCGATGACCAAGGGTTGTTGATATACTGTGTGATTATGGCTAAAGGAAAAAACAGCGGTGACCAAGACGATCGAGATGACCGACATTCTTTGATCAAGCTGGTCTTACATGAAACCCTACATGCGGATGTCCTCCACCATTATCATGTGAGTTTGGAAGGACACCAGGGTATAGGGCGCACATATCAGCGGATCAGGCGATACTTTCATTGGCGTGGTCTATTTCGCAGCGTACAAAGATTTGTTGGCAATACATGGATTGTGAGACGGGGAAGGGCCAGCCTACGATCAAGCGTAGGTCACCAGGAAATAATGAAGCCAAGTACCCGTTCCAAGTGATAGCCATGGATCATATCCCGTCGCTACCTCGCTCGACTGATGGGCATACGGAATTGTTGATCTGGACTGATTTGTTCACGGGCATGGTGATCACGAAAGCAGGATCGTCTCGTACAGCTCAGAAAGTCGCCGAAAATTACGAAGAATGCGTATTTCGATGATTTGGAGCTAGTGAGGTGATCAGGAACGACCGAGAACCCGGTTTTATGTCCGAAGTATTTCGTGCGTTCAACAAGATCGTGGGACAACGACAGAGTGCCACTATGGCATACCGTCAACAGGCGAACGGCAAAGCGGAAAGATCGATGCAGACGATTACACGAGCGATAAAGATGTATGTATCAGATGTCTGTCAGAAGGATTGGAGCTCGTACGCAGAGCGACTGGTATTCGCGCTAAATTCGACCCCTGATCGCATTCGCGGAGAAACACCATTTTATTTGGCGTATGGGTGGGATCCGCGATCATCGTTGGAATCAACATTGCAACTGGGTGGAGTCCGGCGTAAGGACGGGGATGCTCGTCGGTGTAGATATAAGTTGCAGAAAGACTACCGTTACGCGTTACGCCCGTGATAAAGTGAGCACTCGATTGCACCAAGCAGTGGCTGATCGAGCTGAAAAGCACAATGATCAAGTGAAACCGCATAAGATAGAAGCTGGATCGAGAGTATGGTTATACCTCGATCAAGTGAAAGAGGGGTTCGCGAAGAAACTAGCGCATATGTGGCATGGACCCTTCAGAGCCGATGAGTTGTCTTTCGACCAGATCGGACATCGGTAACGCGATCAACTTCAAATCGTCCGGCTCTAGGGTCCTTTCCCAGCTGTCTTCCGGTAGTAAGGCTTCATCGAAATCAAGCCGATCCTCTACCCCAGCTGCTAGCACAGTAGTGGGTCGTTCTGGAAATTCTTTGACCAATTTCAATTTGGATAGGTGTACCACGGGGATATGCGATAGTAGGTGCCAGCCGTAATCAATCTCGCAGCATGATCACCAGATACGGCAGAACGTTACGTGAATATCAAGTCTACTGGAAGGTTTATGATGATACGTCATGGGTAGACGAGGCAGATCTGAACTGTGATGCTCTGAACAAGAACTTCCAACGGAAGATGACCAACAAACATCAGTTTGATGTAATGCAGGTGGATGAAGAGTCCCACTAGCGCGTGATCGGCGAACGGATTATGAAATTATGATTGAAGAACCTTTGATTGGAGAAGATGATTGACGAAACTCACGATTAGTGGAGAAATGATAACTGACTTGAAGTGGTGAATTTACGATGGATATTGCGAGATATGGTGGTGAAGAAGCAGGCTGAATGGAAGAATTCTCGGACGGATCGCTTGGAAGATCAGCAGACGAGCCTGTATACAGATTAAGGTCTGCACTAGTGGAACCGGTGCTCGGGGTTATTTGCAGGTGCAATGCTACACCAGAAAACATGGTTTGGATGTCGGAGAGTTGCGTACGCAATCGCGCTGCCTCATCCTGAACGCGTCGCAACTCGTGACGCAGTGCGTCGCGGTCTGCAGATGTGTGATTGAGACGGCTTCGCGCCGTCGAAAGTTTTTTTTTCAACTTGGAATTCTGAATGCGCAGTCTTTCCAGCTCATCCCTGTCGGCCGACACCATATCGAGGCGCGCAGATAACTCGTCATCCCGGCATTGGCAGCGGATAGGTCGTCCATCTTTACGAGATTTGTCTCATTCTCCTCCTGGATACTATCAAGCTGGATTTTTCGCTTGCAAGCCTTGGATGAGAGCCTGACCAGCTGCTCGGATAAACGTTTGTTCTCCGATAAAACGTGGTCGCACTCGCGTTGCACCGTGATGTGATCAGGCGCTGACGGAGTTGGTCGAGCGTTGCTTGATCTTGGGATCCCTCAAGACGCAAGATTTCTTGCGCCTGATGATCAACAGTCTCCTCGTGGACCAATAGCAGATACCGGACCCGCGCACGGCCACTTTCTAGATCGCGTATCTGACCTTGTTGCTCAAATAGAGTGTCTTTGGAGGTCTTCAGTCGGGACTTAAGGTTTTTGACGGTGGTACGGACGTAGTCACGCAAGGTCACGGCTTGCTCACGGAATCACGCGATCTGCTGCTCGCGGTCGGCGAGCTTACGGGCAACGTGTGCATGTTGCTTCTGTTGCAGGTGGGCAGAGTCTTCAAGTATTGAGAGTAAGCCGGTCAGCACGACGATCTCCTCTTGCTGCTTACGTATCGTATCCTGCTGCGCGCGTATAGTCTCTTGCTGCGTATAGGCCTGATTGACCGCCGATATCAAAGTGTCGGCCGTGGAACGATCGAGTGATGAGCCGCCATCCGTGATCATCTGCATGATCAACCTCTTGAAAGAAATGTGGAAATGAGTGATCAAGGGGACCTGATCGGGGATGCTACAGTTGAATGAGTGGCAACAATCTGACCGTTTGCGACTAGATCAAGGGAGACAGGGCGTATTGATGGGTTCGGACTGCACAACCCATGACGTAATGATTGATTGATGCCGACACATGATCGACGCTGCCATGACTATTGGATGGCAACGTGACAACGGTATGATCTACCCCCGCCCCAACCGCTGTCCGGCTGGGACGAGGTTCAGCGGAGGCTGTGGTAAAGTGTACCATAAAATTGGTACATAATTGTGGGTATAATTGTGGGCACCATTATGGGTACGGCTGTGGTAAAGTGTACCATAAATTTTGCCGGTACAATAGTCGGTACAACAGGTGCTACGACAGTTGGCACCACAGTTGGTACAACAGTCGGCACATCAGTCAGTACAACTGTTGGCACAACGGTGGCGAACATGGACGGGTCATGGACGGGAAATCTGAGACGACGTTACAACTGGCACATTTACCTAACGGTAAGCGGAGAAATCAGGTCGAATGGTCGACAAAATGCGTGGGAATGGGTAGTTCTGATTGGCTGATATTAGGTTTTTGGTAGATATTAGAATATAAGCAGTAATTAAGTTCTCTTTTTGCGTCCAACTACCAAGGAAACCCAGGGACGGCACCTTTGCGCCTCCCCTCACTAGCACGCACCTCCACGTCCCGAGCGGAAGCACCTAGTGCATTTTTGGCCCACCGACAGGCGTAGTGTAACAGGGTTACATTATGGTTACATTAGTTATATTGTGTACGTAAGTACACCAGGGTTGGGGTCAGTATTGATCGGTCCGAAAGGTTTGGACCTATTGGTTATTTTAACCAATCAGGGCAGGAGCCCTTGGTGGAGGCGTGGCAGCCAGCCACGTGTTAGTACACAGGTGGTTACATTACCTTTTGGCTAGGTAATAATTTAGTAAGTTCTACTTAGTATTACATATAGTTTACATTATTTTAATTAATTTAGGCTAATTACATATTAAATATACATTCAGTTTACAAAACACGCCAATCCAGCTAGACGGACGACCTCGACCAGTCGCGCGTGCTGTGAGTGTTTGTAGCCAAAAAGAATACCTCCTTTAGCTACTCCCTTTCTAAGGGAAGCCTTGTTTCAAGGCGTTAGTTAAGTCTATCAAGTAAACCAAGGGAAATCTTGGCCCCGAGTAAGGGAGAACTCTCTTACTAATCCCTTTAATAAGGGCGTATCGGCTAAGTAGCGGTATATCGCCGCTTTAGGAAAGTCTTCCTCTGTGCGCTAGCCGCACCGTGCGTGTACGCACCGGCTACATCTGGTAGCACTTGTAGTCAATCCAACACCTGTGTTGGTAGGCTACGGCATCCTCTGCAAAGGATGAATCAGGACGATTGGTAAAGGTTAGCCCTCGTCCAGCAGGAAGCCTTTAAAAGGCTGTTATCCTTACTGGGTGACGAAGGCATGCAGCTCCTAGTGGAGCAGGGCCTTAAGGCCGTAAAGGCGAGGGTCAGTGCCCTCATCGCCCATGAGGCAAGTTGTGGAAGTCATTCCACGTCCACGGGGGTGCTCCCTCCGTTATCGTTTAAGATAAAAGAATTCACCGGTCAAAAAGTGATAAACTTTATATGTGGCTTCGCGAGATCGAAACGACCTTCTCCACAACGAATGTGATCGATGATCACGTGCAAGTGGGACTTGCATTAACCCATATTATGGGCAAAGCCCGTAAATGGGCTTTTACGTGTCCGGATCCGGTCACGAACGTGTTCCCGACCTGGGGAGTCCTTATAAAGAAACTCATGGACATGTACGCTACGCCTGATCTGGTTTTCCAGAATCAGCTGGCGTTTTTTAAGGGGGTCGTCAGGGCACTAGGGACTTGGAGACATAAATCCAAGAACTTAAGACCCTGTTGGCAGGGATGTACGCGACCCAATTATTGGGGGAGGCGTTTAAGATGGCGTTTAACGCCGAGAGGAACTTTCGTTCCTCTAAGGTGGGTCCCGAACCCATGGACCTGAGTCAGATCGAAGCGGAGGAGAAACCTCCCGATAAGAGTCACTCTGACTCTTTTTCACAGAGCTTCGAGGCAGAGCTCTTAGCTATGCTGTAGCGGCATGGGCCGCTGAGATGCTTCCTGTTTGGAAGCACGGATCATCTGCGGAAGAGATGTCCGATAAATCCCCAGCGAGACACTCGCTTTAAGTGGCCGAGGGTGGGGAAAAAGCCCTTGTACAAGCCGTCGGGAAACGACGGCTCCCAGTAGGTGCGGGGCGCCCTACTGGGGGACCCCTCAGTGCTGTTAAGCCCCAGGTAGGGGACGACAGCACAAAGCCCCGAGGGAAGCGGTGCTTTCTAGCACCGAGTTGGTGTACCAGCCAGGTTTGCTGGTAGTACTTGCGGAACTGAAAGGCTTTGATAAGCCTTGGATAGTCTTGATAGACTCTGGTGCGTCTGAAAATTATGTCATACGAGCTTCTGTGGAGAAGAGTCGGCTGTATGCCGAGGCCCTAGAGGCACGTTCTCGTGACGTTGTCACGGTCTGTATAGCGACGGGCGTACAGGTTTCTGTACTCAAGGTCTCGATTGACCTTAAGCTAAAGTTTGCAGACTTCGACAGCTTAGAACGTTGCCTAGTCCTGGATTTGGACTCGAGGTATGACCTCATTCTGGGCATGAAGTGGCTGGAACGCCACGAGCCATGGATAGACTGGAAGTCTAAGTCCATTGGCTCAACGCACCCGCGATCGGGTGAAGCATTGGCGAGTCATGAACCCACCTTTGCTCGATCGCAAAAGCAATTCTGGCGTGAGATGCAAGAGATTGGGATGTCTGAAATGATCAGTCCCAATGAGGCCAAGGAAGTGTTCCTTGACGAGGGGGATTCGGGTTAATCCCCGCGCCGATATAGGCGAGACTGGTGAGTCGCCAGTGTCTGAGGTGGATTCCTCTGAGATTAAGCGCGAGGCGCTTCCTAGAGAAGAGACCCGAAGTTTGTCTCTTCTGCAGGTCGGAATTGATTCCGACCACGCCGTGTTCGGCGAACAAGTTTCGACTCCAGTGGTAGGGTTAGAGACCCCTGTGGTTAAGCGCGAGGCGCTTCCAAGCAAAGAGACCCGTATATTGTCTCTTCCGCACGTCGGAATTGATTTCGACAAAGCCGTATTAGGTGATACCGGCGAGTCACCGGTGGTAGAGGTAAAGACCTCTGTGGATAGGTGCGATGCGCTTCCAATAGATGGGGCAATTGACTCCCACCATCTGGGTCCCGGGACGAGTCCCGAGGCCAGTAGTCAGCAGTCCTATAGGATGCTGAATAGCGTGACAGGTGTTGTCACAGAAGGCGTAAGCCTGGAACGGTTTCCTGGGGTAGGCGAACTGTTGTCGATTGAGGAGATGTCCTTCAACGATTTTGAAACTGCTTTGAAAGCAGATGAAATCGACGAGGTTGTCGTATTACGTCCGGAAGAGGAGTTGAACTCCTCATCCACGATGGACGAGTCAGTTTTGGTGCAAACCAAACAGGCATTAAATCCCCGAAGCGGCCGCAAGATCCTCGCGGATCCTGAGGACCCTTACCATTCATTATTAAAGGAATTCGGAGATGTCATTAGTGACAACCCGCCGATGGGGTTACCACCGGATCGGGGAGTCCGACATGAAATCGATTTGGTTCCTGGAACCAAATACTGCGTCACTAGGCAGTGGCCTCTCCCCAAGGAACAATTCGACGTCATCGACGCATTCTTCAAGTGGAAAGAAGAGGCAGGGATGGTTCAGGAGAGCAAGTCTCCCCACTCATCTCCCACTTTTTGTGTTTGTAAACCGAACGGAAAGTGGCGCATTGTGCATGCGTACAACAAGCTGAATGAAGCTACTGTACCCATGCAAACTCCTATTCCTCGGAAGGATGTCCTCCAGAACAATATGGCGGGCTGTACTGTATACAGTGCCTTAGATCTGGTGGACGGGTATTATCAGGTGCTCATGCGAGCATCCAATATTCCGCTTACAGCGGTCAGCACGCCTAGTGGCATGCTGTGGGAGTGGCTAGTTTCGCCACAGGGGCTTTCAAATGCACCAGCGACTTTTAATCGCTTGGTGACTCAACTCTTCCGCCCTCATAGAAAGTACGCTCAGACGTACATCGACGATATATTCGTTCATAGTCGTGCGGAAGGCGACTCGTCTGATGTTTAGACGCACCTGATACACCTTCCAGCGGTGCTCGAATGTATGCGGGAGCATAAGTTATATGCAAACGCATCCAAATGTATTTTTGGTGCCGAGGAAATCCCTTTCCTCGGATGCTTCATCGGTAACGATGGAGTGCGGGCGGATCCCGCGAAGGTGGAAGCCATTGTGGAGTGGTCTTCGCCTGTAAATCTTAGTGATTTACGGAAGTGATTTGGATTAGCAAACTATCTCCACAAGTCCAGCGAGAACTACGCTGAAATGGCGAAGCCATTAACATACCTTCTTAAGAAGGATGTTGATTGGTGTTGGAAAAACGAAAACCAAAAAGCTTTTGAAGCGGTTGAGGGGAGCTTTTAAAAGCTCCCCTTCTTGCTCTCCCAGACGCTGGGAAACCATTTAGTGTCGTCTGCGACGCCTCCGATTTTGCAATCGGATGTGCTTTGTTACAACCAGACGATGCAGGAAGAGAACGCGTAATTGCGTTTGAGTCGAGGCAGCTTAAAGCTGCGGAACGGAATTATCCCGTTCATGACAAGTAGCTACTTGCAATGAAGTATACTCTTGTCAAATTTAGGGTTCACCTACTCGGCTCAAAGCCGTTCGTGGTTTATACAGACCACGCGTCCTTACGGACAGCGACAAAGTCGCCTCATCTCTCGCAACGGATGGCCCGTTGGCTCTCCTTTTTTGCGGAGTACAACTTTGAGGTTAAGTATAAATCTGGCAAGCAGAACGTTCTTGCAGACGCGTTGTCGCGTCGTCCCGATTACGAGCTCGCTCACGCTACATTCGTCACCACATCTGTGGTGGATCTCATACGCCAGGCGTATGAGAAAGACCCACAGTGTACGGCGCTAATCAGCGCTTTGGGTGAAAGGGACTTGGTTCGTCTGAGCCTACCCTGTCAAGTCAAGCTAGAGCTCGGTTACACCGTTACAGTTACTGTGACGGTTTGCTATATTATAGCACGAGCGCGGAGGACACTCCGCGGGTGGTTGTTCCCCATGATGAGGAACTAAAGTATAGAGTCCTCTTTGAGGCACATGACGCCCCTACCGGGGGTCATTTAGGTCTGGATAAGACCTACGTGCTTTACGCGCCTTGTATTGGTGGCCCAAGATGTATAAGTGGGTCGGTGCGTATATTCACACCTGTGAGACTTGTCAGAGAGTCAAACCCTCTGCAGATTCAGCAGCACCTTTGGCAGCTTACCTGTTCCGACGGAGTGTTGGAAATCCATTATTATGGATTTTAGCTTCGGTTTTTCCAAGGATAAGACCGGTAACACCGGCATTTTGGTCTTTGTAGACCGTTTGAGCAAGATGACTCACCTGGCGGCGGTGCCAGAGTCCATTGATGGACAAGGAACAGCGAAAGTGTTCCTAGACCGTGTCTTTCGACAGCATGGTCTACCCGATTCCGTTGTGTCGGATCGGGATCCCCGTTTTACGGGACAATTCTGGGGAGCGTCGTTTAAGGTGCTAGGCGCCAAGATCCTCATGTCCACTGCGGATCACCCGCAGACGGACGGTCATACGGAACGCGTTAATCGCGATGTGGAGGATATTCTCCGGAGTTTATGTCCGGATTCTCCAAAGAGTTGGAGTGAGATGCTTCCGATGGTTGAATTTGCTATCAACAATTCGGTACATGCATCTACGGGGTTTACCCCATTTTACGTGAACGGATTAGTAAATCCGAGGGTTCCGTTAACGCCACGTGTGTGTGGCCCAGGGCTTGAGGGGGGAGTATTCCCGGATGTCAGCCCTGTATCTGTGCGAAAGCACATCGATAAGTTCTTATCGACGCGCCTTAGTGTCTTACGACACGTCTGCGATGCCATGGCGGGAAGCCAAGACAAGCAGAAGGAGCAAGCTGACCGCAAGGGGCGGCATAACAAAAGGGTGTACAAAGTGGGAGAAAGTGTTTTATTAAACGCTAAAAATCTTCCTACACATGCAGTTTCGAATGTGATGCGCAATAAACTGCGCCCCAGGTTTGTGGGACCCTTTAAGGTACTATCCCGAAAGGGCTTATCGTATACCTTGGACATCCCGAAGGTGATGCGTACGCATCCAACCTTTTATGTCGGTATGCTTAAGTCATACAAGGACCCGGAGGCGGGCCCCCTCCTGGAGGAGAGTGGAAAAGCGGATAGCCGTAAGGAACCGCAGGGCGAAGTAAGCCCGAAAGGGCTAAAATGCGACCACGAAGCTCCGCAACGGTCGTCTCGAGAGAGGCAAGCCTCCTCTCGAAGCGATCAGTGGCATCCCGCTCATCGCGGATCCCTTCGCGGAGATCATGTATGCGATGGCTGTGTCGATCACAGCGCTCGTGAATCTCACGTCGCAATTGCGCGACCTCCTCCTCCAATTCTTGATGCGGAGGGTACTCCACACTTTCATGTGGAGCGGCTGATGGCGCGACGCCATCATCGGGGTCAAACCCAGTATCTGGTGAAGTGTAAAGGTTATCCACACTCACAGAGCTCGTGGGAGTTCGAGACTCCCCTACGGCAGGATTGACGCGACGTCGTTGACGCTTTTGAGCGGTAGAATCCCGCTGTAGGTCAACGACCAGAGGGGCATGGGAAGCCCCTTCACTCCCAATAAGTGAGAGTTCGCCGGAGGCAGATGTGACGCTCACACTGTCTTCGGACACCATGGTGGAGACAGGGAAGCTGGCGTAGCGCGTGCGATACGGAGCACGTAGTTGCTCCATCGCTTTGGCTTTGGCAAATGTCAGGCGCAACACCCTCTCCACACAAATGTCTCGACGGTAATAGCTGTCATGCAGCTCATCGAAGCTGGGGAGAAGCTTCTCCCCTTCCACCCAAGCGCGGAACTTCTTCTCTGCATCATCGGCACTTTCTCCCGGAGAAAGAACGAAAGGCACCTCGCGGAGGTTCTCAACAGGGGCACCCTGTGCCTGCCTGTTTAAGCGCTATCGGTATGAGACGCTATGGAACTGCTTTTGTGCAAGCCGTTGTTGCCGGAGTTTCTCACGGCGTTCGCGTTGATACGGCTGTTCAGCCGCGGGGCCAGGGGTATAGGACGCTAAACTAGTCCTTACCAAACTCCTGGCCCACCTTTGAAGGTCACGAGGACCATCAAAATTATAAGCCGCCCTTGACGGGCGTTTGGGGGCGCGTTACGCAGCCCTTAGTGCCTGTGAGGCAAGTTGGGTGTCTTGAGATGCTTCTAGCTCATTAGTGACGATCGCCTTTGGCGATTAGGATGTATCATCCGATATTGGCAGTGGTGGCGCACTGGTTAGTGCATTTTCCCCACGTGTTGGGAACGGATTAGGCTGCCGACAACGCCGTTCGGCGCTGTCGGAGCGGCTAAAAAAAAACCGCTGGGGAGGTATCCCCAAAGGCATCCATCTCCGAGTTTTCGGAGTAGTCTACCTCTTCTAGAGGAGACGCCATAGCACCACTGGAGGTGTACATATGGAGGGCCAGAGGAACTGGCGTTGGAGTTCTCCTCTCCAAAAATATTTTGATTATTGCGTAAGCAATAGTCTTGATGGAGGAGGATATAACGTGGTTACATTCGGGTTACATTTAGTGTTGGTGTACATGAGTACACCACGATTGAGGTCAGTATTGGCCGGTTTGAAAGGTTCTGAACTTTTGGTTATTTTAACCAATCAGGGCAGGGGCCCTTGGTGTGGTGGTGTGTCAGTCATCCACGTGTCAGTACACAGATGTGTACACTACATTTTATCTAGGTATGAATTAGGAATATTCTACTTAGTATTACATATAGTTTATATTAGTTTAAATTAATTTAGGCTAATTACATATTAAATATATTCAGTTTACATTTCACTCTATCTTGCGGACGTGCGACCTCGACCGGTCGCGCGCGCAGTGAGTGTCGTAGGTAAGAGGGAGCCCTCCCTTTACCTACATCCCGTAAAGGGAATACAGCCGTTAAGGCTAACTAGTAAACCAACCCTGGAATCTTGGCCCCGAGTAGGAGAGTTCACCTACTAAGCCCTTTACAAGGGCGTATCGGATAAGTAGCGGTAGCTACCGCTTTAAGGAAAAGCCTTCCTCTGTGAGCTAGCCGCACCGTGCGTATAAGCACCGGCTACACACCGCCGCCAGGTGAGCCATCTTGCTCAAACGGTCTACAAAGACCAAAATGCCGGTGTTACCTTATCCTTGGAAAAACCGAAGATAAAATCTATAATAATGGATTTCCAACACTCCGTCGGAACAGGTAAGCTGCCAAAGGTGCTGCTGAATATGCAGAGGGTTTGACCCTCTGACACGTCTCACAGGTGCGAATATACGCACCGACCCACTTATACATCTTGGGCCACCAATACAAGGAGCGTAAAGCGCGTAGGTCTTATCCCGACCTAAATGACCCCCGGTAGGGGCGTCATGTGCCTCAAAGAGGACTCTATACTTTAGTTCCTCATCATGAAGAACAACCACCCGCGGAGTGTCCTCCGCGCTCGTGCTTTAATATATCAAACCGTCACAGTAACTGTAACGATGTAACCGAGCTCTAGCTCGACTTGACAGGGTAGACTCAGACGAACCAAGTCCCTTTCACCCAAAGCGCTGATTCGCGCCGTACAGTGTGGGGTCTTTCTCATACGCCTGGCGTATGAGATCCACCACAGATGTGGTGACGAATGTAGCGTGAGCGAGCTCGTAATCGGGACGACGCGACAACGCGTCTGCAAGAACGTTTTGTTTGCCAGGTTTATACTTAACCTCAAAATTATACTCCGCAAAGAAGGAGAGCCAACGGGCCATCCGTTGGGAGAGATGAGGCGACTTCGTCGCTGTCCGTAAGAATGCGTGGTCTGTATAAACCACGAACGGCTTTGAGCCGAGTAGGTGAACCCTAATTTTGGCAAGGGCATACTTCATAGCAAGTAGCTCGTTATCATGACGGGATAATTACGTCTGCAGCTTTAAGCTGTCTCGAATAAAACGCAATCACGCTTTCTCGTCCCGTATCGTCTGCTTATAACAAAGCACATCCTATTGCAAAATCGAAGGCGTCGCAGACGACGCTAAATGGATTCCCAGAATCTGGGAGAGCAAGAACGGGAGCTCTTAACAAGCTCCCCTTAACCGCTTCGAAAGCAATTTGGTGAATGGTTTTCCAACACCAACCTACGTCCTTTTTTAGAAGGTATGTTAATGGATTCGCCATTCCAGCGTAGTTCTCGCTGTATTTGTGAAGATAATTGGCTAATCCAAGCCACTTCCGTAAATCACTAAGATTTACAGGCGAAGACCACTCCACAATGGCTTTCACCTTCGCGGGATCCGCCCGCACTCCATCTTTACCGATGAAGCCCTTTCCGAGGAAAGGGATTTCCTCGGCACCAAGAATACATTTGGATGCGTTTGCATATAACTTATTCTCCCGCATACATTCGAGCACAGCTCTAAGATGTATTAGGTGCGTCTGAACATCAGACGAGTCGCCTTCCGCGCGACTATGAGCGAATATATCGTCGAAGTACGTCTGAGCGTACTTTCTATGTGGGCGGAAGAGTTGAGTCACCAAGCGATTAAAAGTCGCTGGTGCATTTGAAAGCCCCTGTGGCGTAACTAGCCACTACCACAGCATGCCACTAGGCGTGCTGATCTCTGTAAGCGTAATATGGGAAGCTCGCATGAGCACCTGTGTAGCCGGTGCGTACGCGCACGGTGCGGCTAGCGCACAGAGGAAGACTTTTCTTAAGCGACGATATACCGCTACTTAGACGATACGCCCTTATTAAAGGGCTTAGTAAGAGATTTCTCTCTTACTCGGGGCCAAGACTTCCCTTGGTTTACCAGTTAGAATTCATTAACGCCTTGAAACAAGGCTTTCTTTAGAAAGGGAGTAGCTAAGGGATGTATTTCCTTTGGCTACAAACACTCACAGAATACGTGACCAGTCGAGGTCGTGCGTCTAGCTTTATTGGCGTGTTTTGTAAACTGAATGTATATTTAATATGTAATTAGCCTAAATTAATTAGACTAATGTAAACTATATGTAATACTAAGTAGAACTTACTCCATTCGTACCTAACCGGAATGTAATGTACACACCTGTGTACCAACACGTGGCAGGCTGCCACGCCTCCACGGTGCTCCTGCCCTGATTGGTTAAATAACCAATGGGTCCAAACCTTTCGGACCGGTCAATACTGACCCCAACCGTAGTGTACTTACGTACACGACATAACTAAATGTAAACAAAATGTAACCCTGTTACAACCTGATAGTACTCGTCCATCAGATCTAAGGCACTGTATACAGTACATCCTGCCATATTATTCTGGAGGACATCCTTCAGACGGAGTTTGCATTGGTACAGTAGCTGCATTCCGCTTATTGTACGCATGCACAATGCGCCACTTTCCGTTCGGTTTACAAACACAAAAAGTGGGAGATGAGTGGGGAGACTTGCTCTCCCGTACCATCCCTTCCTCTTTTTTCCCCTTAAAGAATGCGTCGATGACGTCGAATTGTTCCTTGGGGATAGGCCACTGCCTAGTGACGCAGTATTTGGTTCCAGGAACCAAGTCAATCTCATGTCGGACTCCCCGATCCGTTGGTAACCCCATCGGCGGGTTGTCACTAATGACATCTCCGAATTCCTTAAATAAGGAATGGTAAGGGTCCTCAGGATCCGCGAGGATCTTGCGGCCGCTTCGGGGATTTAATGCCTGTTTGGTTTGCACCAAAACTGACTCGTCCATCGTGGATGAGGAGTTCAACTCCTCTTCCGGACGTAATACGACAACCTCGTCGATTTCATCTGCTTTCAAAGCAGTTTCAAAATCGTTGAAGGACATCTCCTCAATCGACAACAGTTCGCCTACCCCAGGAAACCGTTCCAGGCTTACGCCTTCTGTGACAACACCTGTCACGCTATTCAGCATCCTATAGGACTGCTGACTACTGGCCTCGGGACTCGTCCCGGGACCCAGATGGTGGGAGTCAATTGCCCCATCTATTGGAAGCGCATCGCACCTATCCACAGAGGTCTTTACCTCTACCACCGGTGACTCGCCGGTCTCACCTAATACGGCGTTGTCGAAATCAATTCCGACGTGCGGAAGAGACAATATACGGGTCTCTTTGCTTGGAAGCGCCTCGCGCTTAACCACAGGGGTCTCTAAACCTACCACTGGAGTCGAAACTTGTTCGCCGAACACGGCGTGGTCGGAATCAATTCCGACCTGCAGAAGAGACAAACTTCGGGTCTCTTCTCTAGGAAGCGCCTCGCGCTTAACCTCAGAGGAATCCACCTCAGACACTGGCGACTCACCAGTCTCGCCTATATCGGCGCGGGGATTAACCCGAATCCCCCTCGTCAAGGAACACTTCCTTGGCCTCATTGGGACTGATCATTTCAGACATCCCAATCTCTTGCATCTCACGCCAGAATTGCTTTTGCGATCGAGCAAAGGTGGGTTCATGACTCGCCAATGCTTCACCCGATCGCGGGTGCGTTGAGCCAATGGACTTAGACTTCCAGTCTATCCATGGCTCGTGGCGTTCCAGCCACTTCATGCCCAGAATGAGTTCATTCCTCGAGTCCAAATCCAGGACTAGGCAACGTTCTAAGCTGTCGAAGTCTGCAAACTTTAGCTTAAGGTCAATCGAGACCTTGAGTACAGAAACCTGTACGCCCGTCGCTATACAGACCGTGACAACGTCACGAGAACGTGCCTCTAGGGCCTCGGCATACAGCCTACTCTTCTCCACAGAAGCTCGTATGACATAATTTTCAGACGCACCAGAGTCTATCAAGACTCTCCAAGGCTTATCAAAGCCTTTCACGTCCGCAAGGACGACCTGCAAACCTGGCTGGTACACCAACTCGGTGCTAGAAAGCACCGCTTCCCTCGGGGCTTTGTGCTGTCGTCCCCTACCCTGGGGTTTAACAGCACTGAGGGGTCCCCCAGTAGGGCGCCCCGCACCTACTGGGAGCCGTCGTTTCCCGACGGCTTGGGCAAGGGCTTTTTCCCCACCCTCGGCCACTTAAAGCGAGTGTCTCGCTGGGGATTTATCGGACATCTCTTCCGCAGATGATCCGTGCTTCCACACAGGAAGCATCTCAGCGGCCCATGCCGCTACAGCATAGCTAAGAGCTCTGCCTCGAAGCTCTGTGAAACAGAGTCAGAGTGACTCTTAGCGGTAGGTTTCTCCTCCGCTTCGACCTGACTCAGGTCCATGGGTTCAGGACCCACCTTAGAGGAACGGAAGTTCCTCTCGGCGTTTGAACGCCATCTTGAACGCCTCCTCCAAGGATTCGGGTCGGCATCGGAACAATTCCGAACGTGCTGGCCCTTCTCTCAGGCCTCCCATGAAGACGGGGATGGACACATCGTCCGAATACGCTTTCGCGTACATCCCTGCCAACAGGGTCTTAAGCTCCTGGATATAAATCCCCAGGTCCTTAGTGCCTTGACGGCACCTCAGGAACGCCAGTTGATTCTGGAAAACCAGATCAGGCGTTGCCTACATGTCCATGAGCTTCTGCTCAAGGACCTTCCATGTTGGAAACACGTCCTTGACTGATTCCGAGCATGTAAACGCCCATGTACGGGCTTTGCCCGTAAGATGGGTCAATGCAAGTCCCACTTGCAAGTGAACAGCGGTCATGTTCGCTGTGGCGGAGGCCGTTTCGACCTCTCGCAACCACACGTAAAGGTTGTCACCCTTCTCTCCGGTGAACTCCTTTATCTTAAACGATAATAGAGGGCGCACCCCCGTGAAATGACCTCCACTACAACTCGCCTCATGAGCGATGAGGGCATTTACCCTTGCCTTTACGGCCTCAAGGCCCTGCTCCACTAGGAGCTGCATGCCTTCGTCACCCAGTAAGGATAACAGCCTGTTAAAGGCTTCCTGCTGGACGAGGGTTAACCTTTCCCAATCGTCCTGATTCATCCTTTGCAGAGGATGCCGTAGCCTACCAACACAGGTGTTGGATTGACTACAAGTGCTACCAGATGTAGTCGGTGCGTATACGCACGGTGCGGCTAGCGTACAGAGGAAGGCTCTTCCTTAAAGGGGTAACTACCGCTACTTAGCCGATACGCCCTTGTAAAGGGCTTAGTAGGTGAACTCTCCTACTCGGGGCCAAGATTCCAGGGTTGGTTTACTAGTTAGCCTTAACGGCAGTATTCCCTTTACGGGATGTAGGTAAAGGGAGGGGTCCCTCTTACCTACGACACTCACTGCGCGCGCGACGGTCGAGGTCGCATGTCCGCAAGATAGAGTGAAATGTAAACTGAATATATTTAATATGTAATTAGCCTAAATTAATTTAAACTAATATAAACTATATGTAATACTAAGTAGAATATTCTAATTCGTACCTAGCTAAAATGTAGTGTACACATCTGTGTACTGACACGTGGATGGCTGACACACCACCACACCAAGGGCCCCTGCCCTGATTGGTTAAAATAACCAAAAGTTCAGAACCTTTCAAACCGGCCAATACTGACCTCAACCGTGGTGTACTCATGTACACCAAAACTAAATGTAACCCGAATGTAACCCCGTTACACGGTACCAGAGTCCATTGATGGACAAGGAACAGCGAAAGTGTTCCTAGAACGTGTCTTTCGACAGAATATTCTACCCGATTCCGTTGTATTGGATTGAGATCTTCGTTTTACGGGACAGTTTGGGGGGCGCTGTTTCAGGTGCTGGGCACCAAGCTCCTCATGTCCACTGCGGATCACCCGCAGACGGACGGACAAACGGAACGCGTTAATCTCGTAGTAGTGGACATTCTCCGGATATTATGTCCGGACTCTCCAAAGCGTTGGAGTGAGATGCTTCTTATGGCCGAATTTGCTATAAACAATTCGGTTCATGCATCTACGGGGTTTACCCCGTTTTACGTGAACGGATTAGTGAATCCGAGGGTTCCGTTGACGACACGTGTGTGTGACCAAGGGCTTGAGGGGGGAGGATTCCCCGATGTCATCCCTGTATCTGTGCGAAAGCACATCGATAAGTTTTTATCGACGCGCCTTAGTGTCTTACGACACGTATGCGATGCCATGGCGGAAAGCCAAGACAATCAAAAGGAGCAGGCCGACCGCAAGGGCTGGCGTTACAAAAAGGTGTATAAAGTAGGAAAAAGTGTTTTATTAAACGCTAAAATTCTTCCTACACATGCAGTTTCGAATGTGTTAAGAAACAAAATGCGCCCCAGGTTTTTGGGGCCTTTCAAGGTGCTAGCCCGAAAGGGCTTGGCGTACACCTTGGATATTCCGAAGGCGATGCATACGCATCCAACCTTCTATGTGGGTATGCTTAAGACACACGAGGACCCGGAGGCGGGTCCGTCTTGGAGGAGGTTGCGAAGGCGGATAGCCGTAAGGCGCGGCAGGGCGGAGGAACATCTCCGACAGGGTCAAAAAGCGACCACAAAGCTCCGCAACGGAAGCTTCAAATCGTCCCTCAAGACGGCGAAAGCCGTCAAGGGCAGACTCGAGAGAGTCAAGCCGCTTCTCGACGCGATCAATCGCGCCCATCTCATCATGGATTACATCCTGGATTTCCAGGATGCGACGGCTGTGTCGATCACAGCGCTCGGGAAACTCACGTCGCAATTTCTCGACCGCCTCCTCCAGGTCTCGATACGGAGGGGATTCCACATTACCATGTGGAGCGTCTGATGGCGCGACGCCATCTTCGGGGTGAAACCCAGTATCTAGTGAAGTGGAAGGGTTACCCACATTTACGTAGTTCGTGGGGGTTCGAGACTCCCCTCCGGCCGGATTGCCGAGACGTCGTTGACGCTTTCGAGAGGGAGAATCCCGCTACGATTCGACGACCAAAGGAGCGGAAGAAGACCCTTAACTCCCATTAGTTGGGAGTTCGCCAGAGGCATATTCGGCGCTCGCACCGTTCTCTGGGACGCGTTGGGGGAAGGGGCGCTTGCATAGCGTGAGCGATAAGGGGCACGTAAGTGCCCCATAGCTTTGGCTTTGTCATACGCCAAGCGCAATGCCCTCTCCACCCGAACATCACGTTCGGCATAGCTGTTGTACAGGTTTATAAAATCAGAGAGACGTTTCTCCCCTTCCGCCCAAGCGCGGAACTTCTGCTCTGCCTCTTCGGCATCTTCTCCTTGTAGGAGAACGAAGGGAACCTCGCGGAGGTTCTCAACAAAGACACCCTGCGCCTGTTTCCCGATTCGCTTTCGGTATAAGACGGCAGTGAACTGCTTCTGTGTGAACAGTCTTTCCCGGGATTTCTTCCGGCATTCGATTTGACGCGGCTGTTCAGCCGCAAGGCCAGTGTGGTGGAGCGGTTGATCAGAGTTTTTGAGGCTCGATCAGGCGTTACCACGGCGCCCGGACTGCCGACTAACGAAGGGGGTCCTCCGGTTGTCTTGTGTGACTGGTCTTGTGTCTTGCTCACCTTGTGTACCCGACGGCTTGGGCGTGTGTCGCTCTCCAGGTGGCGGGGATGTCACACTGCAATTCCTTGATGCAAGATTGGGGTAATTCGTAGCGAATCGACCGATGTGCTGATCAGGTGCGATCAGGCGTTTGATCACGATTGATAAGGACCGCTGATCGGTCTAGTGGGTTCCTCACGATTTGGCGCGAGTTGCGAACAGTTGATCGCAGGTCGCAGGTTGTAGATAGTCGATCGCGGATGTGATCAGCGAAGGGGTACTTGATCAGGCAGCGGAAGTCTTCACCACCTGATCGCTGAGCCTTTTAAACTTAATACGATAATATAATACCCAATATTCTATGTATTCTACGCTTAAACTAAGATGAGGGTCGATCAGCGACGGGCTGATAGACGGTTTCTACTCAAATCCGCCTGGTAGTTCCCGTGGGGCGCTTAAAGCAGCCGAACTACCAGGGGCCAAACGTGTACCAATGGGGAAGAGGTGAGAGCGCACTGCTCGATAACGTTCCCAAGACCAAAAACCTTTAAAAAAACTACCGCTGGTACAGCGGGCGGAGTAGCGGGTAAGTTCTCAACACTCTACGTGTAGCCGGTGCGTACACGCACGGTGCGGCTAGCGCACAGAGGAAGACTTTCCTTGTAACAGGACCGATCCTGTTACAGGCTTACACTGTGTTGTGTGAGGAAGCGCGCAATACGGGAGGGGTAGGATTAGTTGATGACAACTAATCCTATATTAAAAGCAAATAGAATATTCGCTTAAGCTTGAGAACGCAAAATTAAGAGTGTTTATTAAATGGGTGGTTAGCGGCTAACAGTATAGTAATTACCTAACTAATATAATAATATCAAGTACTAAACTAACTGTACTATTAGTTAACCTGCATGATTCGGTATTTATACAGAATCGACTTTTCCTTCGTAGATTATAATAACTTATAATCTATTATTTGAATTTCAGACAACGCGTCTGAAATTCAACTGTGATATTCTAACTTGAATATCAACTATGTAATGGCACCCCATTACATCACCCCCCACTTAAGGTGGTTGGCCAATAATAATTTTTATTTTGGCCAATCATAGGTGGCACTTGTTGGTCGGAATTTCTCATTCAGCAACTGATTGACCATCGACTCGATTGTCAAAGCACGCGGCGGCACTCTAAAGAGCACTGCTGAAAACATCGAAGGAGCTTCTTCCTCCGCCTCAGCACTAGGTGCTGAGGAGTTGAGTGACAAAAGTGACGCTGCATTAGCAGCGTCAACTACGCAAAGGTCGGAAGACGTACCGTCTTGGACCACAGATGCTGCTAAGGCGGCATCTGGCAAGAAACAGGGAGATGTTGCTAATGCAACATCTTGCACGATGACAACCCCGAATGGTGTGTTGCCAGGAAGGATTCTTCCATGTTCGGAGACAGTTCTGACTCCGAACAAAGTGATTGGGGCACAGCTGTCCCCGCGAAAGGATCTAGCGAGTCGAAACTCGCTAGGTGCTCATCGCCCTAACAGCGATGACGACTCTGGTGTTGCTGTCATAGCTGACAGCGACAATGATCATCACAGATGGTTGCGGGAACGCAGAACCCCACCTGGACCAAGTACGTCTCCACGTCGGGGTTGTTTAACCCCGGCGCGTGGTGTTGAAGCAGGCGGTGTTCCGCCTGCTAAAAGAGCTCGAACAGAAGCGGCGCCTGCCGCTTCTGAAGCGTATCATCGTACGGAACCACATGTTCCGTACAAAGTGGGGTTTTGGCCCCTGGATGGGCTATTGCCCCAACAGTGGTGGTCACCGTAAGCGGGACTGCCAATATTCGCTGTTCGATATCAATGTACTGGATGACTGCGAAGATATCCAGTCACGTCGATTCGATCGAAGTACAGACGATAGGCGTCTGTACTTTATTGACTTCTTTTTCCAGGTTCGACATTATTCGAGCCGGAAAGGGTCAAGAAAGAACCGGGACGACAAGGAAGCCCTGACTCAAAGTTGGAACGCTTTTGTTGACAAATACCACAAAAGCCCCGATTACTGCGTGATCAAAGTTCACGTAATGCGCGACCGCTTTTTAAAGCACTCGAGAACAGGCAAAATGGAATATATCCATTTTTCTTGCATCAAAGAAGGGTTGAACGGTGGTGTCCCTTCTCACCTCGTTTGCCCGCGGTGTCCGCAGGGCGCTCCTCGTCTGTCAGAGGGGGAGTTGCGGAGCTACGGTGGTTTTTCCGTACCCGCCAAAATTCAGGGTTTAATCGATGCCCTAAATGCATCAACACCTAGTGTTGATGCTACTTCGCATTATGAGTTTGAGACTTCTTCTCAAACTCAGTTAAAAGGTCTGGGGCGTCGGCCCTCAGAACCTCAATCGGCTCCCAAGAGTCGAAATCTTGGGGTAACCCAGCCAGCGTACTAAGTACTCGGTACGCTGCCCCTTCTTCGAAGGAACCGAGCGCTTCGAGATCAAGCGCTCGAGAATGTATCGCTTATTCCCCTGATTATCGATCAGGGGCGGCGGAGTTTGAGAATTCCCTCACCGTTGTTGTTGCGGAGCATGGTTCTTTGCTCCGAAAACTCGAGGAGGGTTGTTCCTCCTTGAGCAGCGATATGTCTCACTCTGTGAAGACATATCGGTCTCTTCGCGAAAATGTCCGCGACATCCTCGGGTCACACACTGCCCTTCAGCAGAAGAAAGATCTTCTGTACATCGAGCTTTCCCGCTGTAAGGAAGAGCTCGATCGGCACAAGGCTGATCTTGAGCAGTCGAAGGAGGAGGTAATGACTCTCCGCTCTGCTCATCAACGACTGGAAGCCGATTACAAGTCTCTCTTGGGAGACTTGGAGAAGCACGGTATCTTCCGTGGTTCTGCGTCTCGTCGTAAGACGAAGACGAGTGATACGGCTTGAGCCGCCCAACATAGAATGTTGGGTGGAGCCGCATTGCCGTGGGAATGTCTACAGTATAGGCATTCCCCCGAATCTCTTGGACCTTGAAAGGTCCAATGTACTTAGGAAGCAACTTCGTGTAGGGAAGTTGCTTATTGCATGTATAGGCAAATCGGTAGTACTTAATAATACCAATTCGCCTTTCCGAAAGGAGTTTTTGCTCTTCCTTCCTTGCTTGTCTGCATTTTGCTTCTGCTTATCCAAAGCAGAAACAAGTGCATCTTTTATATAGCGTATTACAGCTTGGCGCTGTAATACGAATTCATCTACTGCTTTATCAGCAGTAGGCGCGTTGCCCTAATGGTCTGCAGCCATTGCTGGAGACACATATTCATCATATGCAGCTTCAGTTTCATTTGAAGCTTCTTCCGCTTCTACTGTACTTTCAGTAGAAGGGCCATCGTTTTGTTCACAAGTTGCAGTTGAAACTTGCGCATTGACTCGCTCAAAATTTGAGCAGGTCCCTCCCCCACTTAGATTTGGCGTACCGCCAAGTAAAGCTTGGGTTCGTGGATGCCTTAAGGCATTCACGTAGAACGGTGTATGCTTAGTTGAAGCATGCACCGAATTGTTAATCGCAAATTCAGTGGGTGACAGGTAGTCACTCCAATGTTCAAAGGCATGTGCGTATGATCGCAACATGTCTCCGAGAACGCGGTTAAACCGTTCCGTCTGCCCATCCGTTTCCGGATGGTCCGCAGTTGACATCTTCAACTGGTTTCTCAACAATGAGAACGTTTTATGCCAGAAACGTCCTGTAAATCTCGGATATCGATCCGATACAATGTCTTCCGGTATTCCGTGCAAACGGAATACCGTATCAACGAATATATGCGCTGTTTGAGCGGCGGTTACGTTCGCTGATACTGCAGTAAGATGTACCATCTTACTGAAACGGTCTACAAAGACCACTATTCCAGTTTTCCGACTATTGTCGGGTGGAAGACCGAATACGAAGTCCATTGAAATGGACTTCCAACACTCTGTCGGAACCGGCAGAGATTGCAGCGGAGCCTGTGCAGACTGCGCAGGCTTAACGCGCTGGCAAATCTCGCAAGAGCGTACGTATTTCCGTACCGACTTGTACTGGTTTTGCCAGTAAAAGTCACGCGCGAGAGAAGCGTATGTCTTCTCTCGACCTTGATGCCCCGAAATCGGTGCATCATGATACTCAAACATAATTTGATGTTTGAGATCATCGTCGTCTGGAACGACGATGCGACTTTCATCTTTTTGGTCTGTGCTGTAAAGCAGCAGACGATCGTGCTGTCGATATCGATGCACGCAAGCGCGGAGGAACTCTGGGAGTTCGTCGCGCTTCTCACTTGATTGATTACTCAAGTAATCAATCAACAGACGTGTCTCCTCGTCGGTTTTGTACGCCTCGCGCACTTTTCGTATAATTGACGACGACAAAGCAGTGCAACGGATCGCGTTTGCACTGGCACCTTCGGTTACGGACGGTTTAGTCTCGTAATCGGGCCTTCATGGTAGCGCATCCGCTATCACGTTCAACTTTCCGGGTTTGTATTCAGCCGTAAAGTTTTATTCAGCAAAGAATGACAGCCATCGAGCCATTCTTTGAGAAATTTGTGGTGAATTCACGGCCGTGCGTAGCGACGCATGGTCCGTGTAAACCACAAACGGTCTATCTCTCAAGAGATAGATCCGAAACTTGGCCAGTGCATACTTCATGTCAAGGAGTTCCTTGTAATGCACTGGATAGTTGCACTCGGCTGGGCGCAACTGACGTGATTGATAGCAGATTACGCGATCACGATCATCGTGATCACGCTGCATCAAAGCACAGCCGATAGAGAAATCTCTCGCGTCGCAAACGACGTGGAACGGACGCTCGTTATCGGCTATAGCCAAGACAGGCGCTTCAGTCAAGCTTTGCTTGACTGCATCAAAAGCATCTTTGCATTGGGTATCCTAATGCCATTCGACATCTTTCTTAAGCAATTGAGAAAGAGGTCGTATTAACCCAGCATAATTGCACGAATACTTGTGCAAATATGCTGCCAACCCAAGGAACTTTCGAAGTTCCTTAACGTTGTTTGGCGTAGGCCATTCAACGATCACCCTGATCTTTTCTGGATCAGGACGCACCCCGTGCTTGCCCACAAAGCATCCAAGAACGGGTATCTCAGGTGCACCAAAGGTGCACTTCTTTAGATTTGCATAGAGCTTATGCTTACGCATAAGCTCTAACACTCGACGTAGATGTTCCCTATGGACATCTACATCGCTTTTATCGTGTTCACCCTTACTATGGATGAACACGTCATCGAAATAACTCGGTGCGAATTCTCTTACCGAGCGTAATAGATGCGTTACGCATCTGTTAAACGTAGCAGGGGTATTTCGAAGCCCTGCTGCATAACAAGCCACTCCCAAAGCATGCCGCTTGGGGTGATTACCGCCGTGAGATGGATATCCTTCTCACGCATTAGGATTTGATAAAATCCATCTCTTGGATCGAGAGCACTAAAGATGGTGCTCCCGCACATGCCATCAATGATGACATCTTTTCGCGTTATCGGCGTCTGCGCCGGTACCGTCGCTGCGTTCAGCTTGTTGTAAGCGTGAACGATTCTCCACCCACCTGTGGACTTTTTCACACAAAAGGTGGGGGTATAGTGCGGTGAGATAGACTCCCGCACTTGGACTGCTTTACGACGAGCTTTCAAAAACTCGTCGATCGCTTTTACTTGATCACGCGGCAACGGCCATTGCCGCGTGACACAATACTTCGTGCCTGGCACGAGGTCAATTTCATGACGAGTTCCCTTATCCTTAGCTAGCTCGCTAGGTACTTCTTCTGGGAATACGTCAGCGTATTCCCGAAGTATCTCATAAAATGGGGAGTTCGCTTTAAGCGACTCCCAGCTCTGCGCTTCAAAGCGCTGAACTTTGGTTTGATCATTGTGAACCTCGTTCCCAATGTTTTACACTTGTAATGTGGATATTCGTTCACGAATATTCACTACATCATCTGTTGCAACGATGATACAGATCTGTTCGATATGATCATCGTGCAAGTTCTTCATAAACTTCTTCCAGCTTAGAGCTGGAAGAGCCATCACCTCCGAACCTTCTTTCGGAGGGTGTTCCATCAACAGATACTGGGTAGCTAATCCGGTCTCCGTTTGCGTCAAGACGTTGATCGTCTAGACGGAACTGTCCATGCAATCAGACGCACTCGTCTGATTGACTGCTACACGGTGATTGCGATTCACCGTGTGCGAATACTCATCATCATGGTGGCCACTGCCTACCATGGAATTTTCTTGGCGATCAGATGTGCTCGTCTGATCGGCCGCCTGTTCTACGACACGGTGGTCTTTATCACCCGTGTGCATGGCTAACGCAACGTGGTGGGCACTGGCCACCACGGAGTTGTGCTCACGATTGCACTCGATCGTGAGTTCACTCTCATCAACACGGAATTCTTTCGTCGTGTTGGAACCTTCGGTCGCACAGTGGGTGTTTCCCACTGTGGATACTATTTCATTCTCACGGTGGTTGTTTCCCACCGTGGATATCACTTCAACACGCAACGACTCTTCCGTTGCGTGTGGTAGTCCCTCTGGACTCTCACCAGCGGAGGTACCTTCCGCTGATCGTGTCGGAACAGACCTGGTGGTGCCATCGCTATCCACCAGACTGTCCGACGCTGTGGTTGTATCTTCTGATACAGCCGGATTACACACAGGGTGATCAGATCCTGTGGGTCCGCCGCAGTCGATCGATAGGTTAACCCAGTCGATCGAAGGTTTAAACTTGGACATCCATGGGATTCCAAGTATCACATCGAACTTGTCATCTAAATCGAGGGCGATGAATTCATCCTCGTATGACAGTTAATTCAACTCGAAGCGTTTTTTAATCACACGCTTTGGAATAGCCACGGTTGCAACTGTTGCTAACCGTACTGACAACATACTTCGTGGGGTTTCTACCTCCACGAAGCTCAACAGCGTTAGACTCTGAGTTCTAACGAAATTGTTTGACGCTCCTGTGTCAAACAAAGCTCGCATGGAGACATCGCTCCCGTGCGGCTTAACCTCCAGGGTGATAAGAGGCTTATGATCACCCTGCACCTTTTGACAGAACATAGTCCCGTCTGGGGCTATTACCCTCACATGCCCTATGTCGACATGTGGGATAACATTCCCAGTAGGGCGCCCCGCCCCTACTGGTGATTTACGTTTTTTTGCACCAACAGGGTGATGTCCCTGTTGGTGTCGCCTTGCAGCGAACGGTTCCGTCCGCTGACTGCGTGGCACCGGACGCGGCTCCATACACTCATGGGCAAAATGCCCCATTTTCGCGCATCTATTGCAGCGAATATTCCTCTTAAATTTCGGTTGCTTCGTGTTCGAAGAAACCGCAACCAATAGGTCCATCGGCTCTGGACCTCCACCGCCCATGCTCTGGCGCGGGTGGCTATTTCTTGAGACAAAGTGTGAGCTTCGTCTGCCCGACTTCTGCTTGTTGACATGCTGTTGCGGCATGTCATAAGCGAAGGGCTGTTGAGCCCTTCGGCTGTACCCAGCATGTGATGACGCTGATCGCATGCTGAACTTTTCACGGATGATCATATCAATGGTATCCCTTAGAGTCTTTGGAGGGTGCCGCTCTGTTTGACGGGACCATCATTGAGTCCCTGCATGAAGCCAGTGACCTGCATAGCAGGGGGCACCGGATCATACACAATATTTGACAGCAAATATTGCGTCTTCTGAGCGTAAGCTTGAAGGTCAAGCTTACCTTGCCGGAGTTCCATGAACTCCTGCGGACTACTTAGCTCCATTTCTGGAGCTTTAAAGTTGAGCTTTAGCTCAGCTTTTAATTCCTGATAAGTCAGGAACGCAGAGTCATCAGTGGCTCTGCGACTCATCGCCCATGCCCTGGCTCTGCCGCCCAGACATGTTGTGGCGAAGTACGCCTGTTGACGTTCGTCAACAATATTTTGCGCAGAGATGTCATCTTCCACCTCTGCGAACCATCTACGAAGGGGTTCGCCCCCTTCGCCGGTAAAGGGCGGTACTCGCGCCTTTACCACTTCAACGCTATGCGTTGCACGTGCCGTCCACGCTGCCTCTTGCGCGGGCCGTGATGGTGTTTCGAGGTGGTTTCGTCCAAAGCAATGCACCACCTCCATCGATTCCTCCGGGGTCTTATCCAGGAGGAAAGTAAGGATGTCGGTCCCCATGGACCGAACCATTTCTACCGTCGCGTCTTTATTACGCGACGTGAAGTGAGGGAAGTGTTCCGTCACCACTTCCAGCGTTCTCTTTCGCTCGGCAGGGGTCATGTCTCGCGACATGATGCCGAGCGGCTCTTAATCTTCGCTCCGCTAGCTAACTAGCGGAACGGAACTGTGGTCGTTAGGACGGACCACAAAGTGCTACCAGGTGTAACAGGACTGATCCTGTTACAGGCTTACACTGTGTTGTGCGAGGAAGCGCACAATACAAGAGGGGTAGGATTAGTTGATGACAACTAATCCTATACTAAAAGTAAATATAAATATTTATTTGTTGTTTAGAACGCAAAATTAAGAGTGTTTATTAAATGGGTGGTTAGCGGCTAACAGTATAGTAATTACCTAACTAATATAATAATATCAAGTATTAAACTAACTGTACTATTAGTTAACCTGCATGATTCGGTATTTATACCGAATCGACTTTTCCTTCGTAGATTATAATAACTTATAATCTATTATTTGAATTTCAGACAACGCGTCTAAAATTCAACTGTGATATTCTAACTTGAATATCTACTCTGTAATGGCACCCCATTACATTCCTTAAGCGGCGATGTGCCTCTACTTAGCCGATACGCCCTTGTAAAAGGGCTTAGTACGAGAGTTCTCTCTTATTAGGGGCCTAGATTTCCCTTGCTTTACTTGTTAGACTTAACTAACGCCTTGAGACAAGGCTTCCCTTAGAAAGGGAGTAGCTAAGGAGGTATTCCTTTTGGCTACAAACACTCACAGAATGCGCGACCGGTCGAGGTCGTGCGTCTAGCTTTATTGGCGTGTTTTGTAAACTGAATGTATATTTAATATGTAATTAGCCTAAATTAATTAAACTAATGTAAACTATATGTAATACTAAGTAGAACTTACTAAATTCTTACCTAGCCAAAATGTGATGTACACCACCTGTGTACTAACACGTGGCTGGCTGCCACGCCTCCACCAAGGGCTCCTGCCCTGATTGGTTAAAATAACCGGTAGGTCCAAACCTTTCGGACCGGTCAATACTGACCCCAACCGTGGTGTACTTACGTACACAATATAACTAAATGTAACCAGAATGTAACCATGTTACATCCTCCCCATTAAGACTATTGCTTACACAATAAATCAATTATAGTTGGAGAACTCCAACTGCCAGAACCTCTCGCTAACCATGAGCACATTAAGTGGTACTGAGGGTCCTCCTCAAGAAGAGGAGGTTGACTATTCCGATTACTCGGAGGTGGATGCCCTTGGGGAGATCTCCCCAACGGCTGACCACTCCGACATCGCCGAACGGCGATGTCGGGAACCCAATCCGTTCCCCACACGTGGGTAAAATGCACTAGCTTGTGCGCCACCCCTGTCAATGTCGGATGACACATCCGGATCGCAGAAGGCGATCATCACCAATGAGTTAGATGCGGCTCAAGAAGCCCAACTTGCCGCACAGTTACGAAGGGCTGCGTTGCGCGCACCAAACACCCTCCAAGGGCGGCATATAAGTTTGAAGGTCCTCGTGACCTCCCAAAGTTGGCTAGGACTATGGTAAGGAATGGTTTATCATTCTATACTCCAATTCATGCGGCTAAACAGCCGTATCAATGCGAACGCCGGGAGAAACTCCAGGAACAACTGATCACGCAGAAGAAGTTTACTAGCGTCTCATACCGAGAGCGCCTTGACAGACAGGCACAGGGTTCCCCTGTTGAGAACCTCTACGAGGTTCTTATTGTTCTTTCTCCGGGAGAAAGTGCCGAAGATACCGAAAAGAAATTCCGCGCTTGGGCGGAAGAGGAGACACGTCTCCCTGACTTTACTGATTTGCACGACAGATATTACGAACGTGACGTTCGGGTGGAGAGGGCGTTGCGCATGGCGTCTGCCCGAGCCAAAGCGATGAGGCAATTACGTTCCCCCTATTGCACACGCTATGACAGCGTTCCTACTCCCAACGCGGTGCCGGAGAACAGTGCGAGCGCCGCATCTGCCTCCGGCGAACTCCCACCATCTGGGAGTGAAGGGGCTTCTCGCGCCTCTTTGATCGTTGACTCGTAGCGGGATTCTCCCGCTCGAAAGCGTCAACAACGTCACGGCAATCCTGCCGCAGGGGAGTCTCGGACTCCCACAAACTCTGTGAATTTGGATAACCTTTCCACTTCACCATATATTGGGTTCACTCCGATGATGGCGTCGTGCCATCAAACGCTCCGCATGACAATGTGGAGTGCCCTCCGTATCGAGAATTGGACAAGGAGGTCGCGCAATTGCGACGTGAATTTCACGAGCGCTGTGATCGACACAGCCATCGCATCCGTGATGTCCAGGAGGGCGTCCGCTATGAGGAGAGTGCGACTGACCGCACCGAAAGGCGGGTTGCCTCTCTCTAGTCAACCTTTGCGGAGTTGAGGGGTTGTCTTTCGACCCTGTCGGAGTTATTCAGACCTGCCGCTCCTTACGGCTTTTATGGATACTCGTCTTACCAACCCCATCCAAGAGGGGACCCTCCTCCGGTTCCTCGTGTGTCTTATGCATACCCACATAGAAGGTTGGATGCGTATGCATCGCCTTCGGAATATCTAAGGTATACTCCAAGCCCTTTCGGGCTAGCACCTTGAAAGGCCCCACAAACCTGGGGCGCAGTTTGTTCCGTAACACATTCGAAACTGCATGCGTAGGAAGGTTTTTAGCGTATAATAAAAAACTTTCTCCTACTTTATACGCCTTTCTGTTACGCCGACCCTTGCGGTCAGCCTGTTCCTTTTGCTTGTCTTGGCTTTCCGCCATGGCATCGCATACGTGTCGTAAGACACTAAGGCGCGTCGATAAAAACTTATCGATGTGCTTTCGCACAGATACAGGGCTGACATCGGGGAATCCTCCCCCCTCAAGCCCTTGGCCACACACACGTGTCGTCAACGGAACCCTCGGATTCACTAATCCGTTCACGTAAAACGGGGTAAACTCCGTAGATGCATGAACCGAATTGTTTATAGCAAATTCGGCCATAAGAAGCATCTCACTCAAACGCATTGGAGAGGCCGGACATAATATCCGGAGAATGTCCACTACTACGCGATTAACGCGTTCCGTTTGTACGTCCGTCTGCGGATGATCCGCAGTGGACATGAGGAGCTTGGTGACCAGCACCTTAAACAGCGCCCCCAAAACTGTCCCGTAAAACGGGGATATCGATCCGATACAACGGAATCGGGTAGACCATGCTGTCGAAAGACACGTTCTAGGAACACTTTCGCTGTTCCTTGTCCATCAATGGACTCTGGCACCGCCGCCAGGTGAGCCATCTTGCTCAAACGGTCTACAAAGACCAAAATGCCGGTGTTACCTTATCCTTGCAAAAACCGAAGATAAAATCTATAATAATGGATTTCCAACACTCCGTCGGAACAGGTAATCTGAAAAAGGTGCTGCTGAATATGCAGAGGGTTTGACCCTCTGACACGTCTCACAGGTGCGAATATACGCACCGACCCACTTATACATCTTGGGCCACCAATACAAGGAGCGTAAAGCGCGTAGGTCTTATCCCGACCTAAATGACCCCCGGTAGGGGCGTCATGTGCCTCAAAGAGGACTCTATACTTTAGTTCCTCATCATGAGGAACAACCACCCGCGGAGTGTCCTCCGCGCTCGTGCTATAATATATCAAACCGTCACAGTAACTGTAACGGTGAAACCGAGCTCTAGCTCGACTTGACAGGGTAGGCTCAGACGAACCAAGTCCCTTTCACCCAAAGCGCTGATAAGCGCCGTACAGTGTGGGTCTTTCCCATACGCCTGGCGTATGAGATCCACCACAGACGAGGTGATGAATGTCGCGTGAGCGAGCTCGCAATCGGGACGATGCGACAACGCGTCTGCAAGAACGTTCTTCTTGCCAGATTTATACTTAACCTCGAAGTATACTCCGCAAAGGAGAGCCAACGGGCCATCCGTTGGGAGAGGTGAGGCGACTTCGTCGCTGTCCGTAAGGACGCGTGGTCTGTATAAACCAAGAACGGCTTTGAGCCCAGTAGGTGAACCCTAATTTTGGCAAGGGCATACTTCATATCAAGTAGCTCGTTATCATGACGGGATAATTCCGTCTGCAGCTTTAAGCTGTCTCGACTAAAACGCAATCACGCTTTCTCGTCCCGTATCGTCTGCTTATAACAAAGCACATCCTATTGCAAAATCGGAGGCGTTGCAGACGACGCTAAATGGATTCCCAGAATCTGGGAGAGCAAGAACGGGGGCTCTTAACAAGCTCCCCTTAACCGATTCGAAAGCAATTTGGTGTTTGGTTTCCCAACACCAACCTACGTCCTTCTTAAGAAGGTCGGTCAATGGCTTCGCCATCCCAGCGTACTTCTCGCTGTATTTGTGAATATAATTGGCTAATCCAAGCCACTTCCGTAAATCACTAAGATTTACAGGCGAAGACCACTCCACAATGGCTTTCACCTTCGCGGGATCCACCCGCACTCCATCGTTACCGATGAAGCATCCGAGGAAAGGGATTTCCTCGGCACCAAAAATACATTTGGATGCGTTTGCATATAACTCATTCTCCCGCATACATTCGAGCACCACTCTAAGATGTATTAGGTGCGTCTGAACATCAGACGAGTCGCCTTCCGCGCGACTATGAGCGAATATATCGTCGAAGTACGTCTGAGCGTACTTTCTATGAGGGCGGAAGAGTTGAGTCACCAAGCGATTGTGCAGAAGCGGACTCAAGAATTTTGGTCCTTTTGCGTCAGAAGCACACCGATCGGCTTATCGGCGATCGGATTGGTGGAAATCAAGGGGGATTTTAAGCCTATCGTGTGCGAGAGGTGTCAAGAACACGAATTTTGGTAAGTCACATGATATTTCGTGTACCTACATATTTTCATGTGTGTACATATTGGGGACCATAGGGAGATAGTTTTACTTAGTGTCATAAATTTTCAGCCTTTAACACTCAACGAGAAGTCGTTTCTTCTCATTGTACGTCAGTAGCCTCTTTACGCCGCAGAGTGTTTGGAAGCAGAGAGTAGAGTAATCCCATCTAGCTTGTTATACCCGGCCGGGACGCGTTACAGGCGCACTTGGCCCGCCGGAAGTCCCTCGACGGGAGTACACATTGGTCGACTTTTCAAGCGCAAGTTACACACGTTTGGAACGTGTTATCAATTTATTGGATTATTACGTGGAGATATCGTTCGTGGAGTTTATCACGTTCTCATTTGGATCTCCATATTGGATTATTTGACTTTTATTCTCATATTGGTTGAGCTCTACGATCGGTTGAGCGATCTGCCCTTTGGAGTATTATTAACCCAAGTATAACTTGTCTGCCCGTACCCAGGGTGAAGAGTTTCACCCAGGATACACTACCCAGCACGGTTTTCCGCATGTTAGACCTCAAGTCGATTCCCAGCACCGATCCACCGAGTGTGTTACCAGCTCATTCCATCGGGTACACAAGGTGAGATGAAGAACAAATCATACCAGGCGTCCTGTTTTGATGATCGGTCCCCTGCCAGCAGCGGACGATCAGATCGGATCGAAGGCGAAGGTTCGCGGGGTGCCCCCCTAAGCTGGAGGGCCGGGCACGATGGTGGTCAGGTTCTCGACACTAAGGTGTTCGATTTTGAGCTTGACTCCACCACAATGGCGCGCGTGGCCGGATCACTTGGTGATCATGTATATCACCGAAGCGATATTCAGAAAAGAATCGATTATAACGAATTAAATGTGGAATCGTTCTGGAGAGGATATAAGGAACGGCTATCGCCTTATGTTCTCGTTGTCGATAAGGATGGCGATGTCCGATCTGGCCGGGTGGAGGACCAGATCGGGATTAATAAGTTTTTTCCTCCCCATAAGGATCCCACCGGAGCCGATCGGGACTATAGCAAGTCTTTCTATAGTTCCGGAAAGGATCAGGACTTTTGTCATGATCCTATGAATTTGAATCGATCAGATCCACCCTCCCAAGGTTCCCAAGCAGATGCTCAGAATGCCACCCGATGAAGACGACTTGGAAGAAAAGTCGCAGGTCGGGGATGGGGTTATCAAAGAAGAAGACCTGACCAGGATGTATTACATCCACGAGTTAAAGCGATTTATTCGTGAAGATCAGGTAATGCGGATTATAGACCCCCAGGTACCCGATCGCCTTCTCGGACCCACCACCGAGCCGATCCAAAGCTATCGACCGTTGCTATTGGTGAAGAACCTGCTGGCGATGTTGGCCGAGGTCATCGTGAAAGTGCGAAACCTCACCAGCGTACAGAAACTGTTCGATCTAGATACTTGGAGGCTGGGGATGTCGATGTCGACCCTCCATGACCATTTGGTGCCGTTGGTGGGGGCGGTCCGCCGCCCAACTCCCACCGTGGCATTGAAGCTCGCCGAGACCACGCCAGCATACGATGATGTGTGCTCCGACGATAAGTCGTTGTATCAGTCTCCACCTGCCTCTATGGCTCATCGGAGTTAGAGGTCGGTGTTGAGCGGATGACCATGGGGGCGGACCATACCCCCATGGGAGCATAAAAAGGACGTGCGGCAGCAAGGGGCTGCATGCCGGTCGGGGACCCAGGAGCCCCCACAGGCTTCAGTACCTCCAAAGGAGGATACCAACACGTTTCCCATGACCCACGATAACGTCCAAGCCATGTTTGAGGCAATGATGGAGCGTTTCATGGGAAACCGATGCCGATCGCCTCCGCGCCCGCATGCCCAGGACCGATCTGCCCGGCAAAATGTCAATACTTGCCGGGATGTTGATATGGAGTCAGTGGCATCAACGGATAAGGCTATCCGAGGTGGTAAACCAGTTGGCAAAGGAAGACGCAAGCCGCAGCCAGCCCGACCGCGCCGATCAAGCAAGAACAGAGATTTCAACATGGAGTCGATCGGCGATCCAGATGAACACTATGGGTCAGACGGTGCTAGGGCTGGCAGAACGCGCAAGGCTAACCTAGCCTCTACGACCGCTTTTGATTTCGGATGTACTGAGATCCCACGTATTTGCATGGCTGCGACCACGGATCTCAAGGACTTCACTGGCAAGGACGCCGACGAGGAGAAAGCCAGGTTGTGGTTTGGTCGGGTCAAGTGTTCTTTCTTGTGGGATCAGACACCAAAAAAGGAACGGTGTCTGATCTTCAGGGATCTGCTGAAAGGACCGGCTGCGAACAGGATCCAACAGTTGGGTCGGGATGTCCGATCTGACTCGGATCTGCTATGTTCAGAATTTGAGGGGCTGTACTGCAACTCGGGATTCTCTACCGCCCGCAAATACCATCATATGCAGAAGCGGGGCGACGAGAAGCCGATCGAGTACTTACACCGCTTTAACGTGGCTGCAATTCGCGCCGGTATAGTGATCAAGGAAGGCAACCCGCCGACCGGTGCCGCTATGGACCACGTGGGTCACTATATTAGTACCCTGGATTACCAAAGGCTGGCAGATCAGCTCACTCTGCTGCGTCTAAAAGATGTGGGGGAAGTGGAGCTGACGTTGCGGACGTTGCAACACTCACGCAGCATGAGAGCAAAGGTCTCCGTTGGATCGGGTCGCAACAGATCGAAGACCCAGACCGAACCTGTGAAGAGGCACCTAACCAGATCGGCCCGTGCTGTTAAGGCGATCGTGACTGAATACAGCACTGGATAGGAAGAGGAAAGTAGCGGCCTCTCCAGTCGGGAGTCCGACGAGGACCAATATCGTCACGTTTTCGTCACGGAACCTGCCCCGAAAACCAGATCGACGCCTGACCAGGCAGATAGGAAGGGCAGGAGAGGAAACAAGTCTGACCCGGACCGACCCCGCAAGAAGTGTTCTCACTGCAGGTCAAGCAAGAATGATGATCGGGGCTGCTGGAAGAAGTTAATATGCAAGAAATGCGAAAGACGCGGCCACCCCACCGATCACTGCCTTTTCGTGTGCAAGTCATGTGGAGAGATCGACGAGGCCGGCCACTGCAAGATGGAAGAATTCTTCAACCAGATGTGCAAGTGGTATGTTCCGGGCAAGCACGCGGGGATGCTTCCACCTGACGTGGAAAAGATGTTAAACTAGAACGCTCGCCAGGTTGGAATCTGGATCGAGCCGAGCGGTATAAGTTTGGCATCTATGCATATGTCGGCAAGGAGAATAAAACCGACAATACATGTTCTATTCTCAATTGCGTCGATAGGGATCATCCGGTCTACAATCTCACGACCGATGAATATTCCCGATCGAAGGTGGTCATGCAGTTGGATCTGCTGACTGGGGAGTCTCGCGAATACTGGAAGTATCATGCGCCCGACAAATGGTTCAAGAAGGCGAAAGCCTGTGGTAAGATAAACAACCGGGAGGCAACGATGTTGTTTGAATCTGGGGCAGAAGTTTCAATTATCGACTCCGCCTTTGCTCGTAAGGTCGTATGTCGTATAGACGACACCCAGAGACAAGAATGCGTCGGAATCGGTGAAAACTCTTACATGACCGAAGGAATGACGCGCCTGAAGATCACTCTATCAGTTTCGTTGGTCTACTTCTTCATCGCTTGGGTTGGCAAGCTGGCCGGTCAGGATGTCCTGTTAGGCATGGATTTCATGGTGCCGGCAGGTATTCGCCTAGATCTGTCTCATGGAGTGCTTACACTCCCGGATGAGGTCCAGATCCAGTTAGCTGGTCGGCGGACCCTATACGGATAGCACACCGATCTGGTCAGGTGGGACCAAGATGTCACCATTCCAGTCGGCCAATCCGCTGATACCCCGGTCGACAAGGGTTTTCGATCAAGGAAGTTATGGGTGACCAGGGGTGATCGGTGGGTGTCGACCTTTGTGAAGAGCGCCGGCCGATATGATTTTGTTCGAGTCACTAATATCGGTGACAAGCCGCTTACACTCGACAACAATACTATTGTTGGCATGTGGCGGGCGGAAGGGAAAGTGCCAAGAAAGATGGGGTTCGTTTGAGACGGTATGTTGAGTGGCAGAACTTGGCATACAAGCGACCACCGATCTGATCAGCGATGATGGATCGGTGGAAGAAGATACCTCACCTATGGTGGAACGACCCAGCTATGTAACCCCAAAGAAGATGTTAGTTCGAAGAAATGCACCGCAGTCGCCGGACACGGTGGACCATCAGGCAGATGAGCCAAGGTTCGTCAACGTGGTGGCGGCACAAGAACAGGCGACAGCGGAGCCGGGAATGGAAAAAAGGGGAACATGGGATGGCTGGGGCGGACCACGATGGCACGCCTAAGCAGATCGACGTCGTTGAAGAGCAGCCCGCCGATCGGGAACAGCAGTGTTCAACCGATCAGGACGGTTTGGGTGATATTGCCCCGGAAGACGATCATGTTTGTATCCATGAGGGAGGGGATCAATATATTCAGGAGCTGGAGAGCCAGATAGCAGTCCTCCCTGAAGTGTCTGCCGATCCGCCCGAAGTCACCTTGGACGATCTACAAGTGGGTGATCTGGATGTCAACAGTCCCGACCAGATCGATCAGCTTAAGAAGATCATATGGAAGAAGAAACATATGCTGATCTGGAAAGGCAACGCCTTACCCCCTTCTGCTCGCGGAGCGATCTGTGACATCGATGTTGGTGATGCCAAGCCAATCGCCCAGCGATGCCGACGTGTGGCACCACAGTACCGTGAAAAATTGTCTGATATTATTAAAGGACTGTTGGCTACCAAGATTATTAAACCGTCGACCTCGCCGTGGGCCTCGCCGATCGTGATTGTGATCAAGAAGAACGGCGTCGACATCAGTTTGTGTATCGACTATCAGTTAGTAAATCGGTTAACCAAGCTTATGGTGTACCCGATGCCGCTGATCAGCGATCTGCTAGAAGATCTCGGCAAGACCCTATGGTATTTCTCACTGGATATGGCAAGTGGATTTTGGGTGGTTTCGATGACCTATCGGGCTCGCGAGATTTCCGCATTTGTTACGCCGTTCGGTCTGTTCGAGTGGAACCGTATGCCGTTCGGTTTGAAGAACGCACCCCAGATCTACCAGAGGCTGATCGACAACAAATTGTATGGACACTTCAAGATCAGTACCGATCGGGACCCCACCGAAAAACATGATGTATTTACAGAAAGTGAACCCGATCGGGAAAGGAGACCGTCTGTTCTGGGGAGGAGATCGTATATCGACGACATTCTGATCCCTGCTTCGTCATGGAGCGTTCTGTGCGAGAAGGTCGAACGGTTGTTGGAGACATGCGATCGCTGGAACCTGTCGATCAGTGCTGTGAAGAGTTTTTGGGGCATGTCCAAGGTCGCCTATTTGGGTCATATGGTATCAATCAGTGGGCTGGAGGCCAATCCCAAGGATCTGGAGTCACTGAGCAACCTCCCGTTTCCCAGATCACTGAAGGCAATGCAGTCGTTCTTGGGGAGCCTAAATTACTACAGCCGCTTCATTGAAGACCTCGCGATTTACGCGGCCGTGCTGTACGAGCTCCGGGAAGTCGACTACCATATGTTGCGCGAAGGAGATCGGGAAACTTTAGGAGAGAGATGCGACTCTGTTCTTCCCGCAGATTTTCCGCAGGTGGAGGAAGAGGATCACATGAAGAGTGCACAGATTGCTTTTGGTATGATGAAGGCCAATATGGCGACGGCACCGATTCTAAGACACTTCGATCCGGAAAAAATGCCGATCGTTATTGTGTACGCTAGTAAGTGGGCCATTTCTGCCACTCTAGTGCAAGAACACGATGGAGTGTACCACCCGGTCACTTTTACGAGCCGGACGTCGAAGCCGAACGAAGTTAACTATGGGATCGTCGAAAAGGAAGTTCTGGCCTTACTACGGATTTTGGATGTGTGCTACAACCTACTGGTCGGCCGATCTGTAAAGGTTATTTCGAGAAAGTCGACATTGGCCTGGCTATTATCAGCCAATGGGATGGACGGTCGGCTCGGCAGATGGTCTGATATCCTGTCACAATGGTCCCTCGAGGTCGTCAAGTGCACCAAGGGGAAGGAAGAGATATTGGGCACATTGGCTGCCATCATCACCCCTCGGTCCGAAGTGGATGAAGCTCTGATGGCGATTGCCCCAAGGAAGCAACCTCGACAGTCAATATCACGGCCGCCACCGATCGTCGATCGGGATGAGGAGCTCCTGGTCTTGAGTTTCGATGGATCGGCTAGCGTGAAGAAGAAGGTTGGCTCCTATAGTGCCATACTGTGGAAGTTACCACAATGGTCTATAGTAGCAGCCGCCGCCGATTTCACGCCAGACAAAACGGTCAACGAGGCGAAATATCGGGGGCTCCTTCTATGTCTTCATCTGCTGTCATCACAAAAGAAAGGGCGGATCATGATATGTGGTGACTTCAACCTAGTGATAAGGCAGATCACCGAGGAGATCAACTGTAAGGCACCACGGCTGAAGTTGTTGAATGATCGGGTGATGAAGGCACTCACCACCTCGCGAACCATGCCATGCGGGACCAGATCGGGGCGACGACCGCCGAGGAGGCCGTTTTACATGAACTTATGGATATAAACAGGCTCCCGGAATTAATCAAGACTAAGGACAGCCCCGATCCGGTGCATGGGATGGCGGCGACCAGATAGCGAACTCAGAAGTCTCGCCGATCGTTCCCAAAGGAAAGGCTGAGCGAGTACGTTGTACAACATATAAGGGCGGAACGGATCCTCAAGGCGCAGGACGAAGACGAGTGGATCGTCAACTTGAAGCCCTATCTACGCGGTGAACTGTCCAAGTTAACGAATCATCAATCGAAAGAGTGTACCAAGATCGCGGACAGTTACGATGTGGACGACAATGGATTGCTGTATTACTGCCGTGACGTTGATCAAGACAGTGCCGATCTAGATCGACTGGCGAAACTGGTGAACTCTGAGTTGCTACAGCCGGATGTCATTCATCACTACCATGTGAGTCTAGAAGGGGGACATCAGGGCATAGGAAGAACGTATCACAAGATCAGGGCCCACTTTCACTGAAGAGGTTTTTTTCGGAGAGTGCAGATGTATGTGGGTTGTTGCACAGATTGCGCTACCGGAAATGGCAGACCGATAATCAAGGGCCGATCGCCCGGAAATATCGAGGCTACTTACCCTTTCCAGGTGATAGCAATGGATAACATACCGTCGCTGCCCAGATCGACACGCGGCAACACTGAACTGCTGAACTGGATCGACCTGTTCACTGGCCTGGTGATCGCAAAGGCTAGTGCATCCCGATCTGCGAAACAGATCGCCCAGAGTTACGAGTAATGCGTGTTTAGAAGGTTCGGCGCCAGCGAAGTTATCAGACACGATCGGGGACCCGGTTTTATGGCTGAGGTGTTCCGATCGTTCAATAACATGCTAGGCCAGGATCAGAGCGCGACGATGGCAGATCATCCGCAAGCGAACGGATCGGCTGAACGCATGGTGCAGACAATAACAAGGGCGATAAAGATGTATGTGGACGCTCCGGACCAACGTGACTGGGACGAGTATGCAGAGAGACTGGTATTCGCACTCAACTCTTCAACCGATCGGATCCGAGGAGAAACGCCTTTCTATCTGTCGTATGGTGGGACCCTCGATCGACACTTGAAGCGACGATACCGATCGGCTGCACTCGGACCCGCGATCGCGATGCCCGTCGTTGGCGTACGCAGGTCCAGAAGCATTATCAGCACGCGAAAGAAGTCGTCAACGAAAAGTTGCGTCAGGCCACGCAAGATCGAGCAGATCGGAATAACGATCAGGTCTTCCCTCATGGTATTGAACCAGGGGTGAGGGTATGGTTATACCTCGATCGGGTCAAGGAAGGCTATGCACAGAAGTTGGCTTATATGTGGCACGGTCCTTTCCGTGTAGCAGAGCTGATCGGTGAGCATGCTGCTCGGCTGATCACGATCGGCACGGATTACAAAGTTTTTCCGATCGTGCACGTCTCCAAACTGAAGCTGGTCAGAGAGTTCCCCGATCGGCCTAAAATGCCCTGTCTGGTGGACTAAGCGGAGAGGGTTGATTTTGATGAGGCTATGCTGCCGGAGGACAGTTGGGAAAGGCCATTGGAAGAGGACGAATTCGAGGTGGAAAAGGTGCTAGACGTCCAATCGGTCAAGAAGACACGTTTTGGTCGCACCCACCGGGAATATCTGGTCCGCTGGAAGGATCATGACGAAGCAACTTGGATCGACGAACTCGATCTAAATTGTGGAGCACTTCTACGAGAGTTCGAGCGAGAACGGGTCAGTCGGAACCTTATCGCAGTGATGCAGAATCATAAAGATGAATATCAAGACACACAGTAGAACCGATCAGTATATCGATCGGTATATGTGTAAGGTCTGAATTATTGTGATGAACTGTGATGAACTGGAGTAGTGGAATGACGAACGTGGTGATAATTTTCGCGATATGGATGGAAACTGTGTATGATAACGTGTTGGTGCAAGTTTGGAGAAAGTGATGAAATTTGGTCAAGTGATTGGATGGTCAGGAATTTGAAAAGAATGATGACATGTATTATGGATTATCTGGTCAGCTAACTGTCGCATCAAGAATCGCAATCACCCCACAGACGGCTGATAGTCAACGCCGGATGGTCTCCGATCTGGTTCTGGTGCTGATTGCGCCAGGGCTACTTCCGATCGAGCTGGACCAAAGCGTCCTTCAGGTCTGCGACCGGCTCGTCACAATGGAGACCAGGATACCATATGCCGTCCTCAGTAAGCACCCGGGGGCTGTCAACGCGACGCTTGGCCATGTGAAGAAACACCGGATAAAAAAAGATGTCGAGGTCGCACTCGCGGGCCAGCATCCCTTCCAGAATAAACTGGCATAGGATCAGCCAGGCCTCGCCCGCCCGACTCCGACGCTGTTTCCGGCGCTTTCGATACAATATCAGGTCTTGGTCACGTAACTTCCGACCAGCGGGAAGGAGAAGATAATGGGTACACGCCCAGATCGCTTGTCAGTGAGCTGTGTTAAAAACCCGAATTCGACCCAGAAGCAAATCGATCCAAGGAGCCGACGCGAACATGGAGTCCAACTTGGCGCTGAGCAACACTTCCCATTATCGATCTGCATACATACGGGTGATTTGCGGTCCTTGACCAGATCCGCCCGCCACGCAGACGAGTCAGGGGTTTTCAGAGCTGGAGGGAAAAGCCAGAAATCTGGTCGGGACATCGACCGGGCTAGATCTTGCTTGGTCAGGGCTGATCGGTGCAAGATAACGATCTGCCCCGGTGACCACGGCAAAGTGGCATCTGAAGTCAGCAATGGGAGAGGTCGATCTCCGATCGACACCCTTTTCAATCGGGCGTGACGGCGCAGCCCAGATGGCCCGGGCTGGAACGAAGGCACCGATCCGGTTTACTCGAGCGTCTGTGCAGCACCATCACCCTGGGAGCTGATCGCCTTATTAGCCCCCGATGCAAGCTTCGCAGGAACGGAACCTCGTCGTTGATCGGATCGGGACTTGGATACAGCAGTGACCAAGAACTCGGAATCGCTCCATCTGCCCCCGAGTCCTCGCCGGAGGAGACCTCTATACGCTTGGTGTGAGCGGCGCGGGGGCGCGAGGGAGCACGAGATTTGATGATGATAGACGTATCACCCGCGTCCGATCTGGGGCTTGGGAGATGCGCCAGCGTCTTGACTTTCTTCTGGGGCACCGCTCGCTTCTCCTCGAGTTAGGAGTCGCCCGCTATGCCCCAAGCCCTTTAGCCCTTCGACGCGTCCTTACGCTTCTTGGAAGTTTTCGTAATTTTGGGATGGTTACGTTTAGCCAATGAGTGGCGTCGGGTCCGATCTTGATGCAGATCGACCAGAACGGCCGATGCAGACCGGTCAGAGCTAGAGCATGCAGCCGGACGCAGGTGCAACAAGTCAGTCAAATGTTGGTAGCACCGATTTACGGCCGCCCAGCGGTGATCCGATTCCTGGGTCCAGGCGTCCGATCGGCTCTGAAAGGACTCGACCTTCCCGATCTGCTCCCGGACCACGACCTGCAACTCGCCGATCTGCCTCTCCAGGTCACCATGTTGGGTGCGGAGTAAGGTCCGATCAGACTGGTCCTCCAACCTCTGCCGGTTGACCACCGCGAGCTGTTCCAGGAGGTGCGATCGGTAGGCCTCCAAGCGAGACAGAACGTGCCGTGCGCTGATCAGCCCGTCCAAGATCGACCGGAGCTGATCGCAATGATCATGCGACTGCCGATCAGCCGTGAATAGGGCGTCGAACGTTTTGGCGATGTCGGCGGACAACCGATCTACATGCAAAGGATGGTCAGAGCAGACCCAAGATGAAAACAGACCGATCGGCTTACCTCGCGTTGCTTGTTGGGCGATCTGGACCCGGAGATGTGCGTTTTCAGCGGTCACCTCCTGCAACTTCGGGGGCATGGGGATCAACGTATCCGCCTCCTTCCGCAGTTGCAGGAGTGAAGAATCCTTGATGTTCAACTGCGACTGAAGCTCCCGGACTGCTTTACGGAGCTGATCGGTCTCGATCTGATGCCTGTCCGGTGTGTCGGACTCTGGAGTGGTGTAAGGGCTGTCAGATAGGGCCGATCTGGTCGGCGAATCGATATGGGGCGACGAGGAACGCAAGACACCTGTATCAAAGAGCGTCAAGTGAGGTTACAAGACGATCAGGTGTACAAGGCAAGTACCTGGCGAAGGTGGACTCGGAGATCTGTCCATTGGTGAAGTCACTTCTGCGAAGATCTGTAATATGATGAGATCGGGTCGTTACCGTTGCGCGGCTACGACCAGACTCAGGGGCGGTTGTGGCGAAGCGGACTCAAGAAGTTTGGTCGTTTTGCGTCAGAAGCACACCGATCGGCTTATCGGCGATCGGATTGGTGGAAATCAAGGGGGATTTTAAGCCTATCGTGTGCGAGAGGTGTCAAGAACACGAATTTTGGTAAGTCACATGATATTGCGTGTACCTAAATATTTTCATGTGTGTACATATTGGGGACCATAGGGAGATAGTTTTACTTAGTGTCATAAATTTCCAGCCTTTAACACTCAACGAGAAGTCTTTTCTTCGCATTGTACGTCAGTCGCCTCCTCACGCCGCAGAGTGTTTGGAAGCAGAGGGTAGAGTAATCCCATCTAGCTTGTTATACCCGGCCGGGACGCGTTACAGGATCACTTGGTCCGCCGGAAGTCCCTCGACGGGAGTACATTGGTCGACTTTCAAGCGCAAGTTACACACGTTTGGAACTTGTTATCAAGTTATTGGATTATTACGTGGAGATATCGTTCGTGGAGTTTATCACGTTCTCATTTGGATCTCCATATTGGATTATTTGACTTTTATTCTCATATTGGTTGAGCTCTACGATCGGTTGAGCGATCTGCCCTTTGGAGTATTATTAACCCAAGTATAACTTGTCTGCCCGTACCCAGGGTGAAGAGTTTCACCCAGGATACACTACCCAGCACGGTTTTCCGCATGTTAGACCTCAAGTCGATTCCCAGCACCGATCCACCGAGTGTGTTACCAGCTCATTCCATCGGGTACACAAGGTGAGATGAAGAACGAATCGGACCAGGCGTCCTGTGCTAATGATCGGTCGTTTGCTAGCAGCGAATGATCAGATAGGATCGAAGGCGAAGGTTCGCGGGGTGCCCCCCTAAGCTGGAGGGCCGGGCACGATGGTGGTCAGGTTCTCGACACTACGGTGTTCGATTTTGAACTTGACTCCACCACACGATTAAAAGTCGCTGGTGCATTCGAAAGCCCTTGTGAAATAAAAATCCACTCCCACAGCATGCCACTAGGCGTGCAGACCGCTGTAAGCGTAATATCTGATGCTCGCATGAGCACCTGATAATACCCGTCCACCCGATCTAAGGCACTATACACATGTGGTGGAGTCAAGTTCGAAATCGAAAACATTAGCATCGATAACCTGACTACCATCATCGCGCCCAGCCTTCCAACTTTCGGAGGGGGTACTCCGCGGACCACCACTCGAGATCTGGTCCGATCGTCCGCTGCAAGCAGACGACCGGTCGTCATCAGAACCCACTTGGTCCGATTGTTTAGTGTCCATCTCACCTTGTGTACCCGATGGAATGGGCTAGTTACACACTCGGTGATCGGGATCGCAGATTGGATCGAAGCGGTCTTGAATATAGAAGACCGATCTGGGTAGGTATCTCTGGGGCGGAACTCTTCACCCCAGACACAAACAGACCAAAAACACTTCCAAGAGATAACTTCCAATAGGTCGATCGTCCAAACGATCAAGACCTGACCAATACGAAATAATAGAGGGTAGACCGACCGTTCCGGTCTATCCCCTGACCAATACGAAATAAGACCAAAACCGGTCTAGTTTCCAACCAATATTAAAACAAGCCAATATGTCCGCGTAAAGACCCAATATGCTCGTGAAACTCCAAAAACGATATCTCCACGCCAAGACCAATCCAGTGAATAGCACGTTCCAAACGTACTTGAGTTGAGGTGTTGAGATCGCCAAATCGTACTCCCGTCGAGGGACTTCCGGTGGGCCAAAGTGCGCGTGCGGCGCGTCCAGACCGGGTATAATGGGCGAGAGGGGATAATTCGACCCTCTGCCCCCAAACACTCCGCGGCGGGCGGAGGCGACTAGTGTACGAAAAGGGAAGAACGGCGACCCCTAGCTGTGGTGTGAACCAAGACCAGAAGAGGTTTCAGCCACTTATCCGAAAGCTAAGAGATTTCCTTACTTAAAGGTATAAACTCTGTCCTAAAAGGTAAAACCACAACCAAAAGCCTCTTACTTGGAAAAACCACAACTAAAATACTACTACCCTATAGTCCCTAAAAATGTACCCCACAAAAATATGTAAAATACCCAAAGTCGGGTGACTCACCAAAACTTGCGTTCTTGACACTTCTTGAGTCTGATAGGCTGAAAATCCCCCTTGTTTAAACCAATCCGAAATTAGACCAAATGCCTTGACGAAACTTGACCAGAAGTGTGTCAAATTTTGGGCACGCTTCTCCACTGCCGCCCCTGAGTCAGACCGTGTCGCACAACGACAACGGTCTGACCTCGTCCATCAAATTCAGTTGAACCTTGGTCATTCAGACTTTCCGACATGGAGCAACCATCTTCTTCATCCGTTTCAGGTACTTGCACTGCTGGACTTGACCTTCTTGTATTTCCTTAACGACTGTTCTTGTAGGCACCTCTCATACCACGTCATCGCATGTCACTTCGCCCGTCCGGTCGTTCCGGTATGGCATCTCCCATCGTTCTACTGCACCTCGGACATCGGCAGGGCATCAGACCGGGACCGACGCAAAGTTGCAAGACGCACTTGAAGAGATCGCACGTCTCCAGGAGCAGATTGCTCAACAGGCGACACAACGTAAGCATGCATGTCCGGTCTTCACCTTGGACCTGTTCTAACCTTCGTTTGTCTTCAGCCCGTATACCTCCAGCCCGTATACCTCCTGGCATCAGCAAGGCGATCAATGCCCTGCTTGCCGCCGATCGGCAGTCGAACACGCATAACCTCCAGCTGCGTCAGATTTTGACCGGACTAATAAACGCGCGCAATAGGTTGACCCGCTTGGAGGCTCATCAGCTTCATCTTCGGGAGCAGCTTGTGCTGGTCCAACAGCAGCAAGCAGAAGACCTTCTTGACCAGACCACGTTGAGAATTCAAAGCGACGATCTCGAGAGGCGTCTCACTGAGCTTCGATTTTCGATTCAAGACCAGACCGAGGAGGTCCGGTCTTGTGAACGCAAGTCGAACGATTGGACGCAGGCAGCGAACGGTCGTCGGGCGGTATTAAAAGAATGTCATCAGCGCCTGGTTGACCTGTTGCGTCCTCGTCGGCATCCGGTTGCTGCCTTCAGCGTAGACCGGTCTGCGTCGGCCGCCTTGGTGGACCTACACCGGGACCAAGACCAAGGCCGTTCATTGGCCGAAATTCCCCAGCCCAAAATTCGTCAAAAGTCTAAGAAGCGCGCGGACGCGCCGCGTCCCTCGAGGGCGCGGGGCACAGCGCGCGACCCTGAACTCGAAGGGAAGCGTGCGGTGCCTCGTAAGCGAGCCAAGATACAGGCGCCCCTCGTGAGCCAAAGCTTGGACGAGGATGACGACAGTAACATCTCCAAAAATCAAGCGCCCTCGACCGCCGGTGCTAACCGTTCCCAGTATTCAGAGGTCTCGTCCTGGGATGACTCCGGCGAAGACTCCGGTGATTCGGAGTTTGCTGTACCCATCCCAACCAAGTCGCGAACAAGTCCACATGAAAGTTTTGTTCGAGTTGCATCGACTTCGGAGCAGACCAAGAAGACCGGTCCGCATGGTGGCGTTCCACCACCTCATGCGTCGACAAAGTCAACACCTACGGTCTTGCTTGGGACGTCCAAGCTCCACAAAGATGCTTTGTTGGACAACGTGGCAATCGACAGTTCTTCCCTTCCGCCACAAACGCGTGAGGATACTTTGCCGTGGTCGCCAGGGCAGATCGGTTGTTTACGCCGGTCCACCCTGACCAAGACAAGCAGCTCCTGGCCCGGTCTTTCTCTAGTCCAGACCATTGGCTTTTTCCGCCGGCGAGGAAAGTTCCTGCCGCGTCGGAATGGCGGCCGGACTTGCTCACGTCGGCACAGATCTCCTGCTTGGACGCTGACGAGCCGTGGAAGATTTTCGAGCATCCCAAGCTGGGGTTCATCTTCCACTCGACTCCGTGGGCCAATGATTTCATGAGTCGGGTGAAATATTTTAACAAGACTCACGCTCAAGCCATCTGGGAGGCATCCCACTATCTGGTGCTTCCCCCGGAACGAGTTCGGCAAGACCCTGGCTTGGCGACCATCCAGAACAAGCGCAAGCGGCGTCGTATCAGAGCGGGTGAGGCCTGGCAGTCCCTGTGCCAATATGTTTTGGACGGGATGCTGGCCCACGAGTGCGACGTCGATGTGTTCTTATATCCAGTTGTACTTCATATGCCGCGGCGTCGCGTCGAGAGGACCCGGCTTCTGGCTGACGGTGGAACATGGTACCCCGGTCTTGGGTGCATTACACCGGTCTTGGACCTCAAGGATGCTTTGGTCCAACTAGACCAACAAGAACCTTGGCGTAACCAGTACCAGGACCAAGTTGAAAAGCTTCCGTCCCTGACCATCGGCCTTCTGTGGGGTGATGGCGAGTGAGGTCGTAAGTAGTCGACCAGATAACACTTAATATATATCATCGTTCTTTTTCACATGTTCGGTCATCAAATCACTTGAGCTAATTCCACCACTTTCTCCAGAGTTGCACTAGACACGTTATCACCAACCGTTCCACTTACATCGCGAAAAAACAATCCACGTTCGTCACTCCACTAGTCCAATTCGTCACATATTCACAATACACAATACACATTACCCAAGACACAAGACCTTCCACCTCTTCACGTCGGTCGGGAAGACCGATGCTACTGCATGTCTTGGTCTTGGTCTTCATGGGTCTGCATCACCGCGAAACGGTTCCGACTGACTCGGTCCCGTTCGAATTTTCGTAGTAGTGCTCCACAGTTCAGGTCGGACTCATCGATCCAAGTTGTTTCATCATGGTCCTTCCATCGGACCAGACATTCTCGGTGGGTCCGGCCGAACCTGGTCTTCTTGACCGATCGGACATCTAAGACCTTTTCCACTTCAAATTCGTCCTTCTCCAGCGGTCGTTCTCAACTGTCCTCCGGCAGTAATGCTTCATCGAAATCAAACCGTTCTGCCTCGTCTACTAGACAGGGCATTTTGGGACGATCAGGAAATTCTCGGACCAGTTTTAACTTGGACACATGTACGATCGGGAAGACCTTGTAGTCCGTGCCGGTTGTTACTAGACGGGCAGCGTGTTCACCAATCAGCTCGGCAACACGGAAAGGACCGTGCCACATGTGAGCCAGTTCTTCGCATAGCCCTCCTTCACTTGGTCTAGGTACAACCATACCCTCGCCCCTGGTTCTATACCGTGGGGTTGGACCTGGTCGTTGTTTCGGTCTGCCTGGTCTTGTGTAGCTTGACGTAACTTTTCGTTGACAATTTCTCTTGTATGCTGGTAATGTTTCTGGACCTGCATGCGCCAACGTCGAGAATCACGATCGCGGGTCCGAGTGCAGCCAATAGGTATCGAGGCTTCAAGAGTGGACCGGGGGTCCCATCCATACGCAAGATAAAAAGGCGTTTCTCCTCGGACCCGATCGGTCGACGAGTTGAGTGCAAACACCAGCCTTTCTGCGTATTATTCCCAATCGCGCTGGTCTGGATCGGCAACGTACATCTTGATTGCTCTTGTAATAGTTTGTACCATACGTTCTGCCGATCCATTCGCTTGCGGACGATATGCCATCGTCGCGCTCTGTTTCTGGCCCAGCATATTGTTAAACGACCGGAACACCTCGGCCATGAAACCGGGTTCTCGGTCGTGTCTGAT
>CM047589.1:9464062-9522558 GCA_026184515.1 Peronosclerospora sorghi
TAGGGGTCGCCGTTCTTCCCTTTTCGTACACTAGTCGCCTCCGCCCGCCGCGGAGTGTTTGGGGCAGAGGGTCGAATTATCCCCTCTCGCCCATTATACCCGGTCTGGACGCGCCGCACGCGCACTTTGGACCACCGGAAGTCCCTCGACGGGAGTACGATTTGGCGATCTCAACACCTCAACTCAAGTACGTTTGGAACGTGCTATTCACTGGATTGGTCTTGGCGTGGAGATATCGTTTTTGGAGTTTCACGAGCATATTGGGTCTTTACGCGGACATATTCGCTTGTTTTAATAATGGCTGGAAACTAGACCGGTTTTGGTCTTATTTCGTATTGGTCAGGGGCTAGACCGGAACGGTCGGTCTACCCTCTATTATTTCGTATTGGTCAGGTCTTGATCGTTTGGACGATCGACCTATTGGAAGTTATCTCTTGGAAGTGTTTTTGGTCTGTTTGTGTCTGGGGTGAAGAGTTCCGCCCCAGAGATACCTACCCAGATCGGTCTTCTATATTCAAGACCGCTTCGATCCAATCTGCGATCCCGATCCACCGAGTGTGTAACTAGCCCATTCCATCGGGTACACAAGGTGAGATGGACACTAAACAATCGGAACAAGTGGTTTCTGATGACGACCGGTCGTCTGCTTGCAGCGGACGATCGGACCAGATCTCGAGTGGTGGTCCGCGGAGTACCCCCTCCGAAAGTTGGAAGGCTGGGCGCGATGGTGGTAGTCAGGTTATCGATGCTAATGTTTTCGATTTCGAACTTGACTCCACCACAATGGTGCGCGTGCCCGGATCACTTGGTGATCGTAGATATCACCGTGCTGATATTCCATCAAAAATTGGATTCGAAGATTTGAATGATTTGAATATGGAGTAGTTATGGAGAGGACGTAAGGAAAGGCTATCGCCTTACGTTCTCGTTGTTGATAAATATGGTGATGTCCGATCTGGCCTGGCGGAGGACCAGATCGGGATTAATAAGTTTTTTCCTCCCCAAAAGGCTCCCACCGGAGCCGATCGGGACTATAGCAGGTCTTGCTATAGTTCCGGAAAGGATCAGGACCTTGGTCCTGATCCTATGTGTATGAATGAAAAAATTGATGGAAAACTAAAAGATGATAATTACTTGGAGGCTGACTGGAACGATCCGGTATACCTCCCTAAAGTCCCCAAGGTACCCAAGGTGCCCATAAAAGGGCTGGAATGCCACCCGACGAAGAAGACTTCGAAGAAAAGTCGAAGGTCAGGGATGAGGCTATCACCGAACAAGACCTGGACAAGATGTATTATGTTTTTGAATTGAAGCGATTTGTTCGCCAAAACCAGGTCTTTCGGGTGTTGGACCTCCATATCCCCGACCGTCTTCTCGGTCCCACTACCGAGCCGATCCAGAGTGATCGACCATTACTGCTCGTCAAGAATTTGGTGGCGATGTTGGCGGAGGTTGACATTAAAATGCAGAACCCCGCCGGTGTCAATAAATTGTTTGAATTTGATGCTTGGAGACTGGAGGCGTCGATGTCGGACCTCCACGACCGTTTGGTGCCACTGGTGGGGGCGGTTCGCCGCCCAACTCCCACCACGGCAATGAAGGTCGCCGAAGCCTACACAGAGCTTGTTGACATTGGTTCCGATGGTGAATCGATCTATCAGTCTCCACCGGCTTCTAACAGCTCATCAGAGTTGGAGACCGGTGTCGAGCGGATGACCATGGGGGTGGACCATGCCCGGTCTGAACAAAAAAAGGACATGCGGCAGCAAGGGGCTGCTGGCCAGTCGGGGCTCCAGCAAGCCCCACAGGCCTCAGTTCCCCAAAGGAGGGTATCAACACGTTTCCCATGACGCCAGCCAACGTCCAAGCCATGTTTGAGACGATGATGCAACGTTTCATGGAAGAACGGGTTAGACCACCTATGCGCCCACATGTCCAAGACCGGTCTACCTGTCAAGGTGTCAATGTTTGCAAAGATGTGGATATGGAATCGGTAACATCTATGGATAAGCCTATTAGAAGTCATAAACCAACCGGCAAGGGAAGGCGCAAGCCGCAACCGGCAAGACCGCGTAGAGCAAGCAAGACAAGTGCTGTGATATGGAGTCGGTCGGCGGTCTTGACGACCATGGTGGGTCAGATGGTACAGGCGTAGGCAAGGTGCGCAAGGCTAACCTAGCCTCTACTACTGCCTACGACTTTGGATCTGCTGCGATTCCGCGCATCCGTATGGCCGCGACGACCGACCTCAAGGACTTCACCGGCAAGGATGCTGATGAAGACCAGGCCCGGTCTTGGTTCAGTCGGGTCGAGTCTGCGTTCCTGCGAGACCAGACCCCAAAAGGCGAACGTTGTTTAATCTTCCGGGATTTGTTAAAAGGACCGGCTGCGAACTGGATTCAACAGTTGGGTCGGGGCGTCCGGTCTGACTGGGACCTGTTATGTGCGGAGTTTGAAGGTCAATATTGTAACTCCGGATTTTCAAGCGCCCGTAAGTACCACCATATGCAGAAGCGGGCCGACGAAACACCGATCGAGTATTTGCATCGGTTGAACGTGGCTGCACTTCTTTCCGGCATAACAATCAAAGAGAATAACCCGCCGAACGGTGCCGCCTTAGAACATGTGGGTCACTATATTAGTACCCTTGACGATCAAGAACTGGCGGACCAGCTTACTCTACTGCGTCTTAAGGATGCGGGAGAAGTAGAACAGACCCTGCGGACGTTACAACAGTCGCGTAGTATGAGAGCAAAGACCGCTGGTGGATCAGGTCGCTATCGTTCCAAGACCCAGACCGATACGGTCAAGAGACCTTGGACTAGACCGACCCGAGCAGTCAAGGCAATTGTAGCTGATGACAGCACGGGGTCAGAAGGGGAAAGTGGAAGTCCATCCAGCCAGGAGTCATCGGATGAAGACCAGTATCGTTACGTCTATGTTGCGGGACCTGCCCCGAAGACCAAGTCGAAGTCCGAACAGGTGGACCGGAAGGGAAGGAACGGAAGCAAGTCCGATCCAGACCGACCTCGTCAGAAGTGCTCCCACGGTGGGTCGAGCAAACATGATGGTCCAAACTGCTGGAAGAAGATGGTGTGCAAGAAGTGCGAGAGACGCGGCCACCCGACGGACCACTGCCTCTTCGTATGCAAGTCATGTGGAGAGATCCACGAGGCCAGCCACTGCAAGATTGAAGAATTTTTTAACATGATGCGCAAGTGGTACGTGCCGGACAAGCACGCGGGGATGCTGCCGCCGGACGCAGAAAAGATGTTAAACTAGAACGCTCGCCAGGTTGGAATCTGGATCGAGCCGAGTGTTCTACGGTTCACATCTATGCATATGTCGGCAAGGAGGATAAGACCGACAATACACGTTCTATTCCAACTTGCGTCGACCAAGACCATCTGGTCTACAGTCTGAAGACCGATGAGTACTCCCGGACTAAGGTGGTTATGCAGTTGGACTTGCTGCCTGGAGAATCCCTCGGATACTGGAAGTATCAGGCGCCTGATAAATGGTTCAAGCAGGCGAAAGCCTGTGGCAAGATTAATAACCAGAAGGCGACGATGTTGTTCGACTCTGGAGCTGAAGTATCGATAATCGACTCCGCCTTTGCTCGTAAGGTCGGATGTCGTATAGACGATACCCAGGGACAAGAATGCGTCGGGATCGGCGAAAACTCTTATATGACCGAAGGAAGAACGCGTGTGAAAATTACTTTGTCGGGATCGCTGGTCTACTTTTTTCAGCGCTTGGGTTGGCAAGTTGGCTGGTCAAGACGTTTTACTAGGAATGGATTTCATGGTCCCAGCTGGTATTCGCCTAGACCTGTCACATGGAGTGCTTACGCTCCCGGATGAGGTCCAGGTCCAGTTGGATGATCGAAGACCTCTGTATGGTTCGTATACCGATCTGGTCCGGTGGTACCAAGACCTCACTATCCCAGTTGGTCGGTCTGCCGATACCCCGGTTGAGAAAGGTTTTCGTTCGAGGAAGTTGTGGTTGACCAGGGGCGATCGGTGGGTCTCGACCTTCGTAAAGAGTGCTGATCGACGTGATTTTGTCCGTGTTACCAATATCGGTGACAAGCCGCTGACACTGGACAATAACACTATTGTCGGCATGTGGTTAGCAGAAGGGAAGATACCAAGGAAGATGGGGTTTGTCTCGATTGGGTCGAGGCGGTATGTCGAGTGGCAAAACCTGGCGTACCAATAGACCACCGATCTTATCAGAGATGATAGGTCGGTGGAAGAGAATACCTCACCTTTAGTGGAAAGACCAAGTTATGTCACCCCAAAAAAGATGTTTGTCCGAAGAAAGGCGCCGCACTCACCAGGAACGGTGGACCATCAAGTAGACGAGCCGAGGCTAGTCAACGTGGTGTCAGCACAAGACCAGGCGACAGCGGAGCAAGAAACGGAAGAAGTGGAACATGAAGTTGCTAGGTCGGACCATGACGGTATTCCTAATCAGACCGATATCAGTGAAGGACAGCCCGTCGATCAAGACCAGGGGCGTTCATCCGGTCCAGATGGTCTAGGTGATATCACCCCAGAAGATGAACAAGTCTGTATACATGAAGGCGGGGAACAGTATATTCAGGAGCTGGAAAGCCAAATGGCAGTCCTCCCTGAAGTGTCTGCCGACTCTCCCGAAGCTACAATGGATGATTTACAAGTGGGTGATCAAGACCTTAACAGTCCAGACCAGATCGAGCAGTTGAAGAATATCATATGGAAGAAAATACATCTGCTGATCGGAAGGGCAATGCCTTACCACCTGCAGCCCGTGGTGCGGTTTGCGATATTGACGTTGGAGATGCCAAGCCGATTGCTCAGCGATGTCGACGCGTGGCGCCACAGTACCGGGAATAGATTTCTGATCTTATCAAAGGACTGTTGGCTACCAAGATTATTAGACCGTCGACCTCGCCATGGGCATCGCCGATCGTAATTGTTATCAAGAAGAACGGCGTCGACATTAGGTTGTGCATCGACTATCGGCTGGTAAACCGGTTAACTAAACTTATGGTGTACCCGATGCCGCTGATTAATGATTTGTTGGAAGACCTGGACAAGACCTTGTGGTATTGTTCGCTGGACATGGCAAGTGGATTTTGGGTGGTCTCGATGACTGATCGAGCCCGTGAGATTTCCGCATTTGTGACACCGTTTGGTCTTTTCGAGTGGAACCGTATGCCGTTAGGTCTGAAGAACGCACCCCATATCTATCAAAGGTTGATAGACAACGCACTGTACGGACACTTCAAAATCAAGACCGTTCGGGACCCTGCCGAAAGTTATGATGTGTTTACAGAGGGTGAATCCGATCGGGAGAGAAGACCGTCCGTTCTAGGGAGGCGGTCGTACATCGACGACATTCTGATACCTGCCTCGTCATGGAACGATCTGTGCGAGAAGGTTGAACGATTGTTGGAGACGTGCGACCGCTGGAACCTATCTATCAGCGCCATAAAAAGTTTTTGGGGTATGTCCAAGGTCGCCTATTTAGTTCATATGGTCTCGAACAATGGTCTAGAGGCTAATCCTAAGGACCTGGATTCGTTAAGCAACCTCCCGTTTCCCAAGTCTCTGAAGGCAATGCAGTCCTTCCTAGGAAGTTTAAACTACTACAGCCGCTTCATCGAAGATTTTGCTATCTACGCGGCTGTGTTGTATGAGCTCCGGGAAGTGGACTACCATATGTTGCGCGAAGAAGACCGGGCAACTTTACATGGGGGCGCCGACTCTGGTCTTGCTGCAGATTGTCCGCAAGTGGAGGCAGAAGACCATATAAAGCGTGCAAAGTTTGCTTTTGGTATGTTGAAGGTTAAGATGGCGACGGCACCGATTTTGAAGCATTTCGATCCCGAAAAGGTCCCGACCATTATTGTATATGCTAGTCAGTGGGCCATTTCGGCCACACTAGTACAAGATCATGATGGTGTGTACCATCCGGTCACGTTCACGAGCAGAACGCTGAAGCAAAATGAAGTGAACTATGGAATTGTCGAGAAAGAAGTTCTAGCGTTGCTACGAATTCTGGATGTGTGTTACAACCTGCTGGTCGGTCGACCTATAAAGGTCCTGTCAAGACAGTCTACTTTGTCCTGGCTATTATCAGCCAATGGGATGGACGGACGTCTAGGCAGATGGTCGGCGGTCTTGTCGCAGAAGACCCTCGAGGTCGTTAAGTGCACCAGGGGCGAGGAAGAGATATTGGGCACATTAGCTGCCAGTATCACCCCTCGGTCTGAAGTGGACGAGGCATTAATAGCGATTGCCCCGAAGAAGCAACCTCGGCAGTCAGTTTCGAGACCGCCACCGACCGTCGACTATGATGAAGAGCTCTTGGTCTTAAGTTTTGACGGATCGGAAAGCTTGAAGAAGAAGGTTGGCGCCTATAGTGCCATAGTGTGGAAGTTGCCACAATGGTCTATAGTTGCATCCGCTGCTGATTTCACGCCGGATATTACGGTTAACGAGGCGGAGTACCGAGGTCTACTTCTATGTCTGGACCTGATGTAGTCGCAAGAGAAGGGGTGAGTCATCATATGTGGTGACTCCAACCTAGTGATCAGGCAGATCACCGGAGAGATCGACTGCAAGGCTCCACGGCTGAGGTCGTTAAATGATCGGGTAATGAAGGCATTGAAAGACCATCCCAACCACGAGCTGTTGCACGTGAAACGGGACTGGAACAGAAGTTCCGACTACCTAGCGACCAAGGCCATGCAAGACCAGACCGGGGCTACGATCACCGAGAAGGCCGTTCTTGATGAATTGATGAATATAAACAGGCTCCCCGAGGTGATCGGACCCAAGAACGCTCCGGACCAGGTGCATGTGATGGTCGCGACTAGACCGAGAGCTCGGAAGTCCCACCAACCGTTCCCGAAGGAACGGTTGAGTGAATCTGTTGTGCAACGACTAAGGGCAGAACGGATCCTCAAGGCGCAGGACGAAGAAGAATGGATTGTGAATTTGAAGACCTACCTGCGCGGTGAATTGTCTAAGTTGACGAATGGTCAAGCGAAAGAATGTGCCAACGCAGACAGTTACGAAGTGGATGAGGATGGTTTACTATATTACTGCCGCGATGCCGACCAAGACAGTGCAGACCGGGACCGATTGGCGAAATTGGTGATACCTGAGTTGCTGCAGCCGGATGTCCTTCATCACTACCATGTGAGTCTAGAAGGGGGACATCAGGGCATAGGCAGAACGTATCACAAAATCAGGTCCCACTTTCACTGGAGATGTCTTTTCCGAAGTGTACAGAAATATGTGGGTTGTTGTACGGATTGCGAGACCGGAAAGGGTAGACCGGTAATCAAGGGGCGATCGCCCGGAAATATCGAAGCTACCTACCCTTTCCAGGTCATAGCGATGGACCATATACCGTCGCTTCCTATATCGACATATGGCAATACTGAGTTGTTGTTCTGGGTAGACCTGTTCACCGGTCTAGTTAGTGCGAAGGCAAGTGCGTCCCGGTCTGCCGAGCAGATCGCCAAAAGTTACGAAGAATGCGTGTTCCGAAGGTTCGGCGCCAGCGAGGTCATCAGACACGACCGAGAACCCGGTTTCATGGCCGAGGTGTTCCGGTCGTTTAACAATATGCTGGGCCAGAAACAGAGCGCGACGATGGCATATCGTCCGCAAGCGAATGGATCGGCAGAACGTATGGTACAAACTATTACAAGAGCAATCAAGATGTACGTTGCCGATCCAGACCAGCGCGATTGGGAAGAATACGCAGAAAGGCTGGTGTTTGCACTCAACTCGTCGACCGATCGGGTCCGAGGAGAAACGCCTTTTTATCTTGCGTATGGATGGGACCCCCGGTCCACTCTTGAAGCCTCGATACCTATTGGCTGCACTCGGACCCGCAATCGTGATGCTCGACGTTGGCGCATGCAGGTCCAGAAACATTACCAGCATGCAAGAGAAATTGTCAACGAAAAGTTACTTCAAGCTACACAAGACCAGGCAGACCGGAACAACGACCAGGTCCAACCCCACGGTATAGAACCAGGGGCGAGGGTATGGTTGTACCTAGACCGAGTGAAGGAGGGCTATGCGAAGAAGCTGGCTCACATGTGGCACGGTCCTTTCCGTGTTGCCGAGCTGATTGGTGAACACGCTGCCCGTCTAGTAACAACCGGCACGGACTACAAGGTCTTCCCGATCGTACATGTTTCCAAGTTAAAACTGGTCCGAGAATTTCCTGATCGTCCCAAAATGCCCTGTCTAGTAGACGAGGCAGAACTGTTTGATTTCGATGAGGCATTACTGCCGGAGGACAGTTGGGAACGACCGCTGGAGAAGGACGAATTTGAAGTGGAAAAGGTCTTAGATGTCCGATCGGTCAAGAAGACCAGGTTCGGCCGGACCCACCGAGAATGTCTGGTCCGATGGAAGGACCATGATGAAACAACTTGGATCGATGAGTCCGACCTGAACTGTGGAGCACTACTACGAGAATTCGAACGGGACCGAGTCAGTCGGAACCGTTTCGCGGTGATGCAGACCCATGAAGACCAAGACCAAGACATGCAGTAGCATCGGTCTTCCCGACCGACGTGAAGAGGTGGAAGGTCTTGTGTCTTGTGTATTGTGTATTGTGAATATGTGACGAATTGGAATAGTGGAGTGACGAACGTGGATTGTTTTTTCGCGATGTAAGTGGAACGGTTGGTGATAACGTGTCTAGTGCAACTCTGGAGAAAGTGGTGGAATTAGCTCAAGTGATTTGATGACCGAACATGTGAAAAAGAACGATGATATATATTAAGTGTTATCTGGTCGACTACTTACGACCTCACTCGCCATCACCCCACAGACGGCCGACGTTCAACGACGGATGTTTTTCAACTTGGTCCTGGTACTGGTTACCCAAGGTTCTTGTTGGTCTAGTTGGACCAAATCATCCTTGAGGTCCAAGACCGGTGTAGTGCACCCAAGACCGGGGTACCATGTGCCACCTTCAGCCAGCAGCCGGGTCCTCTCGACGCGACGCCGCGGCATGAAGTACAACTGGATATAAGAACACATCGACGTCGCACTCGTGGGCCAGCATCCCGTCCAAAACATATTGGCACAGGGACTGCCAGGCCTCACCCGCTCTGATCCGACGCCGCTTGCGCTTGTTCTGGATGGGCGCCAAGCCAGGGTCTTGCCGAACTCGTTCCGGGGGAAGCACCAGATAGTGGGATGCCTCCCAGATGGCTTGAGCGTGAGTCTTGTTAAAATATTTCACCCGACTCATGAAAGCATTGGCCCACGGAGTCGAGTGGAAGATGAACCCCAGCTTGGGATGCTCGAAAATCTTCCACGGCTCGTCAGCGTACAAGCAGGAGATCTGTACCGACGTGATCAAGTCCGGCCGCCATTCCGACGCGGCAGAAACTTTCTTCGCCGGCGGGAAAAGCAAATGGTCTGGACGAGAGAAAGACCGGGCCAGGAGCTGCTTGGTCAGGGTGGACCGGCGTAAACAACCGATCTGCCCTGGCGACCACGGCAAAGTATCCTCACGCGTTCGTGGCGGAAGGGAAGAACTGGCTATTGCCACGTTGGCCAACAAAGCATCTTTTTGGAGCTTGGACGTACCAGGCAAGACCGTAGGTGTTGACTTTGTCGACGCATGAGGTGGTGGAACGCCACCATGCGGACCGGTCTTCTTGGTCTGCTCCGAAGTCGATGCAACTTGAACAAAACTTTCATGTGGAATTGTTCGCGACTTGGTTGGGATAGGGACAGCAAACTCCGAATCACCGGAGTCTTCGCCGGAGTCATCCCAGGACGAGACCTCTGAATACTTGGCACGGTCAGCACGAGTGCGCGAGGGCGCTTGAGTTTTGGAAGGGTTGCAGGCATCACTCACGTCCAATCTTGGGTTCACGAGAAGCGCCTGCGTCTTGGCTCGTTTACGAGGCACCGCACGCTTCCCTTCGAGGGGTCGCGCGCTGTGACCCGTGCCCTCGAGGGACGCGGCGCGTCCGCGCGCTTCTTAGACTTTTGACGAATTTTGGGCTGGGGAATTTCGGCCAATGAACGGCCTTGGTCTTGGTCCCGGTGTAGGTCCACCAAGGCGGCCGACGCAGACCGGTCTACGCTGGAGGCAGCAACCGGATGCCGACGAGCAAGCAACCGGTCAACCAAGCGCTGATGACATTCCTTTAATACCGCCCGACGACCGTTCGCTGCCTGCGTCCAATCGTTAGACTTGCGTTCACAAGAATGGACCTCCTCGGTCTGGTCTTGAATCGAAATTCGGATCTCAGTGAGACGCCTCTCGAGGTCGTCGCTTTGAATGCTCAACGTGGTCTGGTCAAGCAGGTCTTCTGCTGCTGTTGGACCAGCACAAGCTGCTCCCGAAGATGAAGCTGATGAGCCTCCAAGCGGGTCAACCTATTGCGCGCGTTTATTAGTCCGGTCAAAATCTGACGCAGCTGGAGGTCATGCGTGTTCGACTGCCGATCGGCGGCAAGCAGGGCATTGATCGCCTTGCTGATGCCAGGAGGTATACGGGCTGGAGGTATACGGGCTGAAGACAAACGAAGGTTAGAACAGGTCCAAGGCGAAGACCGGACATGCATGCTTACTTTGTGTCGCCTGTTGAGCAATCTGCTCCTGGAGACGTGCGATCTCTTCAAATGCGTGTTGCAACAGCGCGTCGGTCCCGGTCTGATGCACTGCCGATGACTGAGGTGCAGTAGAACGATGGGAGCTGCCAGACCGGACCGACCGGACGGGCTAAGTGACATGCGATGAAGTGATATGCGAGGTGCCTACAAGAACGGTCGTTAAGGAAACACAAGAAGGTCAAGTCCAGCAGTGCAAGTACCTGAAACGGATGAAGAAGATGGTTGCTCCATGTCGTAAAATCTGAATGACCAAGGTTCAACTGAATTTGATGGACGATGTCAGACCGTTGTCGTTGTGCGACACGGTCTGACTCAGGGGAGGCTGTGGAGAAGCGTGCCCAAAATTTGGCACACTTCTGGTCAAGTTTCGTCAAGGCATTTGGTCTAATTTCGGATTGGTTTAAACAAAAGGGGCTTTTCAGCCTATCATACTCAAGAAGTGTCAAGAACGCAAGTTTTGGTGAGTCACCCGAATTTAAGTATTTTACATATTTCTGTGTGGGTACATTTAGGGACTATATGGTAATAGATTTTTAGTTGTGGATTTTCCTAAAAAAGTAGAAGTCTTTTGGTTGCAGGATTTTTCTAAGTAGAAGTCATTTGGTCTTGGCTCACACCACAGCTAGGGGTCGCCGTTCTTCCCTTTTCGTACACTAGTCGCCTCCGCCCGCCGCGGAGTGTTTGGGGGAAGAGGGTCGAATTATCCCCTCTCGCCCATTATACCCGGTCTGGACGCGCCGCACGCGCACTTTGGACCACCGGAAGTCCCTCGACGGGAGTACGATTTGGCGATCTCAACACCTCAACTCAAGTACGTTTGGAACGTACTATTCACTGGATTGGTTTTGGCGTGGAGATATCGTTTGTGGAGTTTCACGAGCATATTGGGTCTTTACGCGGACATATTGGCTTGTTTTAATAATGGCTGGAAACTAGACCGGTTTTGGTCTTATTTCGTATTGGTCAGGGGCTAGACCGGAACGGTCGGTCTACCCTCTATTATTTCGTATTGGTCAGGTCTTGATCGTTTGGACGATAGACCTATTGGAAGTTATCTCTTGGAAGTGTTTTTGGTATGTTTGTGTCTGGGGTGAAGAGTTCCGCCCCAGAGATACCTACCCAGATCGGTCTTCTATATTCAAGACCGGTTCGATCCACTCTGCGATCCCGATACACCGAGTGGGTAACTAGCCCATTCCATCGGGTACACAAGGTGAGATGGACACTAAACAATCGGACCAAGTGGGTTCTGATGACGACCGGTCGTCTGCTTGCAGCGGACGATCGGACCAGATCTCGAGTGGTGGTCCGCGGAGAACCCCTTCCGAAAGTTGGAAGGCTGGGCGCGATGTTGGTAGTCAGGTTATCGATGCTAATGTTTTCGATTTCGAACTTGACCCCACCACATCTTTCCTAAAAGGTAAAACCACAACTAAAATACTACTACCCTATAGTCCCTAAATGTACCCCCACAAAAATATGTAAAATACCCAAAGTCGGGTGACTCACCAAAACGTGCGTTCTTGACAATTCTTGAGTCTGATAGGCTGAAAAGCCCCCCTTGTTTAAACCAATCAGAAATTAGACCAAATGCCTTGACGAAACTTGACCAGAAGTGTGCCAAATTTTGGGCACGCTTCTCCACATTAGCCAGAGGTTCTGGCAGTTGGAGTTCTCCAACTAAAATTGTTTTTTTGCGTTAGCAATAGTCTTGATGGGGGAGGATGTAACAGGGTTACATTCTGGTTACATTTAGTATGTGGTGTACTTGAGTACACTACGGTTGGGGTCAGTATTGACCGGTCCGAAAGGTTTGGACCTATTGGTTATTTTAACCAATCAGGGCAGGAGCCCTTGGTGGAGGCGTGGCAGTCACACGTGTTAGTACACAGGTGGTGTACACTACATTTTGGCTAGGTACGAATTTAGTAAGTTCTACTTAGTATTACATATAGTTTACATTAGTTTAAATTAATTTAGGCTAATTACATATTAAATATACATTCAGTTTACATTTCACTCAAAAGAATGCAGGACGCACGACCTCGACCGGTCGCGCGCGCAGTGAGTGTAGTAGCGTAAGGGAAGTTCTTCCCTTAGCTACCCCCTTATTAAGGGAGGCTTCTGTTAAGGCGTTAGCTTGTGCTAACTGGTAAACCAAAGTGGAATCTTGGCCCCGAGTAAGAGAGTTCTCTCTTACTAAGCCCTTTTATAAGGGCGTATCGGCTAAGAAGCGGCACATCGCCGCTTTGGGAAAGTCTTCCTCTGTGCGGTAGCCGCCGCACCGTGCGTGTACGCACCGGCTACATTTCCACACGTGTTCGGAAACGATTAGGCTGCCGACATCGCCGTTCGGCGTCGCCAGAGCGTTCATCCTTAGGGGAGTTATCCCCAAGGGCCCCCTCCTCCGAGATATCGGAGCCAGAGTAGATGATATCCCCTTCTCGGGGAGAATGATCGCCACCTATAGAGGTGCCCATTAACGCCATAGTTCTGGCAGTTGGGGTCTCCAACTATAATCGATTATTGCGTGGCAATAGTCATGATGTTGGAGGATGTAACGGCGTTACATTTAGTTACGTTGGTGTATGAAAATACAAAAAGGTTAAGGTCAAGTATTGGCCGGTACGAAAGGTTCGGACCTATTGGTTGTTTTAGCCAATCAGGGCGGGAGCCCTTGGTGAAGGCGTGGCAGCCTGCCACGTGTTGGTACACAGGTGGTGTACGTTAATATTTTAGGTTAGATACGGATTAAGTAAGTTCTACCTAGTATTGCATATAGTTACATTAGTTTATTAAGTTAGGCAAATGACATATTAAATAATAAATCAGTTTACAATCTACACTATATCCTTCTAGACGCACGACCCGGAACGGTCGAGTGTGCAGTGAGTGTCGTAGCAGGGGAGCACCTCCACTAGCTACTCCCTACTAAGGGAAGCTTTATACTAAGGCGTTAGCGTACGCTAACAGTAAGCTCAGGGAATCTTGGCCCCGAGTGAGAGAGCAATCTCACACTAAGCCCTTAGATCAGGGCGTATCGTCTAAGTAGCGGTGTATCGCCGCTTAAGCAAAGTCTTCCTCTGTGCACTAGCTGCACCGTGCGTTTACGCACCGGCTACATCAAACAGTGGCCGACTGCCGCGCGACGGAGATCTTCACTTAATTTGTTTTTAGTAGAACGAAAATCATATTATCTGAAGTTACTTAATCCAAATATAACATTACTAAATGTTAAACTGAATTTCTAACTTAAAAATCAATATGCGCATTTCAGCCAATGAGTTCTCAGCTTCGTGAAAATACATTTTAGCCAAAACATCCAAAATGGCTAATGTGATTTCAACAGTCCTCCTGTAACACCAGAGACAGTAAATCAATCAATCCAAGCCAATTTGTATTCGCAATTCTTTCATACATTGCGCATTCAAATTGTATTGTTCGTAAGTAGGTATCAACCATCTCCACACTTGATACATGAGTAGCCGTAACAGTTCTTTTTTTTGTAGATCTTTTTAAACTTTATCTTAATATTAATGTGTTTCGTGCTTCCAGCACTGAATTGATTTTTCACGTTTCTTATTGCCACTTGGTTATCAATCTTCGAAACCAATGGTGTCTTTGCAAGAACTCCGATTTCATATAGTAATTCCTTCAATCCAATGGCTTTGTTCCACCCATTGACGCTGCTACCAGTTCGGCTTCAGCCGTCGACAATACCACAATAGTCTGCTTTTCTACATTGCCAGCTTACCACAATTCTATTTACGAAAAGCTAACGCGTTTCTGTCATTCTTATCGGCTGCAAAGTTGTCATCAGTATAACACGTGATCCGCACCGGAAGTGGTAACTCTTCATCGTGCTTGTACCTTTCAAATCCATGAGAATTCGTTTCGCAACTTGTAATCACCGCATGCGTTCATCTAGTGGTGGGGTGCACAGAAAATGCGATATCAAGTTCTGTGCATCGCGATATCCACAAAAGACTTCCAACGAGAGACTAGAATTTTTTCACTCAAGGCAGATATTGTCTTGATTTCACCGGTACTATTTCACTAAATTCCTTCACACCATCTAAATTTAAAACAAAAGTCTTTTGCAGGATTCACTTTTTCAAGATTGTGTGCTTTCAGCAGGTCATTCATGGTTGTTTCCTGATCTATTAAGTGACCACCTTTTAGTCCCACTACGATCCTTATTCCCACTTTTTTACATTTCCGAAGTCCTTTAATTCCGGAATTTTTAAATTAAAAACGAATTTCGTGACAATGTCTTCATTAGTGCCTGTAACCAAGAGATCATCCACATAGGCACCAAAAAGAACAGTTCCAGTTTCACTTATTTTCTCAAATATGTAGATGTAAGTGGCACACTGCGTGAATTCCATCTCTATTATATCAAAGGGTTTCCTTTCAATTGTAGTGCCAATTCACTTTCATACGTTACACCAAACATCTCGAGTTGTTCTTTTCAACTTTCTAACCTTGCGGTATTTCGAGGTAAAAAAAAAACTATTCTCCCTCAATCTTGGCCTTGGGATATACACTCGGTACATCACTGTGGAGTACAGCAAAACCCCAAATCTGGGCCAATGTGAGAATTACTTTCACGTTATTAATCTCCATCACTGTCGAGAACGTGAAAAAATATAATCTTCAATAAAGCTGTTAATCATCTCTCAAACAAACGGGATTTGTACCTATTGATTGTTCCATCTGAATTAAGCTTGAGTTTTATAATTCCACTTAATCGGGAGAGGTACTGTGCTTGGTTTTCACCGTACGAGTTTCCATGTATCCAATTCTTCGAGAGACTCAGCTCATCTTGCTCTGCAGCCGTCCACATATCCGCATTTGGTCCTTTATGCGCTTGCTGTGATTCTTTGGGTACAGCACTGCAGCCCTCAATTTGTTCTCATCATCCTCAGTTTCCCAAACCGCATACACATAAAGCGCACCACCAGTGCGTAAAGCGCATTTCAGTTCTCTAGAGATAATTTAGGAACCTCCTTCTTAAATTGGGATATGTGTAAGTCACATCAAGCGCGTGCTGTAGGTCCGCTTTCATTACACTTGGACCCGATTCTACTCCGACCTTGAATTCTGGCCACTTCGGGACTCCAACCCTCGATCTCCCGGTCCCGCGGTGGGGCCTTTAACCATTTCAGTTTTTTAGAGATATTTGAGAACATCCCCCATTTAATCGGGATAGGTGTAAGTCATGTCAAGCGCAGTTTCTTTAGTGCTAACAAATTATGTGTACTTCACAAATAATGCAAATTTGGTGATAAGAACATACGTTGTTGGAAATGCAATTATAAGGAGCTTTGACCATAGACGTTCGCGGATTACTACCAGTACGATTTTGAACTGCTTGATATCAGCTTCAGCGCAGATGTGATACACTTTACTGCTATAAATTTACCAATCAGACAGCCGAACGCACTTGATTTTAGCAGCAAAAATCCCTTCCCACAATTTCACATATATGTTATGTTACCCTTCGATCTTGACAAGCGTTCCCCATACAGTAACACTGCTATGTTCAAGACATTCTATTAAAACCATCTAAAAATAGTTTTGGCTCACAGAAGTAATAAGTAAGTGGAACAATGTTAGTTGGGAGTTCAGTACTTCAATCTTGGCGATTTAATCTGATCGCTAACGCTGTGGTTCGGTTTTCATCCAAAATATAGGGAGAAATTGGGCAAAACGGCTGTTGTTGAGCCAACAACCATCGGCATTGCCATGGCAATTTAGGCTTTTACGAAACCCCAAAACGAGAATACTCCATCACAGACAGGAGGTAAATTGCAGTTCCGATCGACAATGACGGGCGATAGTAATTTCTTTTCTTATCCACGACTTCGATACCCAAGAATTTTGGCACCGCCTTAACCGTTTAGGAGCTTGCTCGTTCACGGTTTTTCTCGCTTAGTAAATACGTTATTATAATTAGAGTTTCGAAACACAATGAAGGTACCAGATGTGTCCCTGATCCCCAAATTGTCCAAAATAGTTACTCATTTAACTTCATAATGAGGTTTCGCTTTATTTTTTGCGCTCTTTTGCGTAGAAAGAAAAGATGGAAACCCACATCGACTAACAACCATGACGAACGCAAGTAGATTTGCTTCAAAACGATAAAAGATGGGTTGGCATTCCAGCAGGTACGAGCGACCGGAATGAAGATTAAATTCCAATCTCCAATTACGCGCTCTGTGTCACGAAAAGTACTGTTAAAGCCGATTATTCCAGCAATCAAGACAAAATGACCTTGTATCACGAAGATGTGGTCATCAACCTTTAACAATATAACGCTAAGCCCCACTTCCACCGAAATTAGCCTTACTGGTACGGTCGACGGAGGCCTATCTAACTCTCACCCGAGCTTGACTAGAGCCGCGATTTGAACACTCAGGAACTCGAGCTTTTCAACTGTATCCAGTCGTTCCAGTCGCAGACAAGTCTGCACATGATTGAAGATCTCATTTGCGAGTCTGACCCACGATTAACATGACCTCTGCAATGAAACTATCCAAACCGTTTTGACCGCTAATCACTTCATGGAGAAAATCATGATATATAGATGTAGGAACAACTATCAGCTCTCGAACAGGATAGTATTGGCATACAATGTATTTCGTGAGGAAGCGCGCAATATAGAAATGAACAAAGGGTAAATTCGCTTCAATAGTTAGACTGACATTAAGTAAATGTAAATGTTCCTTTTCTATCTTTAAGTATCTTAAGAGGCTTAATTGATAGATGGGAGTCTTAAGAGTAGTTATATCTGGGTGACTACCCAAAAATAATTACTATCCTTTTTATATATATGTTTTGATTTGGATTTAATGAGTAGAACTCAATTTAGAATAAGATGCAAAAATGTAATATGAACAGCTTAAAGATTGAAATTAAAGGTTTGATTTTTTGGTAAAGCGTACCAAATCAAGTTTTCAATCTATATAACAACAGAATTCATGTCGACGCGCGCTCGCTCCCGTACTTATCGAATACCTTGATCTATGTAAACAACAGAATGATGGTCGCGATCCCGTACCTAATCGAAGTCAAACTATACTATAAATCGGACCTAATTGAATTAGACCTTATCATTGGTTATTACAAATATTACAAACAGCGCTTATAGAAATGGCATTGTTCGTACGGTGTCATAGCGAGTATATATTTAGCCCACCTTTCCTGCTCCCGCTTTAGCTCCCCCAAGTGCCAACGCAAGACGAGAGTCCGCGTTCACGGCGAAACCGACTCACTCGGGAGCGGCGGGATCGACAACGCACTATTGAGACGCAACAAGAACAACCTCCAATGCCACCACAAGCAGAGAGTCCGCGTTCACGGCGAAACCGACTGGCTCGACGACGGCGTGCTCGACATCGTACTGTTGAGACGCCGGAAGAACATTAACGGCGAAAACGACTAGCTCGGGAGCAGCATGCTCGACAGCGTGCTGTTTAGACGCAAGAAGAAGAACAAGAACGATGCCAAGATCAGTCAGTGGTAAGACGTACTCAGCGTGCATGGATGCTTCTGGAAGACCGCTTGCGCACAGCTGATCCGGAGTTCCCCTTTGCACGCCAGTGTGATAAAGTAGAGTCTTTATTTACGACATGAAGAAGATTATCCGCGGCCGTTATTAATCCATGGTTTATTCTTCACGTCAAGACGCTCAATACTAGCGCGATGTTGCATTTTAAGCTGGTGAGTTCCTTACGTGCATGTCGGAGAGTATTTCGCATATCCATCAAAGAAAGCATCGATGGCCATCTTCTTCTCTCTGAGTCAATGATCATTAGCGACGAAGATCGCGTTGAACCTTCATCATGCAAATAACGTAAAAATTATGGTTTGAGCGACCCGGACGAAGAGAATATTGAGTCGGATAGGGTGGGGAGCCGAGGGCGCGCGACTTTTCGTTGCCTTTTATCATCGCGATTGGACCCGCCGTTGTGCTTAGAAGCTGCGCCTGTGTCTTGGCTTTCTTTGGAGGTGCTGCTGATTTCTCTTCATAGTCTGGTTCGCTTGGTACGTCCCGCACCCTAGCGCCCCTCGCCGCGACTGACGCTTCCGATTGAGTATGTTGCTAAATTTTGAATTGGGGATGAACATTTTCGGCCAATAAGAGTCGGCCTTGGGCAGCCGTCTCGCGACTGAATGAATTGTGAGGGGTATGAATTTGGTGTTTTGGATGAAGATTTTCAGCCAATCAGAAGTGACTTTGGGCGGCCGTCTCGCACCTGATTTAATTGTGATTGGTATGAATTTGGAGTTTTTATGAAGATTTTCAGCCAATCAGAAGTGACTTTGGACGGCCTTCTCGCGCCGGTCGTCTCGCGACCAATCGGATTACGGAGGTTTTCCGAAGTAAATGTCCAGTATTGGAGTCAGTGCTGAAGTAACCAAGAAGTAGTAAGTAAAAGAAAGTTTTGACTTCGGTATAGGATTTGGTAATGCTTAATAGATTCGAATTTCCACTGAACCCCAGAGAACTCTTACAACCTTCCAGCAAACCTTCTTCACTGTTCCTATAATAAAAGCAAGTCAAAAAACAAGAAGGTTGTTAAGGGAGCATCTAGGCGAAAGAAGCAACGGCTTTTTGAAGCTAGCTAGAGTTGAGGCATCCTCGAACTCTCTGGAAGTGTGTTCTTAGTGTGTTTGGTTGACATTGTGGTTCGGACGGTGGTATTAAGAACCCGGAAAGTTAAGCAAGGAGGACATACCTATTACCTTCTTGCGTTGTAGTTAGAGTGGAAACACTAAAATTTTAACTTCCTTCACGACAACTGGTGCCGCGACCCGGGACTAGCGTCGACTCTAAGTTTAAACCTACATAATGGCTTTGATATCAAAAGGGAATGGTCAAGATCTCTATTTTACATTAGAGTACTCCCAAGATGATGCCAACAGTACATACACATTTTCGGAGGCCTGTGCAAAGATAGCGCAGTACCACCAAGAGGTGCTTAAATTACCGGGTTATTCAAGTAGTTGATTATCACTATTTGAGATACGCAAGATAAAACAGGCTGCACCAACTTTAGAGTGAGAGAAGATCTTAGTACATTTGGAGATTTACAAGCATCTGTGGTGGCGTTGGAGGAGATGTTCTTAAAATTGGGGGAATAGATGATTATACGTGATAAGTTTGAAATTGCGTGTGATTATGATTTGGAACGGACCGCAAGAGCCATTGTACTGATGGTATCCTTACTATTAGCAGAAATTCAGTGGGAGACATCATTAATGAAATATCGGGAAGAAACTCCCAATATTACTCCCACCTATTACATAATAGCAAATACCGTACATACACCGGTGAAGGAATCTAAGCCACCGGGTATGTTGGAGCTCGTTGAGAGAGACGAGTTTGAAGGAAAGCCACCATTGCGGCCCAGAAGAATTACCAAGACAAAAACGAAATTGGATTTTTCACCAGATGAAGATGAAATTATGTCTACGACAAAACCAGCTGCGCCTAGACAAGATCCAATGTTAGCTGCTCCTAAACAAGACCCCAGAGGTAGCCAACCTAATGAAGATGATGCAAGATGGGCATTTGAGTTTGGAAGAGTTAACCAAAATCACGGCAACCTTGTCAGCTAGTCGCGCACCCAATACAACGAGAGGAGCAACTAGTGCATCATATCATACACCGGCTACTCCTCCACGGACACATCATGGTACTTATGGGTATGGAATGCCTGGTGGAAGTTCAAACGCATGGGCACCCTCACATAAACCAGTCACAGCCATTATTCAGAACAGAGAAATAAAACTTTTTGACGGGAATAGGCAGGATGCTGGAAGTGCACAGGCATGGGTTGCTCGGTTTTCACATGTATGAGATATCTCACATTGGGATGATAGTCAATTTTGGGAATGTTTGTTGATAGTTTGACAAGCACAGCGTCATGGTGGTATGAACAACTGGCAGATTCAGTAAAATATGACTGGGGTACGGTGATCACGCTTTTCCAGAAGAAGTTTTGTGTGGATAAAGTGTCGCCTCGAGCTATGTATTAAAAATTGACGCAGAAACATGATGAGTTGGCAACCACATATCTATATCGATTAAATGCAGCAGCGTTGCGAGCGGGAGTGGACTTTAGAAATGTGTTTAATGCTTCACTTTTGGAAGAACACATTCAACAGTTCTTTGATACCACTCATGATCGCACCATACCGATTCAGTATCAACATATCACTTTCGCGACCGTTGATGAGCTAGAAAAATTGCTGACTAAACATGAAGCGCGTCTTATGAGACCTGGAAGAAGGCGCCTACACGTAAGAATGCTGACGCTATGTATGAATTCCCGCAGCTTAGCGTGTATATGATAGGTGGGGAAGTAAATGCAGCATAGCGGGCACGACCGGCGTACGAAGATAGAAGTGCGCGAGCAACGACAAACACCAATACAGACAGTGGTGTGATATGTGAACACTGTAATCGAAGGGGAGATGAAAAGAGCCACTGCTGGAAATTGGTTAAATGTGGGCATTGCGACAATTTTGGGCATGATGTGAAGTATTGTCGGAAGTTCATTGAAGAGATGGCAGAGATACGCACTAAATTGAAGTCGGGAGAGTTGACAAATGCTCAGGTGGAGGAGCAGTTAAACGCCTAACCCCACAGTGCATTGCAACCACTGTCGAGAGAAAACCGGGGGGGTTGTCAAGTGAAATTTAAACGACACCGCTGTCACCCTACACGAAAAAGAAAACCGAGAAAATAATACATGTTGTATGGATGGATCACTCACTTTGGACGGGGATCAAGAAGATAAAAAAAAAACTCAAGAAAAAATGACAAAACAAGTTACTTCCAGTGAGGATAAGACACAAGCTAAGTTGATGATAAGTGATGAAGCAATAGATACTTCAGCATGTGTCACTCTGGTCGATAAAATGTGCGAGAACGAGATGGATGGCAACAGTCAGTGGAGGTAAAATAGCCTGCAACTCAAGTTTATGTAAATGGAGCCATTGATGATCTGGAATTACCATTGATGTTGGACTCTGGTGCAAACATATCAGTTTTGCATACCAATGTGGCACGGAAGTTAGAAGTAGCAGTTTGGATGTTTGATACTCCAACTAGCTTTTATGGTGTGACGGACAGCACTATTGGGGCAGTAGGTGTGGCTACAGTCAAGGTTCGCATAGGTTCATCAGTGGTATTCACCTGTGAGATGTGGGTCGCTAGTATTGACACACATGCATTAGCGATACTGGGTACATACGTTTTGGTCAAGGAGGGTGTAGGTTTGAACATGAAGGACCAAAGTTGTCAAATTCCCAGGGAAGAACCATTGCCATTGATGACACGAGAGAATTTGTCTTCAGAAGAGTATCTACATGTGCATACACAAGTGATGGAGAGTGATAGTGTACCGATCAACTGAACCAATGTACACGCAGTTAGGACTGTTGGAGATATGCCTCATCATGTGTATGTAATGGATGGAATAGATCCAATGAAGGTGGACCAAACGAAATTGGAGAGAGAGATTTACTTGCATGAAGGAGTCGAGATGTCGGCTGAAGCTATGGACGAACAGCTAGCACTCATTCCAGAAGTGGACAAGAATCCAACTGACCCACCAGATATAACTACTGCAAACATAGGAGAGCCAGGAGTTACTACTAAGGAACAAGAAGATAATCCACTTGCTTCATTGTATGAGTATGCCGATGGTTTTATAAGTTCGGTCAATGCGTTACCACCGCCAGCTCAAGGTGTATTCTGCGATGTGGATGTTGGCGATAATGCACCTATTGCGCAGAGAGCACGAAAAATACCGCCTACAGTGCTGCCTAAGTTATATGAATTGATACGAGGTTTATTACAGGCAGGACTAATTCGGTACTAAGGATCTGCTTGGGCATCACCAATCATCATAGTACTCAAGAAGAATAAAACCGATATACGGATGTGCATTGAGTATCTAGCTGTGAATGAGAAGACGAGATTGATGGTGTATGCCATACCTTTGATTGACGATCTGCTGGATAATTTCGAAGGGGTGAAATGGTTGTGTTCAATGAATAATGCGAGCGGGTATTGGGCTATACCTATGACAAAGAGAGTTCGGTTGATCACAGCTTTTATTTGCCCCTTAGGACATTTCGAATGGCTGCGGATGCGTCAAGGGCTTAAGAATGCACCTCAGATATGTCAGAGTATAGTGGATAACGCTTTGTGGACAATGGTACGGCGGTCACGGCAGACGGGAATGACGTGTAAGCTGCTGGGCAACAAGCCAGCCATGGATGATGATAGTGAAGAGGCACATGTGTTGGAAACAGACGTGTCATTACTCAAGATGTGTTTCATAACGGCCAAGTGGTGATGAATGATGAACAACCAATTACTGTGAGGCGATCATGTATTGATGATACTACTTTTGGTGCTAACAGCTGGGAAACATTGTGCGTCATACTTAAGAATCTCTGGAGTCATTTAAGTATTGGCAAATCAGCATAAGCTTACCAAAGAGTGCTTTCGGTAAGCACAGTGTAGAGTTTCTAATCCATTGTATATCCGCATAAGGAATTAAGTCTTCCCCCCGATATCTAGAGTCCATTGTCAAAATGGCGTTTCCACGGACATTAAAAGGAGTTCAAAGATTCACCGGTAGTTTGATATACTATCCACGGTTTATTGGTAATTTCGCAACACTATCCGAATCTTTGTATGAACTAACAGAGCTACAATTGAAAGATGGTACCCAACTGAAGCATGCTGAGAAGTCATTTTCGTTGATAAAGTATCGTCTGGTGAATGCACCCTTGTTACGACACATCAAGCGATCGAAACCATTGAGTATAGTTTTATATATAAATTCATGGGCGTTTGGAGCAACAGTGTGTCAAGAGTATGATGGAATACTACACCCAGTGCGTTATGTTAGCAAGGTTTTTAAAGATGCTGAAACGAGGTGTACAGGGGCGTAACAAGAGGTGCTAGCGTTGCTCAAGATGTTGCATAATGCCAGTCACATTTTTCTTGGACAACATATAACGGTTTATGCAAGATACTTTACAATGCGATGGCTATTCACATCGAAAAGCTTAACAGGCAGAGGGATTCAATTGGCAGTAATGTTGTCTCCATGGTTGTTGGAAATTATACGAATGGATCATGAGGCTGTGGGATGATTACCTGCGTTATTATCCACGTCTATAATGCTTGCAGAAAAGATGAATGAAGTGCTAGAAGATATTGATCCTTTGAAATCGCTGAAAGATGGGCCGATCATTGAGCCAATTCCTAGTCTACATCGCCATAGCACTGGATATGTTTTATCGTTTGATGGTGCAGTGCGTATTAAGAATGATCCGAAAGGGGAGTTTAGCATGATAGTATGGGAACTACCGACTTGGGCTGTAGTGGCAGCGGAATATGGGTTCAGGATAACCTTACCGTGAACGAAAGCGAATATCACGGACTAATCCATTTATTACAACTCGCGCAAGATCATAATGTAAAGAAGGCGATTGTGTGTGGGGATTCTAGACTGGTTATTGGACAAGTCAATGGAGATTTACGCTGCAATCATGCATCATTATTGGTCTGGTTAGGCAGAGTGCGCTCACTAGTAGATAAGTTCAAAGCAGTCAGTCTGATACACGTGGATCGCAAGTATAATCAAGCAGCTGATTTTTTAACTCAATGTGCCATGAATGAGCAGCAGGCAGGGAAAATTATTAGTGATCAGAGAAAAGCGGATCTGCAGCTGTTCAATCGTTTGCCAGAGTTGCTGTATTCCACTGCAGATTAGGTTAAAAAAAATCTAGAAACCATTCTGTGAATATGGCGGTAATTCCAGTAACGAGGCGCAAGTTGTCATGAAACAGAACGATATCTGGGAGAATGATGGATATTCATCACCACAAGTATTTGTGCTCACGCGGAGTATGACAAAGTCAACTAATGGAACACCTCAACCCAAAGAAAATGTTAATGTTGGACAAGGGGCGGACACGAATGGTGATCCATGCTCAGCAGAAGGTGATATGGTTAGATCTGAAGAGCCTCAGGATGAAGGGGGAAGAAGTCCCATATGAAAATGCACCAGCTATTCGAATTGAGTGAATTGGAACAGATCAGATACAAGATGAGTGGTGTAGCAAGGTTATGGCGTATTTACGAGGCGATCATGACAAGATAAGTTCCGCCAGTGAATGGAAAAGGATATATCGGCATGCGCTCACTTACGTGCTGGATAGTAAAGTTGTCCAGTATTATGTCTCGAAAGCTCAAGATAAGACAAGAGAATATGTGTGGAGATTGGTGGTACCGACCATATTACAGGAAGATATATTACATGCGTATCATGTGGAAGTTGGTAGCGGGGCACATTAAGGAGTTGAGGTCCAAATATTATTGGAGAGGGATGTATGCTCATTTTGAAAACTACGTTGCAGCATGTGAAGATTGTGCCACCGCAAAAGGAAGGCCAAGATACCAGGGGCGCACTAGTGGAAATATCGCGGCATCACGATCATTTTAAAATTTTAGCGATGGATTTTGCATTGCCTTTACCACAGACTGCAATGGGGCATGAGGAGTTATTGTGCTTCATATGTTTGTTCTCTGGTTATGTAATCATGATTATAATGAGCACCACCACAGCACAAGATGTAGCAGAAGCATATATGGTGGGAGTTTATAAGCGATTTGTAGCCCAAGAAATGTTAAGACATGATAGAGATCCAAGATTTATGAGTTCGGTTTTCAGGAGATTTAATCGAATGCTAAAGAAGCAAAGACCTACGTTAGCATATCGACCGCAAGCCAACGGTAAACAAGAAATATCGGTGCAAACAGTGAACAAGGCAATCAAGTGTTACATTAGGGACCCTGAGCAGATAGATATATTGAGACGAATATGTGGCTCCGTTAGAATATGCAATGATACTTCAGTGGATCTTCAACATCATCAAACTCCGTTTTATTTGGTACATGGTTGGGAGCCCAGAACCACATTGGAAGCAATGATACCACCCAAGTATTCATCGGGTACAGAAAAAGACGCGTTAGAGTGTAGGTTAGCTACAACTGGGACACATATGAGGGCTCAAGCACAGGATGCTATTATACAAGAACAAGTGATGAAAGATAGAGCCCAAATTAATAACGAAGCAGTCGGCACCAACGTTTGATCAACTATCAAAACTGCTTATCTACCAGGCGAATTAGTTTGGTTGTATCATGATTTGGTTAAGCCAGGGCTGGTAAGGAAGTTGGAATATTTGTGGCACGGACCGTATGTAGTTGACGAGCGGCTAAATGACGTGGTATATCGGTTAGTGATACCGAACGCTGAAAGTCGAATATTCCCGCTTGTGCATATCGCCAGATTGATTGAAGCCATATATCAACAAGATGAGATGAACTCGGGAGAGACATCAGATTAAGGATACTCTGGATTTGTATGAGGCGTTACTCCCAGAGGATTCATCGCATGAATCTGGTCGAGATGGTGAGTGGAAAGTGGAACGTATTGTGGACTGTCGAGTCAAGCAACGAACAAGGAATGTACGTCGAACAAAGGAATACTGTGTCAAGTGGAAAGATACCGATGAGGTGACTTGGGAGCCAGAGGAAAACCTTTCATGCACCGTTTTACTATATGAGTTTGATGCGCAGCGAGCTTGGGAAAATCGGCACTATGCTGCTCAGACGGCAGAGGAGGATACTACGGAGGCTGAAATGCAGGAGTCTCACAAGATAAAGAATTGAAAAGAGAACAAAAATCAAGACATTCAAGAAAATAACCAGAGAAAAAGAAAAAAGAACAAGTAAGAAAAGACCCCTGAAGATGTAGTACATCCCTATCACGGACACATGTTGATTGTGATGAGTAGAATGCGGACCCGGGTTGTTTGCATTAGGTGGAATAACAAAAGGAATCAAAAACAAACAAAAATACATGTTTAAACGAGAACTGGAAATTTGTTGGAACATTTGGAGTAAGCACGTTGCGAGTCAAGGTTATTATTGGCACAACAGGATTGACTTTAACAAATGATAAAATGAAGAGTGAGCCTATGAGTGTTCCATTAATTAATAATAAGATGTGGAATTCGTGTTAGAAGGCTATCGTACGAAGAGAAACCTATCAGGGTACTTAAGGTGTGAAACCTGTACGGCAACAAAAAGATGATACGAAGAGAAACCTACACAGGGTAATAAAGGTGTGAAACCTGTACATCTAGTGTCGAACTACGTGAAAAATACACAACAAGAGTGAGATCGTACGAAGAGAAACCTATCAGGGTATTAAAGGTGTAAAACCTGTACGGCAACAACCAAAATCGTACGAAGAGAAACCTGCCGGGGTACTAAAGGTTTGAAATCTGTGCGGCAACAACAAAACTCGTACGAATAGAAACCTGTCAGGGTACTAAATATGTGAAAACTGTACGTCCGTTGTAAAAATAAAGCGAAGAAAACCTGTACATCGAGGGCGACCGTACGAAGAGATACCCAAAAGGGTCCAGCAGATGCAAAAACCAATACGGAGAGTCACGAGATGTTACGAAGAAAAATAATCCATGGAGCTATAAACCTGAGTGTCGATGGTAACCTTATGAAGGGGTACCAATCTAGGTGTTTGAGGTGCAACACCTGTATGGCAGGCTGGAAGGATACCTAAGGAACGGGGTCATATACGGCGATTATTCTGGAGGCTGGAGTTCATGTATGAGTCAAGAGAGAGCGCGCATTACCTGTAAAGAGTGAGAAAGGAATGCTGATAATTGGAGTGACATTGAGTTGTTTTTTGGGGTGAAGATTTTCAACCAATTGGATGAAAGTATGGACGGCCGTCTCGCGGTCGATCGAATATTGGGGGGTCTAAGTGGGATTGGTTTGATATAGGAGTTCTGAGTCGAAATTTTCAGCCAATCAGATACAGGCATGGGCGTCTCGATTGAATATTGGAGGTTTAAGTGGGATTGGTGTGATATTGGAGTTTTAAGTGGAATTTTCTGCCAATAAGATGCAAGCATGGGCGGCCGTCTTGCGCCGGCCATCTCTCGATAGATCGGGTTATGGAGTTTTTGAGTATGATTGGTGTACTATGGAAGTTTTGTGGACGTTTCCACCAATTGAAGTCTACTGGATGCCAATTTCAATTGATTATCAGAGAAACCCGCTAAGTTAGGGTCGGCCAACGCAGTTTCGACCAAAGCAGTTAACACTGGGAATCGGTTAGTGAAATATTTACTTGAGCACACACCATATCCAAGCTAAATTAACGTAGAAGTAATTTGTTGAAAGAATAAGACAACATCGTTAATTGATTACAACTTTAACGGGAACGTAAGATGGACAATACGGATATGCTGGAGACCCTACTAAGCTTGAGCGCGGCAAGACAAGAAGATAACAATGCGGGGAGCTACAAGGAAGATGATTCAACTCGTGACAATATATCCTCCAAGCCGATCGTATCAACAGCTACAACAGCGCCAGCATCTATGCCTATTCCATTATGGACCACGGAAGAAGAGGAAGAGTTGTTGAAGATACAACGTGAAAATGGAAGTGGGAAACTTTCAGTTCACGAGATGTATGAATTATATACTCAACAATGTCACGCCAAAGGATGGACCCAAAGGACTAAGAAAGGAGTCTTATCCAAGCTAGGGTGATTGGGAGTTAAGCGTAAACGGGGTGTTGAGTGGGAAGAGAGCGAAGTGAAATGGGTGAAAAGTATGATGAAACAAGCAGCTACTGCTGAAGATATATTTGAGGAATATCCAGTAAATTTTCCCGCAATCCAAGAAGATACGCACTATAGAGGCCATGAGAAAGAGGATACGGATGCTGTTTCGTTCCTAAAAAGTCAAAACCCAGACACCACCGAGTCAGGAGGAAACTCAATGCGCACCAAACGTGAAGAGCAAGAAGTGTACTAAACGAGAAAATGATATACTGATAGAAGCGATGAAAGGTGGAAATGTGGATACAAAATTTATTGCGAAAAAGTTGCATGACGTAGCCAACACAATCGGACGTAAGCACATGCCAAGAACAGAAAGTGGAATTAGGTATAGACTCATCCGACTAAAGAACAAGTTGTATAACACCAAACACTCGCTCATACAGCCAATGTCCACATCGGAACAAGAAAGTATTGGGGAGAATGATGAAGACCTAATTCATGCTGATAAATCAATGTCTGAAGTCCGGAGATTGGGATCCGAAGAGTAAGACAAATCAATGGAGCCTCACATTGTGGTGGCCCAAGAATTTGATTCTATGGGTGGACAGACGATAGAATCTCCACTAGATGATGAGAAATCTAGGCGCACTATAGATTGTGAGGAAGAGGAAAAGCCAGCTCCTCCACTAGTGGTTGACCAAATAGCATCAGAGGGCGGATATCAGAACCAGAAGAGGAAGACAAATCGAAACAACTAAGCAAATCTACCTCGCATCAAACAGAGCGATCATTAATGGCCAACGAGGACGTGAATGTAAAAGCTACGTATAAGGGACATCACACTGTGGCAACCAAGAAACTTAACTCAATGGGTGGAAAGACGATGGAAGTCCCACTAGATGATGAGAAATCTAGATGTACTATATAATATGAGGAAGAAGAAAAGCCAGCTCCTCCGATAGTGGTTGACTTGGTTGGTCGACAGAGGATTCGGAATCCAGTGCAAGTAATAGAGGTGAAGGGGACTTGGTATCGAAAGACGATGAGCTGCCCTGTAACACAGCTTGTGGAATATTGGATGAGGAGAATGAATGTATCACAGAGGTTATTGACTTATCTACAACTGGAGAGAATGAATGTGAAGAATCATGTGGAAAAGTTTTGAGTCACCCCACTCCAATGGCTGATGTTGATGCAGAAGTAGCTCAAAAGTGACTCAGAGGGTACCTGGTACAATTGAAGAGATCGAATACGAAGAATCATGTGGAGAAGGCTTGAGCCACCTCACCCCAATGGCAGATGTTTAGGAAGAAGTAATCAAACAATGGATCAGAGGTTAGACGAATATCGGAAGTACAAATTCTCTGGGTGTTTGGTTCCAGTGAACAAACCACATGTATTGTGGCGAAGTAATTGTGAACCAAGGTGAACCGCAAGGAAGGTGATACTACGAATGATGGATGTTGAAAGGAAGAGTGTTGTCAAGAGGTCGATGGAGACACTATTGACCCAGGGACTATTATTAGTAAAGCGAAGTATCAGGACTTACATAGAGAACTTGGTGGATGTAACGGGGTTACATTCGAGTTACATTTAGTGTTGGTGTACATGAGTACACTACGGTTGAGGTCAGTATTGACCGGTTTAAAAGGTTCCGAACCTTTGGTTATTTTAACCAATGAGGGGATGAGCCCTTGGGTGGTGGTGTGTCAGCCATCCACGTGTCGGTACACAGATGTGTACATTACATTTTAGCTAGGTTTGAATTGGGTATATTCTACTTAGTATTACATATAGTTTACATTAGTTTAAATTAATTCAGGCTAATTACATATTAAATATATTCAGTTTACATTTCACTCTAAAGTGCAGTCGCGCGACCTCGACCGGTCGCGCGTGCAGTGAGTGTCGTAGGTAAGTGGGAGCCCTCCCTTTACTTACATCCCGTAAAGGGGACACAGCCCTTAAGGCTAATGTAAACCAACCCGGGAATCTTGGCCCCGAGTAGGAGATCTCTCCTACTAAGCCCTTTATAAGGGCGTATCGGCTAAGTAGCGGTAGACACCGCTTTAAGGAAGAGGATTCCTCTGTGCGCTAGCCGCACCGTGCGTATACGCACCGGCTACATCTGATAGCACTTGTAGTCAATCCAACACCTGTGTTGGTAGACTAAAGCATCGTCTGCAAAGGATGAATCAAGACGATTGGGATAGTTTGACCCTCGTCCAGCAGGAAGCCTTTAAAAGGATGTTACCCTTAATGGGTGACGAGGGCATGAAGCTCCTAGAGGAGCAGGGCATTGAGGCCGTAAAGGCAAGGGTTAATGCCATCATCGCTCATGAGGACAGTTGTAGTTGAGGTCGTTCCACGGGGGTGCGCCCTCCATTATCATTCAAAATAAAGGAGTTCACCGGGGAGAACGGTGACAACCTTTACGTGTGGTTGCTAGAGGTCGAAACGGCCTTCTCCACAGCGAATGTGATCGTTGATCACTTGCAAGTGGGACTTGCACTGACCCATCTTACGGGCAAAGCCCGTACATGGGCGTTTACGTGCTCGGAGTCAGTAACGGACGTGTTCCCAACCTGGGAGGTCCTTAAGCAGAAGCTAATGGACATGTACGAAATGGCGGATCTGGAATCAACTGGCGTTTCTGAGGTGCCGTCAGGGCACTAGGGATCTGGAGACATATATCCAGGAACTTAAGACCCTGTTAGCAGGAATGTACGCGAAAGCGTATTCGGACGATGTGTCCATCCCCGTCTTCATGGGTGGCCTGAGAGAAGGGCCAGCACGTTCGGAATTGTTCCGATGCCGACCCGAATCCCTGGGGGAGGCGTTCAAGATGGCGTTCAACGCCGAGAGGAACTTCCGTTCCTCTAAGGTGGGTCCCGAACCCATGGACCTTAGTCAGGTCGAAGCGGAGGAGAAACCTCCCGCTAAGAGTCACACTTACTCTTTTTCGCAGAGCTTCGAGGCGGAGCTCTTAGCTATGCTGCAGCGACATGGGCCACCGAGATGCTTCTTTTGTGGAAGCACGGATCATCTGCGGAACAGGTGTCCGAAAAATCCCCAGCGAGACACTCGCTACAAGGGACCAAGGGTGAGGGAAAGCCCTTGCCCAATCCGTCGGGAAACGACGGCTACCAGTATGTGCGGGGCGCCCTACTGAGGGACCCCTCAGTGCTGTTAAGCCCCAGGGTAGGGGACGACAGCACAAATACCCGAGGGAAGCGGTGCTTTCTAGCACCGAGTTGGTGTACCATCCAGATTTGCTGGTAGTCCTTGCGGACGTGAAAGGCTTTGATAAGCCTTGGAGAGTCTTGATAGACTCTGGAGCGTCTGAAAACTATGTCAGACGGGCTTCTGTTGAGAAGAGTCGTCTGTATGCCCAGGACCTAGAGGCACGTTCTCGTGACGTTGTCACGGTCCGTCTTGCGACGGGCGTATATGTTTCTGTACCCAAGGTCTCTATTGACCTTAAGCTGAAGCTTGCAGACTTCGACATCTTAGAACGTTGCCTAGTCCTGGATTTGGACTCGAGGTATGACCTCATTCTGGGCATGAAGTGGCTGGAACGCCACGAGCCATGGATAGACTGGAAGTCTAAGTCCATTGGCTCAACGCACCCGCGTTCGGGTGAAGCATTGGCGAGTCATGAACCCACCTTTTCTCGATCGCAAAAGCGATTCTGGCGTGAGATGCCAGAGATTGGGATGTATGAAATGATCATTCCCAATGGCGTTAAGGAAGAGTTCCTTAACGAGGGGGATTCGGCGGTTAATCCCCACGCCGTTAACGGCGAGGCTGGAGAGTTACCAGTGGTAGAGGTGGATTCCTCTGAGGTAACTCCAGTGGTAGGGGTGGAGACCCCTGTGGTTGAGCGCGAGGCGCTTCCAAGCGAAGAGACCCGAAGTTTGTCTCTTTCGCACGTCGGAAATTATTCCGACTACGCCGTTATAGGTGAGACCGGCGAGTCACCGGTGGTAGAGGTAGAGACCTCTGTGGATAGGCGCGAGGCGCTTCCAATAGATGGGGAAATTGACTCCCCCCATCTGAGTGTCGGGATGAGTCCCGAGGCCAGTAGTCAGCACTCCTACAGGATGCTGAATAGTGTGACAGGTGTTGTCACAGAAGGCGTAAGACTGGAACGGTTGCCTGTGGTAGGCGAACTGTTGTCGTTGGAGGAGATGTCCTTCAACGAATTTGAAACTGCTTTGAAAGCAGATGAAATCGACGAGGTTGTCGTATTGCGTACGGAAGAGGAGTTGAACTCCCCATCCACGATGAACGAGTCCGTTTTGGTGCAAACCAAACAGGTATTGAATGCCCAAAGCGGACTCAAGATCCTTGCGGATCCTGAGGACCCTTACCATTCATTATTAAAGGAATTTGAAGATTTCATTAGTGACAACCAACCGACGGGGTTACCACCGTATCAGGGAGTCCGACATGAAATTGATTTGGTTCCTGGAACCCAATAATGCGTCACTAGGCAGTGGCCTCTCCCCAAGGAACAATTCGACGTCATCGACGCATTCTTCAAGTGGAAAGAAGAGGCAGGGATGGTTCAGGAGAGCAAGTCTCCCCACTCATCTCCCACTTTTTGTGTTTGTAAACCGAACGGAAAGTGGCGCATTGTGCATGCGTACAACAAGCTGAATGAAGCTACTGTACCCATGCAAACTCCTATTCCTCGGAAGGATGTCCTCCAGAACAATATGGCGGGCTGTACTGTATACAGTGCCTTAGATCTGGTGGACGGGTATTATCAGGTGCTCATGCGAGCATCCAATATTCCGCTTACAGCGGTCAGCACGCCTAGTGGCATGCTGTGGGAGTGGCTAGTTACGCCACAGGGGCTTTCAAATGCACCAGCGACTTTTAATCGCTTGGTGACTCAACTCTTCCGCCCTCATAGAAAGTACGCTCAGACGTACATCGACGATATATTCGTTCATAGTCGTGCGGAAGGCGACTCGTCTGATGTTTAGACGCACCTGATACACCTTCCAGCGGTGCTCGAATGTATGCGGGAGCATAAGTTATATGCAAACGCATCCAAATGTATTTTTGGTGCCGAGGAAATCCCTTTCCTCGGATGCTTCATCGGTAACGATGGAGTGCGGGCGGATCCCGCGAAGGTGGAAGCCATTGTGGAGTGGTCTTCGCCTGTAAATCTTAGTGATTTACGGAAGTGATTTGGATTAGCAAACTATCTCCACAAGTCCAGCGAGAACTACGCTGAAATGGCGAAGCCATTAACATACCTTCTTAAGAAGGATGTTGATTGGTGTTGGAAAAACGAAAACCAAAAAGCTTTTGAAGCGGTTGAGGGGAGCTTTTAAAAGCTCCCCTTCTTGCTCTCCCAGACGCTGGGAAACCATTTAGTGTCGTCTGCGACGCCTCCGATTTTGCAATCGGATGTGCTTTGTTACAACCAGACGATGCAGGAAGGGAACGCGTAATTGCGTTTGAGTCGAGGCAGCTTAAAGCTGCGGAACGGAATTATCCCGTTCATGACAAGTAGCTACTTGCAATGAAGTATACTCTTGTCAAATTTAGGGTTCACCTACTCGGCTCAAAGCCGTTCGTGGTTTATACAGACCACGCGTCCTTACGGACAGCGACAAAGTCGCCTCATCTCTCGCAACGGATGGCCCGTTGGCTCTCCTTTTTTGCGGAGTACAACTTTGAGGTTAAGTATAAATCTGGCAAGCAGAACGTTCTTGCAGACGCGTTGTCGCGTCGTCCCGATTACGAGCTCGCTCACGCTACATTCGTCACCACATCTGTGGTGGATCTCATACGCCAGGCGTATGAGAAAGACGCACAATGTACGGCGCTAATCAGCGCTTTGGGTGAAAGGGACTTGGTTCGTCTGAGCCTACCCTGTCAAGTCAAGCTAGAGCTCGGTTACACCGTTACAGGTACTGTGACGGTTTGCTATATTATAGCACGAGCGCGGAGGACACTCCGCGGGTGGTTGTTCCCCATGATGAGGAACTAAAGCATAGAGTCCTCTTTGAGGCACATGACGCCCCTACCGGGGGTCATTTAGGTCTGGATAAGACCTACGTGCTTTACTCGCCTTGTATTGGTGGCCCAAGATGTATAAGTGGGTCGGTGCGTATATTCACACCTGTGAGACGTGTCAGAGTGTTAAACCCTCTGTAAGTTCAGCTGCGCCTTTGGCGAGCTTACCGGTTCCAACCAAGTGTTGGAAATCCATTAGCATGGATTTTATCTTCGGTTTTCCGAAAGATAAGGCCAGTAACACCGGCATTTTAGTCTTTGTAGACCGTTTGAGCAAGATGGATCACCTGGCGGCGTTTCCAGAGTCCATTGATGGACAAGGAACAGCGAAAGTGTTCCTAGACCGTGTCTTTCGACAGCATGGTCTACCCGATTCCGTTGTGTCGGATCGGGATCCCCGTTTTACGGGAAAGTTTTGGGGAGCGTTGTTTAAGGTGCTAGGCACCAAGCTCCTCATGTCTACTGCGGATCATCCGCAGACGGACGGTCAGAAGGAACGCGTTAATCGCGTTGTGGAGGATATTCTCCGGAGTTTATGCCCGGATTCTCCAAAGATTTGGAGTGAGATGCTTCCGATGGTTGAATTTGCTATCAACAATTCGGTACATGCATCTACGGGGTTTACCCCGTTTTACGTGAACGGATTAGAGAATCCGAGGGTTCCGTTGAAGCTACGTGTGTGTGGACCAGGGCTTGAGGGGGGAGTATTCCCCGATGTCAGTCCTGTATCTGTGCGAAAGCACATCGATAAGTTTTTATCGACGCGCCTTAGTGTCTTACGACGCGTCTGCGATGCCATGGCGGAAAGCCAAGACAAGCAGAAGGAGCAAGCTGACCGCAAGGGGCGGCGTAACGAAAAGATATATAAAGTAGTATAAAGTGTTTTATTAACCGCTAAAAAATTCCTACACATGCAGTTTCAAATGTGTTGCGCAATAAACTGCGCCCCAGGTTTGTGGGGCCCTTTATGGTACTAGCCCGAAAGGTCTTATCGTATACCTTGGACATCCCGAAGGTGATGCGTACGCATCCAACCTTCTATGTCGGTATGCTTAAGCCATACCAGGACCCGGAGGCGGGCCCCCTCCTGGAGGGGGGTGGAAAGGCGGATAGACGTAAGAGCCGTAAGGCACGGCAGGGCGAAGGAAGCCCGAAAGGGCTAAAATGCGACTACGAAGCCCCTCAACGGTTGTCTCGAGAGAGGAAAGCCGCCTCTCGAAGCGATCAGTGGCATCCCGCTCATCGCGGAGACCTCGTGGATATCATGGATGCGATGGCTGTGTCGATCACAGCGCTCGCGAACCTGACGTCGCAATTGCGCGACCTCCTCCTCCAATGATGGATGCGGAGGGTACTCCACACTTTCATGTGGAGCGGCTGATGGCGCGACACCATCATCGGTGTCAAATCCAGTATCTGGTGAAGTGGAAAGGTTATCCACACTCACAGAGTTCGTGGGAGTTCGAGACTCCCCTACGGCAGGATTGCCGCGACGTCGTTGACGCTTTCGAGCGGGATAATCCCGGTGTAGGTCAACGACCAGAGAGGCATGAGAAGCCCCTTCATTCCCAGTAAGTGGGAGTTCGCCGGAGGCAGATGTGACGCTCACACTGTCCTCTGGCACCATGGTGGAGACAGGGACGCTGGCGTAGCGCGTGCGATATGGAGCACGTCATAACTCCATCGCTTTGGCTCTGGTAAATGCCAGGCGCAACGCCCTCTCCACCCAAATGTCTCGACGGGAATAGCTGTCGTGTAGCTCATCGAAGCTGGGGAGAATCTTCTCTCCTTACGCCCAAGCGCGGAACTTCTTCTCTGCATCATCAGCACTTTCTCCTGGAGAAAGAACGAAAGGAACCTCGCGGAGGTTCTCAACAGGGCCACCCTGTGCCTGCCTGTCTAAGCGCACTCGATATGAGACGCTAGTGAATTGCTTTTGTGTAAGCAGTTGTTGCCGGATTTTCTCACGGCGTTCAAGTTGATACGGCTGTTCAGCCGCGGGGCCAGGGGTATAGGACGCTAAACCAGTCCTTACCAAACGCCTGGACCACCTTGGAAGGTCACGAGGACCATCAAAACTATAAGCCGCCCTCGGAAGACGTTTGGGGGGGCGCAACGCAGCCCTTAGTGCCTGTGCGGCAAGTTGGGTGTCTTGAGCTGCGTCCAGCTCATTAGTGACGATCGCCTTTGGCGATTAGGATGTATCATCCGATATGGGCAGGGGTGGCGCACTGCTTAGTGCATTTTCCCCACGTGTGGGGAACGGATTAGGCTGCCGACAACGCCGTTCGGCGCTGTCGGAGCGGTTAACCGTTGGGGAGGTATCCCCAAGGGCATCCACCTCCGAATTCTCGGAGTAGTCTACCTCTTCTAGAGGAGAAGCCATAGCACCACTGAAGGTGTACATATGGAGGGCCAGAGGAACTGGCGTTAGAGTTCTCCAACAAAATTTTGTTTATTGCGTAAGCAATAGTCTTGATGGGGGAGGATGTAACGGGGTTACATTCGAGTTACATTTAGTGTTGGTGTACATGAGTACACTACGGTTGAGGTCAGTATTGACCGGTTTAAAAGGTTTCGAACCTTTGGTTATTTTAACCAATGAGGGCATGAGCCCTTGGGTGGTGGTGTGTCAGCCATCCACGTGTCGGTACACAGGTGTGTACATTACATTTTAGCTAGGGTACGAATTGGGTATATTCTACTTAGTATTACATATAGTTTACATTAGTTTAAATTAATTTAGGCTAATTACATATTAAATATATTCAGTTTACATTTCACTCTAAAGTGCAGTCGCGCGACCTCGACCGGTCGCGCGTGCAGTGAGTGTCGTAGGTAAGAGGGAGCCCTCCCTTTACTTACATCCCGTAAAGGGGACACAGCCCTTAAGGCTAATTAGTAAACCAACCCGGGAATCTTGGCCCCGAGTAGGAGATCTCTCCTACTAAGCCCTTTATAAGGGCGTATCGGCTAAGTAGCGGTAGACACCGCTTTAAAGAAGAGTCTTCCTCTGTGCGCTAGCCGCACCGTGCGTATACGCACCGGCTACAGTGGACGACAACAACTCAAATCGATTACTCCAGAAGATGCAAGAAACGTATTATTCGTGGTTACACTTCTGCTAAGAGATTCAGAGTCCCTACTGGTTTTCCTTTGGGAGTGCTGGGATGGAGGTTATGGACCATGTAGAGATGAATTATGCTGTCTGCAGTATGATGTAACTATACCACAATTCAACTTTCAAGGAAAATGTAGGCATTGGCTGTATTTCAAATCTCGGGAGGTATATATGGATAAGTTCACGTCGGTGAATGACTATCTTCTAACTATGTGTTTAATAACACACTTAGAAGCATTTTGCGTTACCAATCAAATTCACTACAAGTATGAGTGGGATGCACAAAATGTTGGTTCAAACATGGATCTCCACGTTTCATCTTATCGAATTGGCAAGGCAATGTCTAGCTAACAAATGGAAGACATACGATAATAACCATGGTCCCGAACATTTCATGCCATTTATGAGAGGGGTGTTATATCTGCATGTAACTGGGGACTTCATGAATGAAAATGTAACCACGGGTACAGTCAACTTGAGGAGATGGGATTATGGAAGGCTCTGCATCTTTCGACACAGTGAGTTTAGATTTTTGGATTGGGGAATAGTGTGTTCCGTTGTATTCCGATACATTATTCTAACCACCGCTAGTGGAAGGGATATAGGTAGAAACATCTATGGTTTGCGGTGGTTACCCGTGGCCAACATCATGAATTATGTTAGAAGATTCAGTACGGTGGATAAATTGACTAGAGAGCCGCCATCTTCATTACTACAATTAATTACTAGAAGAGAGACTGTTGAGTCGCCTAGAGCCGCGTCAGTGATGGCTGATATGGAACGGACACGTGTGTATGAAAAATTTCAACATACGCTAGACATAGACCAGTTGAAAGTGATACGAGCAGCTGTGGAGACAAAAGTAATTGTTCTAGCTCGTGGTCCTTACGCGTGTGGGAAAACATCTACTATTACTGCTGTTGTGTTAACGTTATTAGCAGTGCTTCCATGTTTTTGAATTGCTATCGTTTCGGATACCAATGCAGCTATCGACGAGGATCTTAAAAGGTTGATGGATTCCAAAGCGATACAGGATTGAGACATAGTTCGGTTGGGTGAGATAAAGGGTACAATGCTACTACCAGATGCTGAACAATATGGACGAAGGTTTCTTCCAGAAATATTGCAGCGAGAGCGGCGTTCATTAGAGGGTCATGCGGTTCGAAAAAGAAGTTTCTGCGAGATTAATATTGAAGTAGAGGAGACATTAGAACAATCACGTGTAATTGTTGCTACCTTGGCACAATTAGGGCGACCGGATTTTCAAACGGTGTCTTATAACGTGATCATTAATGATGAAGGAGCCCAAACAGCAGAAGTGGCATTATTAAAAGCTATTAGACCAAAGGTGGAGGTTCTTGTGTCAGTGGGTGATCCTTATCAGCTTTTTGCATACTTTCCTATAGATGAAAAGTTGAGACATCAATTTCACCGTGGTGCTCGTCGTCACAAAATCACGTGGGGTATGTTACACTCCATAGAACATTTTCGCGCAATCCACAAGTTATCACCGGTGTTTCCTGGAATAACCATGACTGCAAAATTTAGGAGCCATCCGAAGATTAAGAGATTGTTACAAGTGTTTATCCATATACAATTCGAGACAGAGCAGCTACATCACATGATTATTTGGATGAGATGCGTTTCAATAGTCTGGAAGTGATCGATTGGACCAAACCAGCTGATCGCGACTCTTCTAAAACGCGAAGTATCAAAGGCGAACGGGCCGTATGGATTATTCATCAAGAGTGGATGGAAGAAACTGAACGTCTAGAATACAGGCATGAGAATCCTATTGAGCTGGAAATTGTCATATACTTGCTGAACAAGATACACGTTAGTCTGGAAAATGAACAGCGGAGAAGAAATACTGCCATTAGAAAATCAATGTTAATTATTTCGCCATATCAAATACAATTCACGGCAGTACAGAAGCAATTAAGACACTTGGGTTATATATATACGATGAATGTTTGGATATTGAGGTGGCGACGACCGATTCTAGTCAAGATCGCGAGGAGGATATTGTGATTGTGTCCATGTTCCGATCACATACACTAGGATTTGTGGAAGGATACCCCTCAAGATCGTTGGTAACCCTCGGCAGATCCTGTGCCTATCTTTTCATAGTCGAAGCCCGCTATGTTTTTGAACAGGAAAGTACTTGGAGAAGATTGATGAACATATGCAAAGAAAGTGATGTTTCAGGCTTTGCTACGACTATGGATGAAGATTCTGCATTTAGATATCTGAGGTATGACACTTAAGAAGTATGTGTGTGCGTGCCTTATGCTCGCTTACGCTGAAGTTACGCAATGGGTGATTGTGATTAAGTAGAGACTTTATTTACGACATGAAGAAGATTATCTGCGGCCGTTATTAATCCATGGTATATTCTTCACGTCAAGACCCTCAATACTAGCGCAATGTTGCATTTTAAAGCTGGTGAGCTCCTTACGTGCATGTCTGAGATTGTTTTTCATATCCATCAAAGAAAGCATCGGTGGCCATCTTGTTCTCTCGTAGTCGATGATCATTAGCGACGAAGATCGTGTTGAACCTTCATCATGCAAATAACGTAAAAATTATGGCTTGAGCGGCCCGGACGAAGAGAATATTGAGTCGGATAGTGTGGGGAGCCGAGGGCACACGACTTTTCATTGCCTTTATTATCGCGATTGGACCCCCCGTTGTGCTTAGAATCTACGTCTGTGTCTTGGCTTTCTTTGGCGGTGCTGCTGGTTTCTCTGCATAGTCTCGTTCGCTTGGGACGTCCCGCGCCCTAGCTCCCCTCGCCGCGACTGACGCTTCCGATTGAGTATGTTGTTAAATTTTGAATTGGGGATGAACATGTTCGGCCAATCAGAGGCGGCCTTGGGCGGCCGTCTCGCGAACAATTGGATTACGGAGGGTTTCCGAAGTAACTATCAAGTATTGGAGTCAGCTCTGAAGTAACCAAGAAGTAGTAAGTAAAAGAAGTGTTTGACTTCGGTATAGGATTTGGTACTGCTTAATAGATTCGAATTTCCACTAAACCCCAGAGAACTCTTAAAACCTTCCAGAAAACCTTCTTCACTGTTCCTATAATAAAATAAAGTAAAAAAAACAAGAAGGTTGTTAAAGGAGAATCTAGGCGAAAGAAGAAACGGCCTTTTGAAGCTAGCTAGAGTTGGGGCAGCCCGGAACTCTTTGGAAGTTTGTTCTTAGTGTATTTGGTTGACATTGTGGTTCGGACGGTGGTATTAAGAACCCGGGAAGTTAAGCAAGAAGGACATACCTATTACCTTCTTGTGTTGTAATTTGAGTGGAAACACTATAATTTTAAGCTCCTTCACGACACCAGGAGATCCCAGAAAATTTAACCTCACTGCGCTGTACTCAACCGGGCTAACGTCTGCTGGCACCACAGCGGGGCGCTCCATTGTGTTGAAGAGCGCGTGAACGGTCCTGTATCAACCCTTGAACGCTCACTCTTCACTATATTCTTCGACCGTTAAAAGATACCAACTTGCTACCATTGGCACAGCCACCAGAGCCGCTACGGAATCTGATACGGGAACAAAAGACTATTTCCTGGGCATTCCGCACCAACATCAGTGCGTACAACAGCGCGCTGGAGTGGATGCGTTGAACGGTTTTGACAGGGAGGGTGTACGCCTTTAGACTCTAAGGTGCCCTGTACCCCCAAGGGAATCGCTGTTGAATGGACTGATCACTACAATTTATGATGGCATTGACGATGCCGCATGGAACGCACGTGCCTACTTAGCCACCGTGCAATCATTGCCGTCCGCAATGACAATGTGGTCGAGATAAACACAGATGTCCTGAGCATGACCAGGGTCGGAACTGAAATTTCTCAGCGCCGGAAATCGATGATGAGGATGGTGCAATAACGATCCCGATAGAGTTCTCGATCCGGCTCGACATGGATGGATGGCCGCTGCATCGACTGACAGTGGAGGTTGGCTCATCTATCATGCTCTTGCGGAATCTGGATCCATAGAACGGGCTTTGTAACGGCACGTGACTCATTGTCCGCCGGTGTTCCGCACGTTTAATTGAGGATGAAGTGTTGAAACGTGATAACGCAAGGTACGTTTGATTTATCCCGCGCATTGCATTAACAACTGAGCAATCAGGCCTGCCCTATACGGTCCGTCAGAAGCGGTTTACTGTGCGCTTGGACTATGCAATGACGATTAAAAAGTGACTGGGACAGACGCTGCTCAAGGTTGGCATATGTCTCCATATGTCTCATAAGGGACGTGTTATCGAATGGCCAGTTGAACGTCGCCTTTTCATGGTCGACAGCACTGGAGAACATCTCCGTCCATTCGGAAGCTGATTCTGCAGAACCACGACTAGTAGACAACGTCGTTTATGATGAATTACAACGCTGAATGAGGTTACAAATTTCGCAATGGTAGGAGCAGTCAACGTCCGAGATTGCACACGCAGTGGATGGAAGAAGAAAAATAAACTTTCCTTTTTTTTCAAAGTAAATGTAGATATACTGTAGTTTCAATGAAATTTAAACGATACAATTCGTAGGACGACGGTACCATCCACTAGTAAGGTATAAGAACAAAGATAAAATTTAAAAAAGGTTGAATAATCAATTTACTTGAGTATAAATAGAGGATAATGGAATTTATTGGAGTGATAAAATACGTTGATAACAGGAGGAATGCCTACGGGGAAGGCAATTATCTGGGTATATACTGACACTAAGAACGAAATCTTGGGCAATTAGCAGCTTTATATATTGTTGTGATTGAATCTATTGGTTGTAATTCATCAGTTTGAATTTTTATTTTTAAACGACTATTAAAAAGAATACTTAAGAAATTATAAATTGAAAAAATGTATAAAGTTGAGCTTAAATTTGTTCATTTCAATAAAAAATTCGGTCGTCCTAGCCGCACCCCCCCCCTCCACCCTACCGACACCCCCATGTGACTTTCGACCAATTGAAATACTAATATACAGAGTCCTGGTTATTAATGAAGCTACAAACCATTATATTAGCACCCCAGTCTTCAACCAATGAAGACGCATGTCTATTTTGCAATTCTGAACTTACCTTATGTGAACCCCCGACCAAGACAATTTCATTCACTTGATTCTTCGACACCTTGGAATCCCGCAGCACTTGGGCCACGGGGTCCATCTCTTGCGGAAAACCTCGCCACACAATTCCTCAAACCGTGCGCGCGTAATGGTCGAATTGAAATCAATCCCTTCAAACAACGTATCAATTTCAATGTACGCTTGCGCCGACGTCGAGAGAGTGCGCTTCGCGCGCTCACACACCATGCGCAGGCGTCGCAACGCCCGCTGACTCGTCGCCAAGTCTTTCCTGTACTTGCGCTAAAATTTCGTCAGAAAATAATCCACCAGCCGATTGTCAAAGTCTTCACCTCCCAAGTGCGTGTCGCCCGCCTCGCCTTGACCTCAAAAATGCCCTCTTCAATACTCAAAAGCGACACATCAAACGTGCCTCCTCCAAATCAAAGATCAACACATTGTCCTAGCCGCCCTTCTGTCCAGCCTATACGCAATGGCCACCGCCGTCGGCTCATTGATAATGCGCAGCACATTCAACCCCGCAATAACGCCCGCATCTTTCGTCGACTGACGCTGCGAATCCTTCAAATACGCCAGCACCGTCACGACGGCATTCGTCAATTGCTTGCCAATGAACGCTTCGGCAATATCGCGCATCTTGGTCAACACCATAGACGAAATTTCTTCCGGTTGAAACGTCTTCGTCTCGCCTTTATACTGCACCACGACTTGGGGCTTGTTCTCGGGCCCGCTCCCCACTTTAAACAGCCAGTGCTTGATATCGGCTTGCACTTCCGGGTCCGTAAACTTGCGGCCAATCAATCGCTTCGCGTCAAACACCGTATTCGCGGCATTCAATAGCCACTTGATCTTGGCCGCGCCCCCCAATCGGCCGCTCCGTGTCGGTAAAGGCCACATACGACGGCGTCCTGCCGTTGCCTTGGTCTTTGGAAATAATCTCCACACGATAATTCTGCCACACCCCCACGCACGAGTACGTCGTATCCAGACCAATCCCCACGCTTTGTCCCGTTAAAGCTTCCGTCATGCCCACTCGAGAGCTATTGGATCTTCTTGTCAAAATCGGACAATGCCACAACAGTGCGCGAGGAGCGACCAGACAATATAGACATGCATGGGACTGTTATGTAAAACTGGCGCGTCAGGAATGGTTGTCCGTTTACTTTCGCGGACTCACGCCGACGTTAGTAAGGGCTGTGCCAAATATGGGGGTGCAATTTGCAACTTACGACTTTTTCAAGAGCTTTATTGAAGGTTAGAGACAATGAGCCGTCTGTCTACATATTATATCTCTTAGAGAAACATGTATCGATTGGTTTATCGCGTCTTTAACTTACATCATCATTTACTGTTGAAAGTACTCATAATACCGGTTTTTATTAAGGCCGGGTACGATTAATAATTTTATTATTAGTAGCAATATTCATCTCTATTGGTCGAAAGTCACGTGGGGTGCCGGTAGGGCGACCCAAAAAATTAGGTTTACTTATAATTTTAGGGACCGACTAGGTGTACACACCCCATTTGCTACGTGCACCCCCCTACGGTTAGGGTTACATGTTCCCTTACACGTAAGAAAATGATGCGGCGGCTTTGCGTGAAATGTATCTCCACGGATGTAACTTCTTGACCAACCAAGCTACTAGCGCGTTGATTACGGTCTGCGGGAGCAGTGAGTTAAGATTCGCAAATCTGAAGAGATCTGGCTGATCATTCAGTGAAGCTAGTGGAGCTGTGCATAAGGTATATACACATGTATGAGTGCGTCTAAGCTTCTGTCACTAAAGCTTGTGTTCGGTATAGCAATTGCAGTATGGTGCGAGTAAGTGACGTCGAATCCTTCACGAACGCACTTTGGGGATCGTTGAGCTCATTTGATTTATCATCATGCCGCGGCATTTCTTCATTTCCGGTAAATTTAACGTGTGCTGTTGGATTGCACCTCGTTGTCTCTTTCTAAACCTTGTTGTTGGCTTTGATCGGATTCTCTAAGCTTGCCTTACCTACAGGTGCTAATACTTGACAAGACAACAATCAACGATGACCAAGATGAAGCTGACTATGCTATGTAAGTGAGACGACAACCAGTACAAAATATTTACGATTCAGTCAGGGTCACGAAATTGACCAGATGACCGATGTGCACGCGATAAATTGAAAATAAAAACGTAAACGGGCATAAAGGTTGTGCTCAAATCGAAACTGGAATGGACTGCATTCGTGTTAATACCCCGACTCCCAATAGCATCTAGACGCCAACAAACTAACCGCACTTAGAAGCGGAGCTTAACCCTAACCCGGGTGGGGGTGTGCACGTAGCAAATGAGGGGTGTGCACCTAGTCGGTCCCTAATTTTATTATTAATTTTAACTTTTATATGATTAATTAATTGTTTCGCTTGAAAAATTGTTTTTGCTAATTTTAATCTTACTAAATTACTCCGCAGAGTTTAAAATGATAAGTTCTAAGGCATTCTACTTTGTTTTAATTTCAATAATTTTATATAAAATACATTTTCGGATCGAAATTTGAGGAATCCTAATAAGAACAACCTGCAGTAGGTGAGGAACTGACGTCGCAGCGGTTATGTACATGAGTACTGTGAAGATTATATTAGCAGATGCTGTGTATAGGCATTGGAAGAAGTCGATGACATTATACTTTCGAACATTTTTTTCTAGACTTTTTGTATCGTGCTGAAGGCGCTTCGTGCATTTCATTTATTAGTAGAAACCTCGACACAGAGATTACGTTTGTGGGCTTACGTGCAAAAATTACGATAAGTGGTTCACATCAAGAAACCCTCGTTCCCACCCTGCTTGCACATTTGACAGCCTAGCCACGAGTTCATTTCCTCTTTACCAAACATACGTTCGTCAACGTATTTCCAATGTGGCTCTGTATGTACTTTTCTAAGGATAGAGAGTGTAGGAAGTTGACACGAATTGGGGGCACGTGCAAAATCCAGTTGTGACAGTATCGTCCGTTAGCGCCTTACCGTCTGGGAAGAAGTTTCTGTGAAAGAAGCGCGCCCTACTTGATCAGGGTAGGGGCGCACGGGAGTAGGATATAAATGCGTGCTTTAAGGTAAGAAATATACTAAGTATAAATGCGTACTTAAGAACCTAACCTAAAACTCCTAATAAAAGCAAATGTACAGTTAAAATCCCAAAGCAGCTAAAATGCATTGTGACCGCTATGGTCGCACTTCACTTGAAGTTTGTATGTAGTCCTATACCGGACAGTATATACATCACTTGTAAATCTTCAACAGTTTTTTTTTACTTGCTACAAGATACGACAAAAACAGTGAAGCGATCATCAAGTTGTGCAGCCTGGTGTACAAATTTTTCACGGCTAAAGAGCATTCGCGGAAGTCATTCGTGCTTTTTTTACATCCCGATTCCCATCTGAAGATACGACTGCCTGCACTTTTTTCTGTGTGGGTTCGGTCTCCCAAATTTTGCCAATATACATTCGCCCAATTTAAGTAATCGACAGCTTGTCATGTCCATTGTCATATCGTATATTGCGGTTTGGGGTTGATAAGAAACTTTCAGTAGCAGTTAAGTATCGTGATACGACAACGACTAGATGGATCACATCAGTAATTTGGCTGGCTCTGAGCCTTCATTACGTATTTTTTGCGAAATATTCTAATTAATGTGGTGTAAAGATCATCTCCTTGGTCTGTCCCATATTTATCAATCGACTATTTCATGTCCTACAGTAGTTTCAAAGACGCCTTTTTCACTCACTCATCGCAATCTTGTATCTGAGAGACTGCATGTCTCTCACATACAATATCACGTGGGATTTGGCGAGATTATGGCACAAGTCCTAAACCGACAGATGTGCAACCGGTTGGTATTCAAATCCCGTTTTTTATCATTATGTAGCATCAATGAAACCCAAACGCATGCAATCATCCCGTCGCAACCGCTATCACTGTTGTGGCAGCTTCATGGACACCATTTCCTTCACTTTTCAATCTCAACCTTTACTGCCAGTCTCCATACAAGCTTGACAATGCTCCGTGGTCTTCCTCTTCTTATTGCAGTTCTCTTGGGAGCTGCCAAGGCTGGTCCGTGTGATATCTACAAAGCTGGTGGAACGCCGTGTGTGGCTGCTCACAGCACCGTTCGAGCTCTTTTCGAGGACTATGCACGTGGCCTGTATCAAGTTACCCGTGCGTCCGACCACAAAACGATTGACATTGTGCCGTTGACCCCTGGAGGCATCGCCAACGCAGACGCTCAAGACAAGTTTTGCAAGGGCACACAATGCCACATTACAATTATTTACGACCAATCCGGCCAGAAGAACAACTTGACCCCAGCCCCAGGAGGTGGAGCCAAGCGTCAAGGCGAAGGTCCCGCTCTTGCTGATCGGTTTCCCATTCAGATTCACGGTCACAAGGCTTATGCTGTGTGGGTTGAAACCGGCATTGGCTATCGCAACGACAATACCACTGGTGTAGCCAAGGGTGACCAAGCTGAAGCTATGTACATGGTCGCTGATGCCACGCATATCAATGGTGGATGCTGCTTCGATTACGGTAACGCTGAAACTACTAACATGGATGACGGTCCTGGAACGATGGAAGCGCTTTACCTCGGTAATTGTAACGCTTGGACCATTGGCACCGCTCTTGGTCCATGGGTCCTCGCGGATCTAGAGGACGGCCTCTTTGGTTGTGCACAAGGCAAAGTCTGTCCGAATATTCCCTCGGTCAACCACCCATTTACGGTAGCGATGCTCAAAGGCCGGTCCGGCGGAACTTTTGCACTCAAGCAAGGAAATGCGCAGGCTGGAAAGCTTGAAACCACGTATGACGGCGCTCGACCGAAAGGGTATGAAGTGATGAAAAAACAGGGTGCCATCGTCCTGGGGATTGGCGGTGACAACAGCAATGGGGCTATTGGAACCTTCTTTGAAGGAGTAATGGTGACTGGTAATCCAGCCGACGCAGTGGACGACGAGATCCAGATGGATATCATCAAAGCGGGCTATGGTCACTGAGTCGAGAACCACTGTGTTGCCTAAGTGCGATGTCATCATGTGCTTGGGTAACATTTTTCGTGTTTGGAAGTTAACAGGGGTTTTCGGTGGTAATCGAATTCCAGTTTACGAAATCAGAATTGCATGTGAAATCTCAAGATTAGGTTAACTTTCCGATCACGAAATTTAATCGATAATACACTTTTCTTTTTACCTTTTATCTTCTCGTGCCCGTTTTCACTTTGGTTTTAATTAGAGATTAGGTCATTCGTTACCTACGAAATTTTTTAAGATTCAAGTTGGTTATTTATTATTACTTACGTTGAGCACACTCGAAAATAACCTTACTACAAACTCTATGCCAAGATTGTGCAATTTTTGTTGGTGCGAGCAACCAAACGGTAAGTACTGTGAAGCAGCACGAACGACAATAACTGTAACAAAGGCATACTGCGACTGGACTGAAATTCCAAGCAAGGACTTCCATTCCTCTAGACATATTGAAAGCCAATGTGTATCTTCATTCACTTTCGTCTCCCATTTTTCACCATGAATCCTTCTGCGTAGCTCATCTTACGAGCCAAGCTGGGGCGTGATATTGGTATCAGTCGTGAGTGGCAAGTGGACATGACGTGACCGCTGGAATTGCTACTGCACCTGAGGTACTAAAACGTGAAAGATACACGGAAATGACCGGTATTGACTCCTTGGTGGAATTTTTCCTTGGATTACCTCCTCATCCTCGGCGGAACCGCTTTCACCATCGGTGACTCCCGCTGATCTATTGTCTAATCTTTACCACCGATCGGATTGCCAGGAGATGATCAAACGTTACGGCGGTTTTTTTCTTGAGACTCTGCTAGTGCAAGCAGGGTCTGCTACCCCACAATCTCAGCATCTTTCTTGTCGTCAGAGAGTACAGTGACCGCTTGTAAAGAAACTTCGGAGTGAGCAAACCGCTCCAATCAGGTGCTGGCGCTTGGCAGGATCCTCACGATTCCCCTTCTTATGATAGTTGATATTGCTATAAAGTTGCGATGTCCTCCTTGCGTAGAATTGTATAAATTTGAGTCGTATGTTTTGCTTAATACCTTGAACATACTGATTTCGTCTTTGTTGAATCTTATCGTAACCAAAAGTCCGTTAACGATAAAACCAACACCCCAAGACAGTTTGCAGAGAGTAGATGTAGATAACCAAGTCAGGGACTTGTTCAATTCAATGTGAAGTGAGAAGTGGTTATCTATCCTAACATGCAATATGCATATAAGTTAAAGTTGTAGCGACCCTACATCTGTGCTGTATCCTACACCACTTACTCGTACCTAATAATAGGTTCTCAGATCCTTAAATACGCTATCTTATCTCTTAAACGTACGAAATTATCATTGTTATAGATGAAAATAAACGGATACCTGGTTTTTGGTACAAACCGTAATAACGAATATTTTCCACAGATATAACAGGAACTTATCCGACCAATTGTCGAATTTCCTTGTGGGGCGCCGCCGATCGGAGTCTCGGATCGACCAATGAAAGGGTTCGATCGGCAGGTTCGAAATTTTTTGACTGCCTTTTTGGCTTTATTCACTGTATCGTTCCATTTTTTACGGATGACCATCGAAGTGGTTCCTTCTTATTCATCGTATCTAAAACAGGTTTGTGTTTACTTTTACATTTCCATGAGTTAAACATTTTATATTTATATCGTTAAATTTCACAGCCTCTGCGAACGGACTAAGCTCCTGGGCTTTCCGTAAACAGTCATGTCTGGCATGGTCCCATTTTGAGATTGAAAAGATATCAGTCTAATCCAAGGTAAAACCACGTTTGGTATTCAAAAGCTCATAATTCCCTCCGAATGCCTCAGCCACGGCCATCAGGTTCGGACGATGATGTTCTTCCAGCATTCTATCGTTGCATGAAATGTTTAGTACCTGGACGGGGGCTATTTGGACGTTTAAAACCGACAAGAATTTGTCTATATTGTACCATATCGCGGTGTTTCACACCACCACGCTTCATACAATTATCAATAGACCTCCGCCGCACGATTCACTTAACGTCTTCTCTGCATACAAAACCTCATGTCGCTTCGGCAATGTTTATCTGCCTTATAAATTCCGGACCAGGGTGGAAAACTCGTTACTCGTTCCATGACCCGATAATTCTTGGATTCATCGATTTTTTTTCCTTGTTGTCGACTTTCTGCCGTTCGGTATGTTTATTAAATTGAACTTGTATGTTTTAAGCAAACAATTATAGCTCTTATTCTAGGCGCACTCGTTGCCTTTGCTCCACATCTTTTTGCGTATTATCATCCTCTCCATGGATTTTTTTGCAGAACGTGGCACTACTTTCGCAAAATTTTAATGCACGATAGTATTAGCCCCACCCTAGATTACGTTTCTCTGAAATTTTGTCTAGTTGAAAATACTCGTTATCCTGGTTTTTATCATAACTAGGTATATGTATATTTCCATTTATAGCATTGATAATTTCGTACTTTTAAGAGATAAGATAGCGTACTTAAGGATCTGAGAACCTTTTATTAGGTAAGGGTAAGTAGTGAATGATACTCCACAGATGTAGGATCGCTACAACTTCAACTTTATGCATATTGCATATTACATAGATAATCACTTCTCAAAACACATTCAATTGAACAAGTCCTTGACTTGGTTATCTTCACATACTGTCTACTGACTGTCTTGAGGACTTGTTTTATCATTAACGGACCATTGGTTGCGATAAAATTCAACATAGACGAATTCAGTATATTCAAAGTATTAAATGACATCTACGATTCAGGTTTCTATAATTCTTCGCAAAGATGGACAATGAAATATTTCAACATGTCTTCTGGGCAAACCAGCCATGTACACTCCCTTGTCTTCTTGCGTCCTATCGAGAGATGCCAAAATCATCTTCGTGTTGCCCCTTGATACAGAAAAATCCTCTATATCTCCATTCTTATGTCCCTGCAAACTCTCCAACTTTTCAAACCAAATTTCCAAATTTTCGAGCATTTTAACACCTTCGACGACTTCACGTTTTCGGGTCGTCTCTTGATCATCATGGCTCTTCTTTGAGCTGGGAATCTTTCGTTCGCGCGACCATAGGCCTTAAATTATGAAATTATACTAAATTCGAGCTCGTCAACCACGTAACTACCCTGTTTTTAATGATATGCTTATATCCAAGTAAGCACAAACTTACATCTACCCAATCAACAGAGAGAGAAGATGCCACGACCTAAATCAACCGTGAAACCTTCCAGCATCCATACTTGGCACAAAAGAAGAAAAGTGAAAGTAAGTATATTTAATGTAGATTTTGTTCATAACATGAACCAGCAACGGTGACTCTACCGACCATGTGTCCACTTGTCTGTTATATTATCTCACTGCGCTTCCACTCAGATAGTGACCCGGAAATTGACTTCAATATACTGGCTCCAGCTATAACCAGTGCAGATTCGGCAATAGCAATATGTCTAATAAATCTGGTTCCCCCCACCCATTGAAATCTGCTTCTATCCCCAGGTAGACTTAGTGCCGTCGAACACCCTAACAAACAGCTTGCAGTCTTTTACCGAAGGAGTTCTGACCACGGTCTGATGATGTCGTACTGTAATTTGCCTACCAAAATTTCCAATCGTATCTTGAAAATGATCTTGCACCTTGGTTTTGTCTCCGGCGTGCTCCTTAGCGACGCCAACCTCATCCGGGTGCCAAGCTTCATTGAATTATTGAAGCTGAAATTGTTTCTTTCAAGAATTCCACGAAAATTCACAAGTTTATCAAGTCTATCACAGACTTTATGAAACAATTTTGGCTCCTTCTTCCTCAATAACTGCTGAATTATCTTCTTCAAGGTTCTCATCGATCCAAACATCATTCTATTTTGGGCTCATAATTTGTTGAATTGTTTCTTTGTTCGTTTGCGTAAGGCCTTAGGAAACGTGTCTGGCAGATGTCGATTTTTACCTTAAATATACAGAATTTGATTTTATCGAATTTGTAGCAACCAACTATCCGTTCTTGATGAAAACAACACATTAAGATAACTCGTAGACATAAATGAAGATAAATAAGCCAGAGACATGATCAATTGGATGTGTATTAAGAACTCATTATCTTTTCTAACATTTAAATAAGCATGAGACTATGTGTTGAAGCTAAAACTAATTGGGATGCTACAGTAGTTATTTAACTGACACTATTTTATAAGTGCTCAATTTTAGTTCCTAAATAGATCGAAATTAACCGTTTTCAATAAAAAAACGGTATTGTGAACATTTTCAACAAATAATTAACTAGAAGTTAGTCTGAGCCGTTTGTTCGAAGTTCATATTACGATCAATTCGAGCTCGTTGTGTACCTTGGTTACAGCACTTCGGTATAGAACCAATTTGAAAAGTTGGTCAATTAGAATAACTTTGTCGATAATTTTTATCCTTTTACTTCGCCGGCCGATTTAGGGCTGCTGTTTCCCCATATCAAATCACAAGACACAGAAAGTTGCCCTGACCCCCTGGTCCTCCTCAACTCCCGATCGGGCAATTTGCAAGTCGCCTTATGAAGATTATCCCAATTAGACAATCTACCAGACCTGGGCTCCTTGGTAATTTAACCTTCTAGATTTGTTTGATCTTCTTCGACAAAGACCGAATCAGGGACACAACCAAGTCGGTCGATCCCCATGGGTATCTCCTGTAACAACGTAGTGACGCTCAGAAGTGTGAAAAGAAAATTGGATTCTTCAAACAAATTTTAGATAAAAGCTAGGTTCTTGATGAATTTCATACAACTCTTACACCGGCCCAAGCGATGAAATTATATAGGAGCGGTAAACATCCATGAGCGCTATTGGAACGAACACTACCTACTCTTGGCAGCTATTTTGGAGGCAGTCGGTGGCAGCAAACCTTTGGTTCTGGACAATTGGTCCATTATGCATCACCAGATTTAGAAACAATTGCCATGGAGAAATTCGACCACAAAGATCTGACATGCATAATTTTTTTTTTCAATTTGCTCAAGCAGGGAAAGAAAAGCGAGAACAAGCAGTTCAATTGGAAACGACACCGAGAACGTGGTTGGAGTCAACGAAAGGAGAGTGTAATGCTACGGGTGTGGCAAAATTGGATATTCGATCTAAATCCTGCAGAAATCCGAATAAGGATAGATTTATCGCTAACCATCAGTGAAAACGTGGAAAAATTGATAACAACAAGTGGATTTTGGACAGTGTTGCTAGTATGCACCTTGTCGATGATATTTCTTAACTTCGTGATAACGAAGAAATAATTGGACCTTGTTTCCATGAAGACGGCATTACCAAAAGGATGGAACAAGATTGGACTAAAAGTGAACGACCAGAAGAATGTGATTCGCATTTACAATGTCTTTTACGTGGAAAACTTGTCAAATAATATGTTGTCCTATGGTATTTTGGAGAAACAGGCTGTGAAATGGCGTACGCAAGGGGCAAATGGATGATGATACATGCCGCCTCACGAAGGCAACTAATCAAACAATGCAAAGACGAATAAAGTCTTAACAGTCGTGGTTAATGAGGAAATACGAGCTCGGATAAAAATTCAATCTATTTACGCTGCAAATAAATTCCAAGCAAACCAAGATTTTGACGTGCAAAAAGGATCTTTAATGCATTTTCATGCTTGGTCTTAAGACTTGGTCATCTCAATAACGAAAAAATTGAGAGCTTGGCCAAGGATACGAAAAGTAGAATTGTTCCTGAGTGATCCCAAAAGAATGAATTGTTTGACGTTTACCCAAGGCAAGCGAACAAATCCCCGATCGCTCAAAGAATTCGGCATAAATGCACCGACCAATTGTGTGGTAGGTGTAAAATGTTATGATTTGAAGTGACCGATACACCAAAGATAGACTCTGAAATCGGTACATGATAATCTTTGAGGAATTACATCCAAGTATTTACGTGTATTTCTCGTCAAGACCTACGACGTTGCCTTCAAGAAATTTGAGCACTTCCTAGCGTTCTTCGAACGACAGTTTAACTACAAGGTGCATGTTCTACGTACCTACGATTGGTTAGAATTCAGAAACCTAAATGGTTTTTGTAAAAATAGTGAAAAAGTCAAGTCAGCAAAACCAATAATCAATCCAGTAATGGTAAGGCAGAACGCCGTCACCGAACGATAATGAACATGGCGCAGTATAGGATGTTTACAGTTGGATTAAATTTGTCGTTTGGGGTGATTCCGTATAATATGCTGCTTTCATATTGAATCGTAGCTCTACGAATGCGAGTGCGAAACTACTATCCCCGCTGGAGTTATTGACCAAGGAAAGCCAAATCCTGGTAACGTTATCACTTTCGGATCACCGTGCACGGTGTATCGCAATCCCGGAAGAAATTGTTCGTTCACAGCGCAAGTTACCATAATAATTGGAAAAAGTGAGAAGTCAAGGGTTTCAAGGTTTTGTTAAAGGAAGAACGCAAAGTTGTGGTAACGAAATCATCATAAACGTTGAAGCGCTTCATGAAGCTCAAAACTCCAAAATTCAACAAAGTTTGTCAGAGAATTAAGGTTCAGAAGGATCTAAAACATGTAGAATTCAAGCTTCAAAGAAGAAACTGAAGAAAAATCGAATTGGCAGCGTAAACACCATCCAATAAAAATTGTTTCGAGAAAAAAATCAACGTAAAGAAGAAGGAAACAATGATACGGAAGGTTCTACTTTAGATCACCAAGATACTGAGAAGATTGGGTCGGTTAATTTTATCTCTGAGGTGGATCCCAAGAATTCGCACAAGCAATGAAGAGTACGATTAAATTGAAGTGGATTTCGGCGATAAAGAAAGAATAACAGCATTGGAGCTAAATGTAGCACGTATTATTGTCAAGAAGAAAACGTACTGCAGCCGCCCACTACACACTAAGTGGATGTACAAGACAAAGTTGGACGATAATGTTCAAGTTGAGCAATAGAATGCAGTCTGGTTGCATGTGTAAAGGACCAACGTTTTGGATTGGTTTACACCTTGCCGCTGTTATTGACATGGAAACTGTGAAGCTGATGTTAGCTTTGGCTGTCAAGTGGGGTGTGTCTGCAAGGCTTGGAGATATTCCAAACGCCTATGTAAAGGCAATGGACGTCGAGCATGATATCTATTCGCATATTACCAAACGAATACAAGTTATCCAAGATTTTTCAGAGTAGAACGCAAGAGATCGAGTGTTTAATTTAAAGATGCTATACGAGCTCAAACAAGCCGGTTTATTGTGGAATCGACATGTATATGGAAAATTAATGGAATTAAGTTCTTCCCAAGTGTATCACCGATATGTGCCGGTATAAGAAGCTAATTGAAGGACATAAAGTGGTCGTCAGAATTTAAGTTGATAAGCTTCTAGTGAATGGAACAAAGGAGGAGCAGGTAGAAAGTTTTTCAAGGATTAGGAGATTTTAGAAATTAAAAAACTCGGCATGGTTTCAAAATTTATCGGGATGAGGATAATTTACGACCCAAATAATGGATATACGGTAGATCAAGAAATTGTTATTGAAGGTATCCTAAACGATTTCAATTTGGAAGAAGCAAATGCTGTCGATTCACCAATTGGACAAGATCTTGAAGACTAATCGGTGAAACGAAGATATTAACTTTCGAGTTGTGGAAATATCACAATAAAACATTTTCAGTCTCTTGTTGGAAGCATATTATGGATATCAAGATGCACAACATCCTTTGCAGTGCGCAAGGATACCAGAAGCAATTATACACCAACCATGACGGACTGGAATTTGGCCAAGCAAATTTCAAGATATTTGAAGGGCACCAAATCACGGAAGTTAAATATGGCGAAAACCGAAGACACGTCGGAGATTTTCTAGAACACCGGATACAGTGATGATGATTACGCTAGTACTAAAGACGACAGAAAATAAACTTCAGGTGGTTTGATTTTCGTCAAGAGAATGCTGGTGAACCGGTTGTGCAAGAAACAAGGCCGAATATCACAATCGAATACGGAAGCGGAATATTATGCTGCAACAAAAATACTAGAGGAAATGCTGGGTCACAAGGAATTGCTTGAAGCAGCTGGAGTCAAGATCGAGCTACCTGTGAAGATTAGATGGACAACCTAGCACAATCAAGACTTTAAACGGACTTGAAGGATGGTCGAAGTTGAAGCACGTTGACATCCGAATGAAGTTTATTTCGCCAAAAGTCGAGGACAGACTAATCAAGCCTCTCTACGTCGAAACTAAGGATATATCAGCAAGACTAACGAAAGCATTACCTTTTCCAAGATCAAAGGTGCTGCACTCGACGATCAGCCTGCAATGATGTGAAGGTGAAATTCACCATGAGAAAGAGTGTTGGAAATCTGCATTGTACCGGTTTTATGAAACACGGTACTAAGATATTTTTCATTTTTAGCTCAAGATGCGTTCTATGCCGATATCGATGCGGCTACGCAGGAGCTTCATCGCATGTGCAATTATGCGACGGTAGACGAAGCTTCCGTGGCATCTCTGTTTCTGTTGATGACGGTGGAGCAGCGCTACCCTGATATGCTGGCGCTTCGCAATGATAATTTCGACTCTTGTAGGCATCACAAATGGGTACTTATTATCAGTGTTAGTTACATAACTACTGTAACATCCGAATTAGTTTCAGTTTCAACACATAGTCTCATGCATATTTACATGTTAGAAAGGATAATGAGTTCTTAATACACATCCAATTGATCAAGTCCCTGAATTGGTTACCTTCATCTATGTCTAGGACCTATCTTGGGGTGTAGTTTATCAAGAACGGATATTTAGTTGCTACAATATTCAAGAAAGTCAAATTCAGTTATTTTCAAGGTTAATATCGACATCTACGACTCAAGTTTCCTGAGCTATTGCGCGAATAGACAGAAAAACACTTCAACATAATTGTTATAAGGAAAGTGCCGAACTATCTAAAGATGTAATATGCATTTGAAGTAGTTGCTTCGTGGCCATATTTCCAAAGTACTTTTTTGCGGAGTGTAGAAAGGTTTTATTTTCAGACCATTTTTTTTCGTAACAGACCAGAAACGCTAAAGGACCAAATTCAAATTGTTCCATGCGATTGGAAATTTCGGATTGTAAATTTCTTAGAATCTACCAACATTGAATTGTCAGACAACTCAATGTTCATAGTTGTTTCCATCGGTGCAAATATTGAAATTCACTAATTTTTGTCAATCAAATTTTCTTGGTCAAGTATGTACATTGTGTTTTCATCAAAAACCACTCGCACACCAAGAAAAATAGATACTTTTGCAAGTGTTTGATTTCTTGAAGATTGGAAATATTTCTAGAATTAGATCTTATATGACTTAAATGCGGTAAAACAAAAAAACAATGTTTTTTTCTAAATAAAATAAAAAAATATATTGTTTCTTAAAGTAATTTTACACCCTGTAATTATTTTTCTTATCTTTTGAAAAAAGTTGTTTTTGTTTATTCGTCTGAAAATCATTAGCTGGGCGCGAGTTAGGGATGGTAGTACTCCAATCGACGATTGGATCGGTTGATTGGGTCAGACAAAAACGTAGAAAACAACGAAATAATTGAAACTCTACTAATAACTACGATCTTTCACAGAAGAGCCAGTTAACGTCTCCCTGTAGATTTGTATACGGAATACGGGCGATCTACCTTTGAGTGTGTGAGCGCCCAGAAAAAACCGTCAGGAGACTTCCGGTGGGCCCATTGGGCTTATGTGCATCTTTTACGGGGATAAGTTAAAATACAAGAGGGGATTTTGTTAACCCGCCGTTGCCAATACATACGCACTGCAACTCTTTGTTTGAGGTAAAAACCGAAATAACCCTGATATTATTTCTCCTTCATATGTACACCATCCAAAATCACTGAATTACCTAAACTTCATAACTTCGTCTTCTTACACGTGATTGGTCGAAAAAACCTTAGTAGATCGCTTGATCGATCTTACCTCTGCTTCAACACCTACCGATTATCCTTCCGGTTTGATCGATACCCCCCCCCGTCCACGAACATGTCGATGATCGCTTACCTCGACGCGCTCCAATCCGAACGATTATTCCGATTTGTTACCACCTGTTTCGATTCCCAAATGTTTTTTTTTCGACATACACTGAATCTCTTTCACCTGTTCTGATCCGCGACAAGCATTTGCTGTGATCGCTACATCGTTACATGGTCGGTTGTATGTCCCGATCTGTCGCTGGCACTGGTCCAATCGCCCCCGCCTGTCATCCATATTAATCTGACCTCGACGTTTCACTTTATATCTGCTGATAGGTAGTGTGGTGGAGCGGCTGATCGAAGTTTTTGAGACTTGATCAGGCGGTACCACGGCGCCCAGACTGCCGACTAACGAAGGGGGTCCTCCGGATGTCTTCGACTGCTTGTGTTCTTGCTCACCTTGTGTACCCGACGGCTAGGCGTGGGTCGCTCCTCAGGTGGCGGGGACAGCGCACAGCGAATTCTTGGTACAAGATTGAATTAACTAACTTGTGACGATACAACCGATGCGATCTGTCTTGATCACGTGCGATCAGGTGCTTAAACCACGTCAATTAACCGTGATCAGGCTTGATCAAGTTTGGGCTGATGCTAATAACCGACGATCAGCAGTATTCCGTCTTGATCGCAAGTGCGATCAGGCGGCAGTCCGATGCGATCAGGCGCTGAAACGAAGCCAATCGGTCGTGATCAGGCGCGATCAGGCTTTGGCTGACGTTAATAACCGTCGATCAACAATATTCTGTCTTGATCGCAGATGCGATCAGGTGTCTTGATCGCAAGTGCGATCAGGTACTGAAAGGCTCTATCAGGGGCTAAAAGCTGCTGCCCAGTCGTAATATACCTTG
>CM047589.1:9522568-9547531 GCA_026184515.1 Peronosclerospora sorghi
GATCTACCCTTTTCCTACTTTCAACCAATCCGCATCACCCATTCGGAACGCCTTCCGTCCATCAGTCGACCTGATTTTTCCGCTTGTTCCTTGTTTGTTCGCTGGTGTTCGCCGCGTACCTGTAAGTAATCAGCACATCTTCCGTGTCCCTTCTATATCCTGTCTATGTACACCACGGCGGTACGTACTACTGTACCCACCGTGGTACACATGACGGTACCTAATTATGTACTACTGTATCCACTATCTGCGTCCACTATCAGGCCCCTAATTAGGTCCTAATATTAGTCATAATATTAGGCCCCCTATGGGCCTAATAAAATGTCCAACATTAGGCCCTATTTTAGCCTAATAAAAAGTCCGCTTTACGACAGTAGTCTCGATCAGGTTCACCATTCGATCGGCTATTTGTTCGGTCAATATCCACTACCCGATCGAATAAACCTCCAAATAAAGCTAAGCCTAACCACTTTTCTCTTCCACCACATAGACCATTTTTATTCTAACTTCCATATTTTACCCCATTTCACACTCATGAGTTTCAAGCCGCACGGTATTCCCACCCCGGATCGCCAAAAGCTTAACATTATTGATTCGTCCATCCATTGGAGACCACAAACGGACCTGGGTCTCTTCGCTTGCAGATTTTCGCGGAGGAATGATACACTTTTATCGACATACAGCTCCCAACGAAAGCCTGAGTTGTAATGTACGTTTTGTCAGAAAAATATAAATTACCCTTGATAAGTGAAGCAAACTAGCTCAATAAATAGCCACGATTAACAAATGGGCACTGGTCACAAGTGGGGAGATTGGCCGCCTTTTGAGAGGGTGACATTGGATCCAGTCTCATCCGCTAAATATCAAATGTTTAGCGGATGATTTGATTTGGGTTATTACTGGCGCTAAGTTGGGATTCGAGAAAATTATTATGTCTTTAAAATCCATTGAGTCTTCAAATCTTTTTTAAGATCTCCAGCACCAGTGCGTGAAGCGCATTTCAGTTGTTTAAGATATTTGAGAACATCTCGCTTTCTTCGGGATAGGTTTAAGCCATGTCAAGCGCGTGCTTTGGGGCCGCTTTCATTACACTTGGACCCGAATCTACATCGATCTTGACTTCTTTCAACTGCGGGACTTGAACCCTCGATCTCCCGGTCTCGTGGTGAGGCCTTTAAACATTCTGTTCTTTAGAGATATTTGAGAACCTCCTCATTTAATCGGGAAAGGTTTAAGCCATGTCAAGCGCATGCTGTAATAGCCTATTCATTACACTTGGACCCCGACTCTACCCGACCTTGAATGCTTGTCCACTGTGGGACTCAAACCCGCGATGTCCTGGTCCCGTAGTAGGGGCCTTAACCACTCCACACGGGCTGGGATTTTTGGTTCTTCAGAGATACTAGAGAATCTCTCCATTTAATCGGGATAGGTGTAAGCCACGCCGTCCATGTAAATAGACCTTCAATTCTTTGTCGAATCCGACAGTGATTTAAGTGGTACCAGCGCAGATTGCGCAAGCAAGATTTACGCGCTATTAGATCACACATGAGTGTACGTAGCTTGAAACCCACTTTTACTGGGTCCATTTCTAGAAGTCACGTGCGAGAGAAGCTTATGTCTTCTCTTGTACCTTGATACCCCGAATAGGTGCGTCATGATACTCAAACATGATTTCATGCTTGATATCTTTTTCGTTTCAAAGAACAATGCGACTGTCATCATTTCGTCTGTGCGGTACATGCAGCAGACAATCGTGCAATCATTATCGCTCTACACTTATGCGTACGAGCTCTGGAATTTTTCGTGTTTCTTCTCAGATTATTGTTTAGGGTAATGAATTAATAGACAAGTCTGTTCTTAGGTTCTATATGCTTCTAGTACTTTCCGTACAAGAGGAAAAGTAGGGGCAATAAACTGTATTTGTACTGCTTGTTCGGTTACCGACGGTTTATTCGCGTAATCAGGTCCGCGAGATAGCGCACCTTTAATCTTCTTTGTTTATATTCAACCGTGAGGTTATATTCGGCAAGAATGAAAATAACCTTGTCTTTATTTGGAAAAATGTGGTGACGTTATGTCCACGCGCAAGGACGCATGGTTGGTACAAACCTTAAAGAGTATACCTCCTTAAAGGTGGAGTATAGTGCATTCTTCGTAACAAGTGTTGCCTAGTCATGTAGTGGTAATTGTGTTCAGCTGACGCGATTGGCAACATATTACGTGATCATGATCATCGTAATTGCGTTGCATTAATGCAAAGTCGATGCGATGTGGAACGAGCAATTATTATCGGCTATTGCTACCACTGGTGCTCCAGTCGAACATCGCAGGACTGCGTTGAATGTTTCTTGACATTGGGTATCCCGATTGTTGGAAGTGCGTGTACCCATTTTGTGTTTTTTCGCCCTTACAAGATGGTGAAACCCCATTGGCTGGAATGGCTGGAAAGAGGCATATATTTTAGGTATACATTGACGGTTACTTTTAAGTTGCATTTTAGTATGACTGTATCTTAAGGTATCTTTACATAATACACTTTTCGATTTTAATTTTTAAAGACAACTCAGCTGAAACTGACACGGTGCGTCGACCTTCGCGCACTAGCCAACCTCTACGTAAGATCCTACCTGGTCAAAAGTGATAAGACCAGGTAGTTCAAGATCTCACAAAGCGAAATTAAAGTTACGTCTATTTTTTAACACCGATGCCATTCAACGTTACTTTTAAGAATTAAGGAAAGAGGGTGTATGATGTCTGCATAATTACATGAGTACTTACGTATATAAGTTGCTAAATAATGAACTTACGAAGTACCTTGACGTTTTTTGGCGGTGCCTGTCCTACTATCTCCCTGATCTTTTCTGGATCGGGGCGAACTCCACGACAGAGCAGCCAAGAACTGGTATCCCAGAATCACCACAGGTATATTTCTTTAAGTTCCTATATGAGCTCTAACACTTGGAAAACATAACCTTTATGCAACTCTACGTTACTATTATCGTGTTTACCCTTTCTATGCATAAATGCATCATTAAACTAACGAGATGCTAATTCCTGTACCGTTCGCAGAAGATCTGTAACGCATATATTAAAGATCGCAGGGCGTGGTTCAATCTTGGGCATTAGCAGCTACTCCCAAAGCATAGCCTTTGGGGTGCTAACCGCCTTGAGAGGCACGCATTAGGATTTGGTGGAATCCATCTCTTAAATTGAATGTACTGAAGACGATGCTGCCGATGATGCCGCCCAGATGACATCTCTCCTTGTCATCGGCGTTTGAACCGGTTCCATAACCGCGTTCAGCTTGTTGTAAGCATGAAACGATGCGCAAGCCTCCTATGGCCTTCTTCACACAGTCTGTGAGTAGCCGGTGCGTTAACGCACGGTGCAGCTAGCGCACAGAGTAAGACTTTCCTTAAGCGGCGATACACCGCTACTTAGCCGATACGCCCTAATGAAAGGGCTTAGCGTGATATTACGCTCTCGCTCGGGGCCAAGATTCCCCCAGTTTCCCGTTACTGTACTCTAACGCTTTAGCCTTAGGCTTCCCTTAGTAGGGAGTAGCTAGGGGAGGTACTCCCCCGCTACTACACTCACAGCACGCCCGACCCTTCCCGGTCGGAGGTGTAACAGGGTTACATTCTGGTTACATTTAGTTATGTTGTGTACGTAAGTATACTACGGTTGGGGTCAGTATTGACCGGTCCGAAAGGTTTGGACTTATTGGTTATTTTAACCAATCAGGTCAGGAGCCTTTGGTGGAGGCGTGACAGCCAGCCACGTGTTAGTACACAGGTGGTGTACATTACATTTTGGCTAGGTAAGAATTTAGTAAATTCTACTTAGTATTACATATAGTTTACATTAGTTTAATTAATTTAGGCTAATTACATATTAAGTATACATTCAGTTTACAAAACACGCCAATCCAGCTAGACGCACGACCTCGACCGGTCGCGCGTGCTGTGAGTGTTTGTAGCCAAAAGGAATACCTCCTTTAGCTACTCCCTTTCTAAGGGAATCCTTGTCTCAAGGCGTTAGTTAAGTCTATCGAGTAAACCAAGGGAAATCTTTGCCCCGAGTAAGAGAGAACTCTCTTACTAAGCCCTTTTACAAGGGCGTATCGGCTAAGTAGCGGCACATCGCCGCTTAAGGAAAGTCTTCCTCTGCGCGCTATCCGCACCGTGCGTGTACGCACCGGCTACATCTGGTAGCACTTGTAGTCAATCCAACACCTGTGTTGGTAGGCTACGGCATCCTCTGCAAAGGATGAATCAGGACGATTGGTAAAGGTTAACCCTCGTCCATCAGGAAGCCTTTAACATTCTGTTAACCTTACTGGGTGACGAAGGCATGCAGCTCCTAGTGGAGCAGGGCCTTGAGGACGTAAAGGCGAGGGTCAATGCCCTCATCGCCCATGAGGTAAGTTGTAGAAGTCATTCCACGTCCATGGGGGTGCTCCCTCCGTTATCTTTTAAGATAAATGATTTCACCGGTGAAAAAGGTGATAACCTTTATGTGTGGTTACGAGAGGTCGAAACGGCCTTCTCCACAGCGAATGTGATCGCTGATCACTTGCAAGTGGTACTTGCACTGACCCATCTTACGGGAAAAGCCCGTACATGGGCGTTTACGTGTCCGGATGCGGTCACGGACGTGTTCCCAACCTGGGAAGTACTTAAGCAAAAGCTTATGGATATGTACGCCACGCCTGATCTGGTTTTCCAGAATCAGCTGGCGTTTTTGAGGTGCCGTCAGGGCACTAGGGACTTGGAGACATATGTCCAAGAACTGAAGACCCTGTTGGCAGGGATGTACGCGAAAGCGTATTCGGACGATGTGTCCATCCCCGTCTTCATGGGAGGCCTGAAAGAAGGGCCAGCACATTCGGAACTGTTCTGATGCCGACCCCAATTCCTGGGGGATGCGTTTAAGATGGCGTTTAACGCCGAGAGGAACATTCGTTCCTCTAATGTGGGTCCCGAGCCCATGGAACTGAGTCAGGTCGAAGCGGAAGAGAAGCCTCCTGCTAGGGGTCATTCTGACTTCTTCTCGCAGGGCATCGAAGAGGAGCTCCTCTCAATGCTGCAGCGGCATGGGCTGCTGAGATGATTCTGTGTGGAAGCACGGAACATCTGAGGAACAGATGTCCGAAAAATCCCCCGCGAGACACTCACTATAAGGGGCCAAGGGTTGGGAAAAAGCCCTTGACCAAGCCGTCGGGAAACGACGGATCCCAGTAGGTGCGGGGCGCCCTACTGGGGATCCCTCAGTGCTGTTAAGCCACAGGGTAGGGGACTACAGCACAAAGCCCCGAGGGAAACGGTGCTTTCTAGTACCGAGTTGGCGTACCAGCCAGGTTTGCTGGTTGTCCTTGCGGACGTGAAAGGCTTTGATAAGCCTTGGAGAGTCTTGATAGACTCTGGAGCGTCTGACAAAAATGTCAGACGAGATTCTGTTGTGAAGAGTCGGTTGTATGCCCAGGACATAGAGGAACGTTCTCGTGACGTTGTCACGGTCCGTATAGCGACGGAGCGTACAGGTTTCTGTACCCAAGGTCTCGATTGACCTTAAGCTGAAGTTTTCAGACTTTGACAGCTTAGAACTTTGCCTAGTCCTGGATTTGGACTCAAAGTATGACCTCATTATGGGCATGAAGTGGTTGGAACGCCACGAGCCATGGATAGACTGGAAGTCTAACTCCATCGGCTCAACGCACCCGCGATCGAGTGAAGCATTGGCGAGTCATGAACCCACCTTTGCTCGATCGCAAAAGCGATACTGGCGAGAGATTTCAGAGATTGGGATGTATGAGATGATCAGTCCCAATGAGGTCAAGGATATGTTCCTTGACGAGGGGGATTCGGCGGTTAATCCCCACGCCGAGATAGGCAGGACTGGTGAGTCGCCAGTGATAGAGGTGGATTCCTCTGAGGTTGAGCGTGAGGCGCTTAGGGAAGAGACCCGAAGTTCGTCTCTTCTGCAGGTCGGAACTGATTCCGAACACGCCGTGTTCGGCGAGCAAGTTGCGAATACAGTCGTAGGTGTGGTTAAGCGCGAGGCACTTCCAAGCGAAGAGACCCGTAGTTCGTCTCTTTCGCACGTCGGAAATGATTCCGACCACGCCGTATTAGGTGAGACCGGCGAGTCACCGGTGGTAGAGGTAGAAACCTCTGTGAATAGGCGCGATGCGCTTCCAATAGATGGGGCAATTGACTCCCCCCATCTGGGTCCCGGGATGAGTCCCGAGGCCAGTAGTCAGCAGTCCTATAGGATGCTGAATAGTGTGACAGGTGTTGTCACAGAAGGCGTAAGCCTGGAACGGTTGCCTGAGGTAGGCGAACTGTTGTCGTGGGAGGAGATGTCCTTCAACGAGTTTGGAACTGCTTTGAGAGCAGGTGAAATCGACGAAGTTGTCGTATTGCGTACGGAAGAGGAGTTGAACTCCCCATCCACGATGAACGAGTCCGTTTTGGTGCAAACCAAACAGGTATTGAATGCCCAAAGCGGACTCAAGATCCTTGCGGATCCTGAGGACCCTTACCATTCCTTGTTGAAGGAATTCGGAGATGTCATTAGTGACAACCCGCCGATGGGGCTACCACCGGATCGGGGAGTCCGACATGAAATCGATTTGGTTCCTGAAACCAAATACTGCGTCACTAGGCAGTGGCCTCTCCCCAAGGAGCAATGTGACGTCATCGACGAATTCTTCAAGGGGAAAGAAGAGGCAGGGATGGTACGGGAGAGCAAGTATCCCCATTCATCTCCCACTTTTTGTGTTCGTAAGCCGAACGGAAAGTGGCGCATTGTTCATGCGTACAACAAGATGAATGCAGCTACTGTACCCATGCAGACCCCGATTTCTCGGAAGGATGTCCTCCAGAACAATATGGCGGGCTGTACTGTGTACAGTGCCTTAGATCTGGTGGACGGGCATTATCAGGTGCTCATGCGAGCGTCCGATATTCCGCTGGCAGCGGTCAGCACGCCAAGCGGCATGCTGTGGGAGTGGCTTTTTATGCCACAAGGTCTTTCAAATGCACCAGCGACTTTTAATCACTTGGTGACTCAACTCTTCCGCCCTCATAGAAAATACGCTCCGACGTACTTCGACGATATATTCATTCATAGTTGCGCGGAAGGCGACTCGTCTGATGTTCAGAAGCATCTGATACACCTTCGAGCAGTGATCGAATGTATGCGAGAGCATAAGTTATATGCGAACGCATCCAAATGTATATTTGGTGATGAGGAAATTCCTTTCCTCGGATGCTTCATCGGTAAGGATGGAGTGCGGGCGGATCCCGCGAAGGTGAATGCCATTGTGGAGTGGCCTTCGCCTGTAAATCTTAAAGATTTACGGAAGTGGCTTGGATTAGCCAACTATATCCACAAGTACAGCGAGGACTACGCTGAAATGGCGAAGCCATTGACCGACCTTCTTAAGAAGGATGTTGATTGGTGTTGAAAAACCGAACACCAGAACGCTTTTGAAGCGGTTAAGGGGAGCTTGTTAAAAGCTCCCGTTCTTGCTCTCCCAGATTCCGGGAAACCATTTAGTGTCGTCTGCGACGCCTCCGATTTAGCAATCGGATGTGCTTTGCTACAAGCATACGATGCAGGAAGGGAACGCGTAATTGCGTTCGAGTAGAGGCAGCTTAAATCTGCGTAACGGAATTATCCCGTTCATGACAAGGAGCTACTTGCAATGAAGTATGCCCTTGTCAAATTTATGGTTCACCTATTCGGCTCAAAGCCGTTCGTGGTTTATACTGACCACGCGTCCTTACGGACAGCGACGAAGTCGCCTCCTCTCTCGCAACGGATGGACCGTTGGCTATTCTTCTTTGAGGAGTATAACTTTGAGGTTAAGTATAAACCTGGCAAGCAGAACGTGCTTGCAGACGCATTATCGCGTCGTCCCGATTACGAGCTCGCTCACGCGACATTCGTCACCTCGTCTGTGGTGTATCTCATACGCCAGGCGTATGAGAAAGACACACAGTGTACGGCGCTTATCAGCGCGTTGGGTGGAAAGGGACTTGGCTCGTCTGATCCAATCCTGTCAAGTCGAGCTAAAGCTCGTTTACACCGTTACAGGTACTGTGACGGTTTGCTATATTATAGCACGAGCGCGGAGGACACTACGTGGGTGGTTGTTCCTCATGATGAGGAACTAAAGTATCGAGTCCTCTTTGAGGCACATGACGCCCCTACCGGGGGTCATTTAGGTCGGGATAAGACCTAGAGCGCTTTAAGCGCTTTGTATTGGTGGCCCAACATGTATAAGTGGGTCGGTGCGTATATACGCACCTGTGAAACGTGTCAGAGGGTTAAACCCTCTGTAGATTCAGCTGCGCCTTTGGCAAGCTTATCCGTTTCTACGGAGTGTTGGAAATCCATTAGTATGGATTTTATCTTCGGTTTTTCGAAGGATAAGGCCGGTAACACCGGCATATTGGTCTTTGTAGACCGTTTGAGCAATATGGCTCACCTGGCGGCGGTGCCAGATTCCATTGATGGACAAGGAACAGCAAAAGTGTTCCTGGACCGTGTCTTTCGACAACATGGTCTACCCGATTCCGTTGTGTCGGATCGGGATCCCCGTTTTACGGGACAGTTTTGGGGAGCGTTATTTAGAGTGATGGGTACCAAGCTCCTCATGTCCACTTCGGATCATCCGCAGACGGACGGGCAAACGGAACGCGTTAATCGCGTCGTTGAAGGTATTCTCCGAGTTTATGTCCGGATTCTCCAAAGAGTTGGAGTGAGATGCTTCCGATGGACGAATTTGCTATCAACAATTCGGTCCATGCATCTACGGGGTTTACCCCGTTTTACGTGAACGGATTAGTGAATCCGAGGGTCCCGTTGACGCCACGTGTGTGTGGCCCAGGGCTTGAGGGGGGAGGATTCCCTGATGTCAGCCCTGTATCTGTGCGAAAGCACATCGATAAGTTCTTATCGACGCGCCTTAGTGTCTTACGACACGTCTGCGATACCATGGCGAAAAGGCAAGACAAGCAGAAGGAGCAGGATTACCGCAAGGGGCGGCGTAACAAAAATGTGTACAAAGTAGGAGAAAATGTTTTATTAAGCGCTAAAAAATCCTCCTACACATGCAGTTTCCAACGTGTTGCGGAATAAACTGCGTTCCAGGTTTGTGGGGCCTTTTAAGGTACTAGCCCGAAAGGGCTTGTCGTATACCTTGGATATCCCGAAGGCGATGCGTACGCATCCAACCTTCTATGTGGGTATGCTTAAGACATACCAGAACCCGGAGGCGGGTCCCCTCTTGGAGGAGGGTGGGAAGTCGGATAGCCGAAAGGCACGACAGGTCGGAACATCTCCGACAGGGTCGAAATACGACCCTGAAGCTCCGCAACGAGAGACTCGAGGGAGACAAGCCGCCCCTCGATGCGTTCATTCGCACTCCCTTCGTTGCGGAGTCCCTCCTGAGCATATTGGATGCGACGGCTGTTCCGATCACAGCGCTCATGGAACTCACGTCGCAATAGCGCGACCCCCTCCTCCAGTGCTCGATACGGAGGGTACTCCACATTACCATGTGAAACTTCTGATGGCGCGACGACATCATCGGGGTCAAACCCAGTATTTGGTGAAGTGGAAGGGTTATACACATTCACAGAGTTCTTGGGAGTTCGAGACTCCCCTGCGGCAGGATTGCCATGACGCCGTTGACGCTTTCGAGCGGGAGAATCCCGCTGTGAGTCAGCTACCAAAGGGGCGGGGTAAGCCCCTTCACTCCCAGTAGTTTGGAGTTTGCCGGAGGCAGATGCGGAACCCGCACTGTGCTCCGGCACCGCAGTGAGGGGACGGGCGCTAGCATAGCGCATGCGATAAGGGGCACGTAATTGACCCATGGCTTTGGCTCTGGCGAACGCCAAGCGCAATGCCCTCTCTATCCGAACGTCACGTTCGGAATAGCTGTTGTACAGCTTTAAAAACTCGGGGAGACGTTTCTCCCCCCCGCCCAAGCGCGGAACTTCTGCTCTGCCTCTGGCATCTTCTCCTTGCAGGAGAACGAAGGGAACCTCGCGGAGGTTCCCAACAACGGCACACTGTGCCTGTTTCTCGAGGCGCTCTCGATATGAGGTAGCAGTGAACTGCTTCTGCTTGAGCAGTTTTTCCCGGAGTTGATTCCGGCGTGTGATGTGTTGCGATTGTACAGCCGCGAGGCCAGGGGTATAAAAGACTAAACCCTTCTTTACCTCATTCTTGGCCCACTTTGGGAGGTCACGAGGACCTCCAAAACGATATGCCGCCCGTGGAGGGCGCATGGGGGCGTGCAAGGCAGCCTGTAATGCCTGTGCGGCATTTTGAGCCTCTTGAGATGCGTCCAGCTTATTAGTGTTGATCGCCTTCGGCGATCCGGATATGTCATCCGAGGTTGGTAATAGTTGCGCACGAGTTAGCGCATTTTCCCCGCGTGTGGGGAAAGGATTAGGCTGCCGACATCGCCTTTCGGCGTTGTCGGAGCAGTCAGCGTTTGGGGAGATATCCCCAAGGGCATCCCCATCCGAGTTATCGGAATAGTTTTCTTTGCGAGGAGAATCCTCAGCACCACTAAGGGTGCTCATGGTGGGAAGCCATATTTCTGGCAGTTGGAGGTCTCCAACTAAAATTGATTTATTGCGTAAGCAATAGTCTTGATGGGGGAGGATGTAACAGGGTTACATTCTGGTTACATTTAGTTATGTTGTGTACGTAAGTACACTACGGTTGGGGTCAGTATTGACCGGTCCGAAAGGTTTGGACCTATTGGTTATTTTAACCAATCAGGGCAGGAGCCTTTGGTGGACGCGTGGCAGCCAGCCACGTGTTAGTACACAGGTGGTGTACACTACATTTCGGCTAGGTACGACTTGAATAATCTCTACTTAGTATTACATATAGTTTACATTAGTTTAATTAATTTAGGCTAATTACATATATTAAATATAAATCAGTTTACATTTCACTCAAAGCCTACAGGACGCTCGACCTCGACCGGTCGCGCGCGTAGTGAGTGTAGTAGCGTAAGGGAGGTTCTTTCCTTAGCTACACCCTTATTAAGGGAGCCTTGTGTTAAGGCGTTAGCTTGTTCTAACTAGTAAACCAAAGTGGAATCTTGGCCCCGAGTAAGAGAGTTCTCTCTTACTAAGCCCTTTTCTAAGGGCGTATCGGCTAAGTAGCGGCACATCGCCGCTTTAGGAAAGTCTTCCTCTGTGCGCTAGCCGCACCGTGCGTGTACGCACCGGCTACAGGAGGCCTAACTGGATCTAGTGTAATTGGAAACTGATTTATTTAATATAAATTTAGCCTAAATTAATAAACTAATGTAAACCATATGTAATACTAAGTAGAACTTATTTAATTCGTACCTAGCCGAAAACGTAATGTCCACCACCTGTGTACCAACACGTGGCAGGCTGCCACGCCTTCACCAAGGGCTGCCGCCCTGATTGGCTAAAAAAAAGCCAATAGGTCCGAACCTTTCGGACCGGCCAATACTTGACCTTAACCGTTGTGTATTTACATACTTCAACGTAACTAAATGTAACCCCGTTATACGGTGCGACTGGAGTACACTTCCGCACAGAACTTTCTAACGACGAAGTTCAAAGAATACGTCAGTTAATGAGACAAGCTAAGTACCATCCTAACACATACTGGCGAAGACCCCAGTCGTGTTCCAGGTACCGACCGATGCAACCGGATCAACCAGATCATTTGCATCAAGATTCCATTTCGTGTTTGTCCACGAATAGAAAAAAAGGAAGAAGATGCTAGAATTAGAGTGGTAAACTTACGTCGAAGAAATGAAAACTTTACGAAAGAACATTTGCATTCAGGCGATGAAAGACGAGATCAAAGATCCTGAGATGAGAGATTTGTAGAATACCGTAAAGAGATCAAGTGTATGAGACCGTTTCACACCAAATGGGTATATAAAATAGGAGCCGATTTAAATGAAAGTCTAGAATGTGTGCTGAATTGGTAAAAACGGAATTAATTGGACTGTGCAGCCCATATATTGATACGGATTGGTCGAAATGCGATCAGGATCGATGCTTCATGATTCGAAAGACTATCGATCCCGTAAACCAATCATAAATTTTCGGTATTGAAAGATGACTTTCAGGTACAGATATAAAGCTCAGCAGAAAATGTAACGAGATGGGGCATGATCTGGATGCGAAAAAGTTGTGGTCTCGGTTGAGGTTGGACCTAATGGCAAGTCGAAGTGACAGTTCTGGTTTGAGGGGCGATATAATCGGTGATCAGTCCAGTATTAGGTGTGATATGCTTCAAGGACTGATCGGGCTAAAGAGGGTTCGGATAATGAGTGCCAATCTAGCGAAGTCCCGATCGGATGATAGTTCGATCTGGAGTGACCGATGGAGGGATGTAAGGACAGATCATACTGGACCAATTCACTGTTATGTTTGGGAATCTCGTTTAGGTCGGATCACCTGCGAGGGCCGTAGCGGAGCCCGGTTTGATCTAGTGGATGTCTGACAGGTGCTTTCGAACAGGTGTTTCTGAAGGAGATTAAAATATGAGGTTTAGGAAAGTCACGTGTTTTTGGTGAGAAAGAATATTTCAACTCTTAATGTCAGCCGTCTTTTATTCGCACCTAAGTAAAGTCGTTGTGGTACTGTGTACCTAATATTGGGTACATAGTGCTAACTAAGCTCCTTTCTGTTCATTTTATTCCCAGACGAGACGCGCAAAGGCGCACTTTGGGTCGGTGAAAGTTCGACGACGATATTTGATATCCACGTACAAATAATCTGCACGTGGAATATGACCACTCATGGAAAGGCTGTGTAGAGGTGATAGTAATGGTTTCTCTCTGAAAAGTCGTGGCTATTAGTGGAACTAACATTTTGTGGTGGAGTCAAGTTCGAAATCGAATACATTTGTATCGACAACCTGACCACCACCATCGTGCCCAGCCTTCCAACTTACGGGGGGGGGGGTACCGCGCGGACTTCCACTAGAAATCTGGTCCGATCGTCCGCTGCTGGCAGAAGACCGGTCATCATCCAAAGACACTTGGTCCGATTCACGTAAGTTCATCTAACCTTGTGTACCCGATGGAATGGGATAGTTACACACTCGGTGGATCGGGATCGCAGATCGATCTGATACTGTCTTGAATATCGGAGACCGTGCTGGCTAGGTGTACCTAGGGTGGAACTCTTCACCCCAGGTACGTACATACCAGAAACACTTCCAAAAGATAGGTCGATCGTCCAAACGATCTAGACCTGACCAATACGAAATAATAGAGGGTAGACCAATCAACCGGTCTAGCCCCTGACCAATATGAGAGAAGACCAAAACCGGTCTAAACTCCAACCAATGTTACAATGAGCACGTGAAGACCCAATATGCCCGTGAAACTCCACAAACGATATCTCCACGTAAAGAACAATCCAGTGAATAGCACGTTCCAAACATTCTTGACTTAAAGTGTCGAGATCGCCAAATCGTACTCCCGTCGAGGGACTTCCGGTGGCCAAAGTGCGCGTGCGGCGCGTCCAGACCGGGTATAATAGGCGAGAGGGGATAATTCAACCCTCTTCCCCCAAACACTCCGCGGCGGGCGGAGGCGACTAGTGTACGTGAAAATAATAACGGCGACCCCTTGCTTCGGTGTAGACCAAGACCAGAAGAGGTTTTTGCCACTTATTCCTAGACCAAAAACCTTTACCGGAAAATCCGTAACCAAAAGACTCTTACTTGGAAAAACCACAACTAACCAATAATACTACCTCCCTATGGTCCCTAATGTACCCACACAAAATTATGTAAAATACCCAATGTCAGGTGACTCACCCAAGACCAGCGTTCTTGACACTCCTTGAATTTGATAGGATAACTCGACCAACTGCCTTGACCAAAAGTGACCAAATTTGTGGTACACTTCACCACAGCCGCCCCTGAGTCCGACCGCGTCGCACAACGATAACGGTCTGACTCACCCATCACTCGACCAACTGGACCTTGGTCACTCACACTTCTTCACCATGGACCATCCATCTTCGCCACCTGCGCCAGGTACTTACTTTACTGCACTCGATCCTCTTATTCTTCCTCTTGACGCTTGTTCTTGTAGAAACTCTATGTGCCGAGTCGCTCCACATTGCTTCACCTGTCCGGTCGGCTCGGTCTGGCAGCCTATGTAACTCTCCTGCATTTCAAACATCGGAAGGGTGTCAGAATGAAGCCGACACGCGGATGCAGGACATGCTTGCAGAAAACATGCGTCTCAGGACCCAGGTGGCCCACCAGGCAACACGAGGTGCGCATCTTTGGTCTTCGTCTTGTACCTGTCTTGACCCTCCTTTGTCTTCAGATCTCATCCCTCCCAGCGTCGCCAAGGCAATAGGTGCCTTGCTTGATGCTGATAGGCAGTCCGACGATCATGTTGACCAGCTCCGACCAATTCTAGAGGAGCTGGTAAGTGCACGTCATGAGCTGTCCCGTCTGGAGGCTTATCAGTCCCATCTCCGGGATCAACTTGCACTTGTTCGCCGGCAGCAACTGGACGGACAGTTTGACGAGACTTCACTGCGCATGCAAGGCGACGACTTCGCGCGACGCATTGCCGAACTTCAAATTTCCATTCAAGACCAGACCGGTAAGGTCCGGTCTTATCAAGACAAGTCAGACGTTTGGACGCTAGAGTCGGGTCATCGTCAGGTGGCACTAGACCAGTGCCGCCAGCGCTTGATGAACTTGCTGCCTCCGTGTTCGACTGCTTCCTCCATCATATATTGGTCTGCGTCGGCAACCTTAGTCGCCTCGGAGCAAGACCAAGACCGCTTGCAGCAGGACCAAGACCGACGCCGTTCATTGGCTGATATTCAGCAGCCCGAAATTGCACACAAATCAAAGAAGCGCGCGGACGCGCCGGATAGCTCGAGGGAGCGGGACACTGCGCGCGAACCCAGACTCGAGGGAAAGCGTGCAGTGCCTCATAAGCGATCCAAGACACAGGCGCTTCTTATGGACTCGGACTCGGACACGGGCGAGATCTACAGCCCCTCGGAAGGTCGAGCGCCCTCGCGCCGTACTGCAACTTGCACCAAGCACACAGGGGTCTCGTCCGAGGAGGACTCCAGCGAAGGGTCTTGCGATTCCGAGTTTATGGTCGCCATCCAGTCCAAGTCACGAACGAATTTGCGTGAAAGTTTCATCCAAGTGGCGTCGACATTGGGGTCAGAACAGAAGACCGGTTTGCCAAGTGACGCCACACCAGTGTCGGCACCAGCAAAGCCGGCGCCCTCGGTTCTCCCCGGGACATCCAAGCTTCACAAGTACGCTCTACTGAAGAACATGGAAGTTAACACCAGCTCTCTTCCGCCGCGGACGTTTGAAATCACCTTGCCGTGGTCGTCGGGGCAAATCGGCTGTTTGCGCCGGTCTACCCTGACCAAGCAGCTTCTGGCCCGGTCTTTCTCCCGCCCGGAACTCTGACTCTTTCCACCGGCCAAGAAAACCCCTGCCGCGTCTGTATGGAGGGCGGACTGGATTACGTCGGCGCAGATCTCCCTCCTAAACGGCGATGAACCATGGAAAATTTTCGAACACCCCAAGATAGGACTTGTGTTCCACTTGACTCCGTGGATCGGCACTTTGCTAGGCCGGGTGAAGAATTTCAACAAGATCCACGGCCAAGCAATTTGGGAAGCGTCCCACTACTTGGTGCTTCCCCCCAACCGGGTGCGACAAGATCCGGGCCTGGCGAAGTTCCAGAGCAAGCGCAAGCGACGTCGAATTCGGGCGGGCGAGGCTTGGCAATCCCTGTGCCAGTACATTTTGGACGGGATGCGAGCCCGCGAGTGTGACGTCGACGTGTTCTTGTACCCGGTGTTCCTCCACATGCCGAGGCGTCGCGTTGAGAAGACCAGACTGCTGTCCGACGAAGGCATATGGTACCTCGGGATTGATTGCGCTGAGCCGGTAGCGGACCCCAAGGATGCTTTGGTCCATTTTGACCGGAAGGACCCCTGGCGTAACTAGTTTCAGTATCAAGTGCAAAATCATCCGTCAATGGTCATCGGCTGTCTGTGGGGCGATAGCAAGTGAATTCGCAGGTAGTCGACCAGATAACTCGCAATACATGTCATCATTTCTTTTTCATATGTCCAATCGTCAAATCACTTGAGCTAATTTTACCACTCTCTCCATAGTTGCACCGCACACGTTATCGTAAACAGTTACACCTCCATCAAGCAAAACAGTCATCACATTCGTCATTCCGCTACTCCAATTCGTCACAGTTCATCACAATTTCACATCAACTCCGGACCTTCCACATCTTCACACCGGTCTAGACCGACCGATGCTACTGCATGTCTTGGTCTTGGTCTTCATGAGTCTGCATCACTGCGAAGCGATTACGACTGACTCGTTCTCGTTCGAACTCTCGTATAAGAGCCCCACAATTCAAGTCGAGCTCGTCGACCCAAGTTGATTCATCATGGCCCTTCCATCGGACCAGGTACTCTCGGTGAGTACGACAGAACCTGGTCTTCTTGGTCGACCGAACATCTAAGACCTTCTCCACTGCAAACTCGTCTTCCTCTAATGGTCGTTCCCGACTGTCCTCAGGCAGTAACGATTCATCGAAATCAAATCTTTTTTCTTCGTCTACCAGACAGAGAGTTTTGGGTCGATCAGGAAATTCTCGGACCAGCTTCAACTTGGACACATGCACGATCGGGAAGACCTTGTAATCTGTACCAGATGTTACTAGACGGGCAGCGTGCTCACGGATCAGCTCGGCAACACGGAAAGGGCCGTGCCACATGTGAGCCAGCTTCTTCGCATAGCCCTCTTTCACTCGGTCTAGGTATAGCCATACCCTCGCCCCTGGTTCTATACCGTGGGGTCGGACCTGGTCATTGGTCCGGTCTGCCCGGTCTTGTGTGGCCTGACGCAGCTTTTCGTTGACGACTTCTTTTGCATGCTGGTAGTGTTTCTGGAACTGCATGCGCCAGCGTCGAGCATCGCGAACGCGGGTACGGGTGAAACCGACAGGTATCGCAGCTTCCAGTGTCGACCGAGGGTCCCATCCATATGCCAGATAAAAAGGCGTTTCTCCTCGGACCCGATCGGTCGACGAGTTGAGTGCAAACACCAGCCTTTCTGCATACTCGTCCCAATCTCGCTGGTCTGGGTCAGCAACGTATATCTTGATCGCCCTCGTTATGGTCTGCACCATGCGTTCCGCCGATCCATTTGCTTGCGGACGATATGCCATCGTCTCACTCTGTTTCTGGCCCAGCATGTTATTGAACGACCGGAACACCTCGGCCATAAAACCGGGTTCCCGATCGTGCCTGATGACCTCGCTGGCGCCAAATCTTCGGAACACACATTCTTCGTAGCTCTGGGCGATCTGCTCCGCAGACCGAGATGCACTTGCCTTCGCAATAACTAGACCAGTGAACAGGTCTACCCAGCTCAGCAGCTCAGTGTTGCCGCGCGTATATCTAGGCAGTGACGGTATGTGGTCCATCGCTATGACCTGGAAAGGGTAGGTAGCTTCGATATTTCCGGGCGATCCCCCCCTTGATTACCGGTTACCCTTTCCGGTCTATCAATCCGTGCAACAGCCCACAAATTTCTGCACACTGCGGAAAAGACCTCTCCAGTGGAAGTGGGACCTGATCTTGTGATAGGTCCTGCCTATGCCCTGATGTCCCCCTTCTAGACTCACGTGATAGTGATGATGGACATCCGGCTGCAGCAACTCAGGTATCACTAATTTCGCCAGTCGGTCCCGGTCTGCACTGTCTTGGTCGGCATCGCGGAAGTAATACAATAATCCATTATCATCCACTTCGTAGCTATCCGCGATCTTCATGCACTCTTTCGCTTGATAGTTCGTCAACTTGGACAGTTCACCACGAAGGTAGGTCTTCAGGTTCATAATCCATTCTTATTCGTCCTGCGCCTTGAGGATCCGTTCCATCCTTAACTGTGGCACTGCATATTCGTTCAAACTTTCCTTCGGGAACGGTCGGCGAGACTTCTGAGCTTTCGATCTAGTCGCGACCATCACATGCACCTGGACTGGGACGTTCTTGGGTCCGATCACCTCTGGGAGCCTGTTTATATTCACCAATTCATCCAGAACGGCCTTCTCGGTGATCGTAGCCCCGGTATGGTCTTGCATGGCCTTGGTAGCGAGGTAGTCGGCGCTTCTGTTCCAGTCCCGTTTCACGTGCAATAGATCGTGGTTGGGGTGGTCCTTCATTGCCTTCATTACTCGATCATTTAGCGTCCTTAGTCGTGGAGCCTTGCAGTCGATATCTCCGGTGATCTGCATGATCACTAGGTTGGAGTCGCCACATATGATAACTCGCCCCTTCTCTTGCGACGACAGTAGGTCCAGACATAGAAGTAGACCTCGGTACTCCGCATCGTTAACAGTAATATCCGGCGTGAAATCGGCAGCGGCTGCAACTATAGACCATTGTGGCAACTTCCACATTATGGCACTATAGGCGCCGACCTTCTTCTTCACGCTTGCCGATCCGTCAAAATTTGAGACCAAGAGCTCTTCATCATGGTAGACGGTCGGTGGCGGTCTCGAAACTGACTGCCGAGGTTGCTTCCTCGGGGAAATCGCTATCAATGCCTCGTCCACTTCAGACCGAGGGGTGATACTGGCAGCTAATGTGCCCAATATCTCTTCCTCGCCCCCGGTGCACTTAACGACCTCGAGGGTCCACTGCGACAAGACCGCCGACCATCCTCCTAGACGTCCGTCCATCCCATTGGCTGATAATAGCCAGGCCAAAGTAGACCGTCTTGACAGGACCTTTATATGTCGGCCGACCAGCAGGTTGTAACACACATCCAGAATTCGTAGCAACGCCAGAACTTCTTTCTCGACAATTCCATAGTTCACTTCATTTGTTTTTAGCGTCCGGCTCGTAAACGTGACTGGATGATACACACCATCGTGATCTTTCACTAAAGTGGCCAAGATATCCCACTAACTGGCATATACAATAATGGTCGGCACTTTTTCGGGAGCTAAATGCTTGAGAACCGGTGCCGTCGCCATCTTAACCTTCAACATACCAAAGGCAAACTGTGCACGCTTCATATGATCTTCGTCCTCCACTTGCGGACAAACTGCAGCAAGACCAGAGTCGGCGCCCTCCTGTAAAGTTGCCCGATCTCCTTCGCGCAACATATGATAGTCAACTTCCCGGAGCTCGTACAGCACAGCCGCGTAGATAGCAAAGTCTTCAATGAATCGGCTATAATAATTCAAGCTTCCCAGAAAGGACTGCATTGCCTTCAGCGATCTGTGGAACGGGAGGTTACTCAGCGAATCCAGGTCCTTAGGATTAGCCTCTAGACCACTGTTCGAGACCATATGGCCTAAATATGCGACCTTGGACATACCCCAAAAACTTTTCACGGCACGATAGACAGGTTCCAGCGGTCGCATGTCTCCAACAATCGTTCAACCTTCTCGCACAGATCGTTCCATGACGAGGCAGGTATCAGAATGTCGTCGATGTACGACCGCCTCCCTAGAACGGACGGTCCTCTTTCCCGATCGGGTTCACCCTCTCTAAACACATCATAATTTTCAACAGGGTCCCGATCGGTCTTGATCTTGAAGTGTCCGTACAATGCGTTGTCTATCAGCCTTTGATAGATCTGGGGTGCGTTCTTCAGACCGAGCGGCATACGATTCCACTCGAAAAGACCAAACGGCGTCACAAATGCGGAAATATCACGGGCTCGATCAGTCATCGAGACCACCCAAAATCCACTTGACATATCTAGCGAACAATACCACAAGGTCTTGTCGAGGTTTTCCAACAGATCATTAATCAGCGTCATCGGGTACACCATGAATTTAGTCAACCGATTTACCAGCCGATAGTCGATGCACAGTCTAATGTCAACGCCGTTCTTCTTGATGACAATTACGATCGGCGAGGCCCATGGTGAGGTCGACGGTCTTATAATCTTGGTGAGCAACAGTCCTTGAATGAGATCAGAAAGCTTTTTACAGTACTGTGGAGCCACGCGTCGACATCGCAGGGCAATCGTCTTGGCATCTCCAACGTCAATCGCAAATCGCACCACGGGCTGCAGGTGGTAAGGCGTTGCCCTTTCCGATCAACATATGTCTTTTCTTCCATATGATATTCTTCAACTGCATAATCTGGTCTGGACTGTTAAGGTCTTGATCACCCACTTGTAAATCATCCATTGTGACTTCGTGCGAGTCGGCAGAAACTTCAGGGAGGACTGCCATTTGGCTTTCCAGCTCCTGAATATACTGTTCCCCGCCTTCATGTATACAGACTTGTTCATCTTCTGGGGCGATATCACCTGGACCATCCGGACCGGCTGGACGCCCCTGGTATTGATCGACGGGCTGTCTTTCACTGATATCGGTCTGATTAGGAACACCGTCATGGTCCGACCTAGCAATTTCATGTTCCCCTTCTTCCGTTTTTTTGCTCCGCTGTCGCCTGGTCTTGTGCTGACACCACGTTGACTAGCCTCGGCTCGTCTACTTGATGGTCCACCGTTCCTGGTGACTGCGGCGTCTTTCTTCGGACCAACATCTTTCTTGGGGTGACATAACTTGGTCTTTCCACTAAAGGTGAGGTATTCTCTTCCACCGACCCATCATCGCTGATAAGATCGGTGGTCGATTGGTACGCCAGGTTTTGCCACTCGACATACCGCCTCGACCCAATCGAGACAAACCCCATCTTCCTTGGTACCTTCCCTTCTGCTAACCACATACCGACAATAGTGTTATTGTCCAGTGTCAGCGGCTTGTCACCGATATTGGTAACACGGACAAAATCACGTCGACCAGCACTCTTTACGAAGGTCGGGGTCCACCGATCGCCCCTGGTCAACCATAACTTCCTCGAACAAAAACCTTTCTCGACCGGGGTATCGGCAGACCGACCGAATGGGATAGTGAGGTCTTGGTCCCACCGGACAAGATCGGTATACGAACCATACAGAGGTCTTCGACCAGCCAACTGGACCTGGACTTCGTCCGGGAGTGTAAGAACTCCATGTGACAGGTCTAGGCGAATACCAGCTGGGACCATGAAATCCATACCTAGTAAAGCGTCCTGACCAGCCAGCTTTCCAACCCAAGCGCTGAAAAAGTAGACCAGCAATCCCGACAAAGTAATTTTCACACGCGTTCTTCCTTCGGTCATATAAGAGTTTTCACCGATCCCGACGCATTCTTGTCTCTGGGTATCGTCTATACGACATCCGACCTTACGAGCAAAGGCGGAGTCGATTATCGAGACTTCATCTCCAGAGTCGAACAACATCGTCGCTTTCTGGTTATTAATCTTGCCACAGGCTTTCTCCTGCTTGAACCATTTATCAGGCGCGTGATACTTCCCGTATCCGCGGGATTATCCAGGCAGCAAGTCCAACTGCATAACCACCTTCGTCCGGGAGTACTCATCGGTCTTCATACTGTAGACCGGATGGTCTGGGTCGACGCAATTTTGGAATAGAACGTGTATTGTCGGTCTTATCCTCCTTGCCGACATATGCATAGATGTGAACCGTAGAACGCTCGGCTCGATCCATATTCCAACCTGGCGAGCTTTCTAGTTTAACATCTTTTCTGCGTCCGGCGGCAGCATCCCCGCGTGCTTTTCCGGCACGTACCACTTGCGTATCATGTTAAAAAATTCTTCAATCTTGCAGTGGCCGGCCTCGTGGATCTCTCCACGTGACTTGCATACGAAAAGGCAGTGGTCAGTCGGGTGGCCGCGTCTCTCGCACTTCTTGCACACCATCTTCTTCCAGCAGTTTGAGCCATCATGTTTTCTCTACCCACAGTGGGAGCACTTCTGACGAGGTCGGTCCGGATCGGACTTGCTTCCGTTCCTTCCCTTCCGGTCTACCTGGTCGGGCTTCGACCTGGTCTTCGGGGCAGGTCCCGCAACATAGACGTAACGATACTGGTCTTCATCCGATGACTCCTGGCTGGATTGACTTCCACTTTCCCCTTCCGATCCCGTGCTGTCTTCGGCTACGATCGCCTTGACCGCTCGGGTCGGTCTGGTCCAGGGCCTCTTGACCGGATCGGTAGCGACCTGATCCACCAGCACTCTTCGCCCTCATGCTACGTGACTGCTGTAGCGTCCGTAGAGTCTGTTCAACTTCACCCGCGTCCCCAAGACGCAGCAGAGTAAGCTGGTCCGCCAGTTCTTGATCGTCCAGGGTACTAATGTAGTGACCCACATGTTCCAGGGCAGCACCGTTCGGTGGGTTATTCTCTTTAATTGTTATGCCGGCACGAAGTGCGGCCACGTTCAACCGATGCAAATACTCGATCGGTGTCTCGTCGCTCCGCTTCTGCATATGGTGATACTCGCGGGCACTCGAAAATCCGGAGTTACAATATTGCCCTTCAAACTCTGCACATAGATGGTTCCAGTCAGACCGGAAATCCCGACCTAACTGTTGGATCCTGTTGGTAGCCGGTCCTTTCAACAAATCCCGGAAGATCAGACACTTTTCACTTTTCGGGGTCTGGTCTCGCAGGAACGCATACTTGACCCGACCTAACCAAGACCGGGCCTGGTCTTCATCAGCATCCTTGCCAGTGAAGTCCTTGAGGTCGGTCGTCGCGGCCATACGGATGCGCGGAATCGCAGCAGATCCAAAGTCGTAAGCAGTAGTGGAGGCTAGGTTAGCCTTGCGTGGCTTGCCAGCGCCCGTACCGTCTGACCCACCATGGTCGTCAACACCGCCGACCGACTCCATGTCACAGTCACTTGTCTTGCTTGGTCTACGCGGTCTGGCCGGTTGCGGCTTGCGCTTCCCTTTGCCGCCTTGCTTATCACTTCGAGTGGGCTTGTCCATAGATGTTACCGATTCCATATCCACATCTCGGCAAACATTGGCACTTTGCTGGGTAGACCGGTCTTGGACATGTGGGCGCAGAGGTGGTCTAACCCGGTCTTCCATGAAACGCTCCATCATCGTCTCAAACATGGATTGGACGTTAGCTGGAGTCATGGGCAACGTCTTGACACCCTCCTTTTGCGGAGCTGAGGCCTGTGGGGGCTGCTGGAGCCCCGACTGGCAAGCAGCCCTTTGCTGCCGCATGTCCCTTTTTTGTTCAGGATGGGCATGGTCCACCCCCATGGTCATCCGCTCGACACCGGTCTCCAACTCTGATGAGCTGCTTGAGGCCGGTGGAGACTGATAAACCGATTCGTCATCAGAAACAATGTCAACAAGCGCTGTGGAGGCTTCAGCGACCTTCACTGCTGCGGTGGGAGTTGGGCGGCGAACCGCCCCCACCAGTGGGACCAAATCTTCGTGGAAGGTCGACATCGACGATTTCAGCCTCCAAGTCTCAAATTCAAATAGTTTTTGGACATCGTCGGGGTTCTGCAACTTAATGCCAACCTCCGCCAACATCGCCACCAAGTTCTTCACCAACAGTAATGGGAGATCACTCTGGATCGGCTCGGTAGTGGGACCGAGAAGATGGTCGGGGATCTGGAGGTTCAACACCCAAAAGACCACGTCAAAGCGAACAAATCGTTTCATCTCAAAAATGTAATACATCTTGTTTAGGTCTTCTTCAGTGATGCCTCCATCTCCGACTTGCGACTTTTCTTCGAGGTCGTCTTCGTCGGCCGGCATTCCCAACCATTTCTTGGGGATCTTGGGGATCTTGGGGAGTTGGTCTGATCGTTCTGATCAGCCTCCAAGTATTTTTCGTCTTTTGATTTTCCATCAACTTTTTTATGCACATACATAGGATCAGGACCAAGGTCCTGATCCTTTCAGGGACTATAGCAGGACTTGCTATAGTCCCGATCGGCTCCGGTGGGAGCCTTTTGGGGAGGAAAAAAATTATAAATCCCGATCTGGTCCTCCACCAGGCCAGACGGTACATCGCCATCTTTATCGAGAACGAAGACGTAAGGTGATAGCCTTTCCTTACGCCCTCTCTAGAACGATTCCAAATTCAAATCTTCAAATTCAATCTTTGATGACACCTCGCGGTGATATCCACGATCACCAAGTGATCCGGGCACGCGCACCATTGTGGTGGAGTCAAGTTCGAAATCGAATACATTTGTATCGACAACCTGACCACCACCATCGTGCCCAGCCTTCCAACTTACGGGGGGGGGGGGTACCCCGCGGACCTCCACTCGAAATCTGGTCCGATCGTCCGCTTCTGGCAGACGACCGGTCATCATCCAAATACACTTGGTCCTATTCACTTATGTTCATCTCACCTTGTGTGCCCGATGGAATGGGCTAGCTACACACTCGGTGGATCGGGATCGCAGATCGATCTGATTCTGTCTTGAATATCGGAGACCGTGCTGGCTAGGTGTACCTAGGGTGGAACTCTTCACCCCAGGTACGTACAGACCAGAAACACTTCCAAAAGATAAATTCCAATAGGTCGATCGGCCAAACGATCTAGACCTGACCAATACGAAATAATAGAGGGTAGACCAATCAACCGGTCTAGCCCCTGACCAATATGAGAGAAGACCAAAACCGGTCTAAACTCCAACCAATGTTACAATGAGCACGTGAAGACCCAATATGCCCGTGAAACTCCAAAAACGATATCTTCACGTAAAGACCAATCCAGTGAATAGCACGTTCCAAACGTACTTGACTTAAAGTGTCAAGATCGCCAAATCGTACTCCCGTCGAGGGACTTCCGGTGGCCAAAGTGCGCGTGCGGCGCGTCCAGACCGGGTATAATAGGCGAGAGGGGATAATTCAACCCTCTGCCCCCAAACACTCCGCGGCGGGCGGAGGCGACTAGTGTACGTGAAAAGAAGAACGGCGACCCCTTGCTGCGGTGTAGACCAAGACCAGAAGAGGTTTTTGCCACTTATTCCTAGACCAAAAACCTTTACC
>CM047589.1:9567531-9582776 GCA_026184515.1 Peronosclerospora sorghi
AGGTGTTGAGATCGCCAAATCGTACTCCCGTCGAGGGACTTCCGGTGGGCCAAAGTGCGCGTGCGGCGCGTCCATACCGGGTATAATGGGCGAGAGGGGATAATTCGACTCTCTGCTCCCAAACACTCCGCGGCGGGTGGGGGCGACTAGTGTACGAAAAGGGAAGAACGGCGTCCCCTAGCTGTGGTGTGAACCAAGACCAAAGGATTTCTACTTAGAAAAATCCTGCAACCAAAAGACTTCTACTTTTTTTTAGGCAAATCCACAACTAAAATACTACTACCCTATAGTCCCTAAATGTACCCCCACAAAAATATGTAAAATACCCAAAATTGGGTGACTCACCAAAACTTGCGTTCTTGACACTTCTTGAGTCTGATAAGCTGAAAAGCCCCCCTTGTTTAAACGAATCCAAAATTAGACCAAATGCGAACAGAAGCGGCGTCTGCCGCTTCTGAACTTGACCAGAAGTGTGCCAAATTTCGGGCACGCTTCTCCACACTTCAGAAGCGGCAGACGCCGCTTCTGTTCGAGATCTTTTAGCAGGCGGAGGACCGCCTGCTTCAACACCACGCGTAGGGGTTAAATCACCCCGACGTGGAGAAGTACTTGTTCCAGGTGGGGATCTGCGCTCCCGCAACCACCTGTGATAATCATTATCGCTGTCATAGCTGACAGCGACACCAGAGTAATCGTCGCTGTTAAGCGATGAGCACCTAGCGAGTTTCGACTCGCTAGATCCTTTCTCGGGGACATCTGTGCCTCGATCACTTTGTTCGGAGTCAGAACTGTCTCCGAACATGGAAGAACCCTTCCTGGTAACACACCATTCGGGTGTTGTGATCGTGCGAGATGTTGCATTAGCAACATCTCCCTGTTTCTTGTCAGATGCCGCCTTAGCAGCATCTGTGGTCGAAGACGGTACGTCTTCTGACCTTTGCGTAGTTGACGCTGCAAATGCAGCGTCACCGTTGTCACTAAACACCTCAGCACCTAGTGCTGAGGCGGAGGAAGAAACTCCTTAAATGTTTTCAGCAGAGCTCTTTAGAGCGCCGCCGCGTGCTTTGACCATCGAGTCGATGGTCAATCAGTTGGTGAATGAGAAATTCCGACCAACAAGTGCCACCTATGATTGGCCAAAATAAGAATTATTATTGGCCAACCACCTTAAGTGGGGGGTGATGTAATGGGGTGCCATTACATAATTGATATTCAAGTTAGAATATCACAGTTAAATTTCAGACGCGTTGTCTGAAATTTAAATAAGAGATTATAAGTTATTATAATCTACGAAGGAAAAGTCGATTCGGTATATACCGAATCATGCAGGTTAACTAATAGTACAGTTAGTTGAATACTTGATATTATTAGATTAGTTAGGTAATTACTATACTATTAGCCGCTAACCACCCATTAAATAAACACTCTTAATTTTGCGTTCTAATAGATAAGTAAATATTTATATTTTTTAGTATAGGATTAGTTGTTACCAACTAATCCTGCCCTTATTGTATTGCGCGCTTCCTCGCAAAATACAGTATAAGCCAGTAACAGGATCAGTCCTGTTACAGTCGGGATGAGCAAAAAAAAGAGAGGTAATCGTTCCACCGTCATCACATCTGTAAAAGTGCGTGAATTCGCTTGCTTGCAAATCGTCAAAAAGGGCTTGGATCGGTGTCCTTCCATTAAACATGTCCTTCCGAACTTTCGCGCGCCCATTGTACAAAGTCGAGAGGTCTGCTAGGGCCTGTTGATTAGTCTGAAGGATGGCTGAAAGAATCCCTAGCGGTTTTACACCAGCCAAGGTCATATTTTTGACAGCATCGGACTTCTCGGTAGTTAACTTCCGGTTAGTCGAATGGCCAGAGGGATGGAGTGACGGTTCGTGATTGTGGCTGCACTCCAGAACGTTTAGCTTCCAGTTACCCCGCTTTTTGGAGAATTCCCACTCAGGAGGAAAGGGCACTCGATCCGGCGTGAGCTAGTCTGGCGTTGGCGATTTTCCCCAACGTTTTGTACGTTTACGCCCCCTCGGTCACATTTGAGGTAAACACGTTTTCCAGCAATTGAACTTTTAATGGTGACAGCGTAACCTTGGCCACGTGCGAACGTCTTCACAGCATCCTCAAGTTGCTCCCGACTAGCATACTCAACCTCTTGCGGAGGAAGCATGTTATCGCGTAGCGCGCTACCAGGAAAAGGGCGAACAGCTAGTGTTATGGAAATAAACAGCTTGTTAGATGTTTCGTACGCGTTACTTATTCATTCATGGCAAAGAACACCAAGCAATACTTTTTTTCGGGAAGCCAAAGCACGCGTGGGCAGAGTAGCCGTCATTAGCGATGGCGTGGACGAGGACTGTGAGGAAGAAGTCAGATCGGACGTGAACGGCGCAGACAGCGTGGCCGGGAACGGCGCAGGCAGCTCAGCTGCGAACGGGGCAGGCGGCTCAGCTGGGAACGGCGCAGACAGCTTTTCGGGCATGGTGTGGGGCGATGTCGGGCGGTTGAAAGGGGAGGGGGGATGGAGGGGTTGCAAATTATGGAAATGTAAAATGAAAGGGTGTGAATTTAAGGAAAAGGGGTGTGAATATAGCAACTCCCTAAAAATAAATGTAAAGTTAAAATTCCAGAGTAGCTAAAAATGCATAAATGCATAAGTGACCACTATGGTCGCGCTTCACTTGAAGTTTGCATGTATTCCAATACCGGACTGTATATACATCACTTGTGAATCTTCAAGCAAGTTTTTTTACTTGCTACAAGATTCGACAAAAACAGTGGAGCGATAATGCAAGACTGGTGTACAAATTTTTCACGGCTAAAGAACATTGGCCGTAGTCATTCGTGCTTTTTTTACACCCCGATTCCCATCTGAAGATACGACTGCGTTTTTCTGTGTGCGTACGGCTTCTAAATCTTACTAAAATACATTCGCCCAATTTAAGGGATCGACAGCTTGTCATGTCCATTGTCATATCGTACATTGCGGTTTGGAGTTGATAAAAAAAAACTTTCAGTATCAGTTAAGTATCGTGATACAACTTGTGTTAAAGGGGTAAAATGACTAGATGTATCACATCAGTGATTTTGCCTGGCTCTGAGCCTTCGTTACGTTTTTTTGCGAAATATTAAGGTTAATGTAGTGTAAAGATCTTCTCCTTTGGTCTGTCACATATTTATCAATCGACCATTTCATGTCCTACAGTAGTTTCAAAGACGCCTTTCATCGCAATATTGTATCTGAGAGTTCTCAGATACATAATAACGTGGGTTATCGCGAGGTTATGGCACAAATCCTAACCCAACAGATGTGCAGCCGGTAGGTAAACTATCCCATTAGTTATCATTATGTAGCATCAATGAAACGCGAACGCATGCAATCATCTCGTCGTAACCGCTATCACTGTTGTGGCAGCTTCATGGACACCATTTCCTTCACTTTTCAATTTCAACCTTCACTGCCAGTCTCCATACAAGCTTGACAATGCTCCGTGGTCTTCCTCTTCTTATTGCCATTCACTTGGCAGCTGCAAAGGCTGGTCCGTGTGATATCTACAAAGCTGGTGGAACGCCGTGTGTGGCTGCTCACAGCACCGTTCGAGCTCTTTTCGAGGACTATGCACGTGGCCTGTATCAAGTTACCCGTTCGTCCGACCACAAAACGATTGACATTGTGCCGTTGACCCCTGGAGGAATCGCCAACGCAGACGCTCAAGACGCGTTTTGCAAGGCCACACAATGCCACATTACAATTATTTACGACCAATCCGGCCAGAAGAATGACTTGACCCCAGCCCCAGGAGGTGAAGCCAAGAGTCTAGGCGAAGGCCCCGCTCTTGCTGATCGGTTTCCCATTCAGATTAATGGTTACAAGGCTTATGCTGTGTGGGTTGAAACTGGCATTGGCTATCGCAACAACAATACCACTGGTGTTGCCAAGGGTGACGAAGCTGAAGCTATGTACATGGTCGCTGATGCCACGCATATCAATGGTGGATGCTGCTTCGATTACGGTAACGCTGAAACTACTAACATGAATGACGGTCCTGGAACGATGGAAGCGCTTTACCTCGGTATTTGTAACGCTTGGTCCATTGGCACCGCTCTTGGTCCATGGGTCCTCGCGGATTTAGAGGACGGCCTCTTTGGTTGTGCACAAGGCAAAGTCTGTCCAAATATTCCCACGGTCAACCACCCATTCACGGTAGCGATGCTCAAAGGCCGGTCCGGCGGAACTTTTGCACTCAAGCAAGGAAATGCGCAGTCTGGAAAGCTTGAAACCACGTATGACGGCGCTCGACCGAAAGGGTATGAAGTGATGAAAAAACAGGGTGCCATCGTCCTGGGGATTGGCGGTGACAACAGCAATGGGGCTATTGGAACCTTCTTTGAAGGAGTAATGGTGACTGGTAATCCCTCCGACGCAGTGGACCACGAGATCCAGATGGATATCATCAAAGCGGGCTATGGTCTCTCAGTCCCGAACCACCGTGTTGCCTAAGTGGGATGCCATCATGTGCTTGGGTATCATTTTTCGTTCTTGAAGATAAAAAGGGTTGTCAGTGAAAATCGAACTTCCATGTTACGAAACCCGAATTGCATGTGGAATTTCAAGATAAGGTTAAAGTTTCGATCAGGAAATTTAATCGATAATACACTTTTCTTTTTACCTTTTTATGTTCTCGTGCCCGTTTTTTCTCGTTGGTATTACAGTCCTCCCTCTGCTATGTGTCCTCTATAACATACAAGAGGTTATTCCGTAGCGGAAAAAAACAATTAATTAAAAATCAAAAAAGCAGACCAAGGTACATTTGCCCCACTCCTGCATTTCTATTCCAAACCAAAGACTTTCTCAAAAACTACCCAAGGGTCCCACCCACCCACACCACCCATCCCACCCCATCACCAGCCAGATGTCTCAGATACGTCTTACCAACGACCAGAAGCTCCAGATCATCAGACACAAAGATGATCACCCCAAACTCACACAGAACGACTTTGCTGCGTGGACAAAGGGGGAATTTGGCCTCTCCAAAGCTGTCACACAGGCAGCAATCAGCAAGATCATCAGCAAAAGGAAGGAACTGGAGGCCATGAGCGCCTCTGAGCTCGATGCCAAGCGACCCCGCACTCTCCACCACCCTGCTCTGGAGGAGACTGCGGCACTCTGGGTTCTGCGATGTCAGCACCGCGGGGTATGCCTGACGGGGGATCTCACCCGCGCCAAAGATGCAAGGTTTGCATCCTCCATTGACATCGCCGAAGGATCCATCAAGTTTTCCAACGGCTGGCTCGACAAGTTCCAACAACGTCACAAATTGCGTGCAGTGTGCATCCACCGTGAGAGCGGTTCAGCTGACCTGTCTGGTCTGGAAAAAGCTTTGCCAGAGCTGCGAGCTGCCGTGGCAAAGTTTGCGCCGTGTGATGTTTACAACATGGTTGAGACTGGTAAGTTGTATCTAATCATTTTGTCTGTCTGTGATGCGCTGAATACTCAAACCTGTGTTCATGATTGTTTTACAGCATGACACCGAACATCACTATCGCCCAAAATGAAGTGCAAGGCTTCAAGAAAGACAAAGTAATTTCAAAACACATGTGGAATTGTCTGTTAAAAAATTATGACACTGACATTTTGCCCAGACCCGTATAACAGTGGCACTCACGGCAAATGCCGATGGTTCGGACAAGATTCCTCCGCTTTTCATCGGACATGCAAAGAAGCCTCGATATTCCCAACGCAAGAGTGGTAAAGAACTCGGCTTCTATTATCGCTTCAACAAGAAGGCCTGGATGGCTGGCGTGTTCTTCCAGGAATGGCTTGGCGGTCTTTACAAAAGCATGAAGGTAATTCTGCTGGTCTTTTTGGCAACATGTGAAAATATGACACTGACATTGAACATTAGCGACAGAACCGAAAGATCCTGCTTTTCATGGACAATGCTCCTTCCCGCATCACGACCGATCTCATCCTCACCAACGTCACTGTCCAAGCTCTGCCACCCAACACAACATCCAAAGTACAGCCCATGGACGCCAGCATCATTGCCGCATTCAAGCGGCATTACCAAAGTCTGCACTTGCAGAACGCCTTGGATCGTGACGAGGCTGGAGACACCGATCTCTACGAGGTTGATCAACTCGCGGTCATGCGCTAGTCACTCCTTGCCTGGAGCGAGATCACAGACTCTACGATCACCAACTGTTTCAAGCACACTGGACTCATGGACAACTTCGCTACACCTGCGGCCGATGCACGCAACCAAGACGTTGCCTTCGATCAACTGGCACTGCCGGATGCAGCGCCACTAGATGCATAAGAACAGGCGGTGGAGAAGGATCTGGAGTCAGCTCTGCAGAGGCTCCTTCTGAGCAATCCGATGTAGATTGCATCGCTTCTTAGCCTAATCGAATAGGAGCCTGCTGCGCACAAAGAGCTGACCGGCAACGAGATCATCAAGCTTGTTAAGGATGCCGAAGGGGAGGAGGAGGACGGAGGAGCCACGGAGTAGGCATTGAAGCATTCAACAGCGGAAAACCTTGTGGCTCTGGCACTTTCCATTTCGCTTCTGGACCTCTCCTGTGATGAAGATCGTGCAGCTCACAGAGCGATTCGTCGCATTTAACCTGAACACCGTACTGCTAGTAACACCCAAACAACACTTGATTCATGGATTAATCCCGGATGTCTCAATACTTTACAACACAATAAAAGAAAATTGCTCCCTCGGATAAGTTATATTCCGCATGGCGGGATATTCCGTATTCCATATTCCGTAGTCACCATAGAACGATGTCGATGGCGCCGTATTCGAATAACTTAGCAGAGGTTATTCTATAGGGGGATAACTTAGCGGAGGGAGGATTGTACGGAATATCCTGCCATGCGGAATATAACTTATCCGAGGGAGCAATTTTTCATTTATTGTTTTGTAAAGTATTGAGATATCCGGGATTAATCCATGAATCAAGTGTTGTTTGGGTGGTACTAGCAGTACGGTGTTCAGGTTGAATGCGACGAATCGCTCTGTGAGCTGCACGATCTTCATCACAGGAGAGGTCCAGAAGCGAAATGGAAAGTGCCAGAGCCACAAGGTTTTCCGCTGTTGAATGCTTCAATGCCTACTCCGTGGCTCCTCCGTCCTCCTCCTCCCCTTCGGCATCCTTAACAAGCTTGATGATCTCGTTGCCGGTCAGCTCTTTGTGCGCAGCAGGCTCCTATTCGATTAGGCTAAGAAGCGATGCAATCTACATCGGATTGCTCAGAAGGAGCCTCTGCAGAGCTGACTCCAGATCCTTCTCCACCGCCTGTTCTTATGCATCTAGTGGCGCTGCATCCGGCAGTGCCAGTTGATCGAAGGCAACGTCTTGGTTGCGTGCATCGGCCGCAGGTGTAGCGAAGTTGTCCATGAGTCCAGTGTGCTTGAAACAGTTGGTGATCGTAGAGTCTGTGATCTCGCTCCAGGCAAGGAGTGACTAGCGCATGACCGCGAGTTGATCAACCTCGTAGAGATCGGTGTCTCCAGCCTCGTCACGATCCAAGGCGTTCTGCAAGTGCAGACTTTGGTAATGCCGCTTGAATGCGGCAATGATGCTGGCGTCCATGGGCTGTACTTTGGATGTTGTGTTGGGTGGCAGAGCTTGGACAGTGACGTTGGTGAGGATGAGATCGGTCGTGATGCGGGAAGGAGCATTGTCCATGAAAAGCAGGATCTTTCGGTTCTGTCGCTAATGTTCAATGTCAGTGTCATATTTTCACATGTTGCCAAAAAGACCAGCAGAATTACCTTCATGCTTTTGTAAAGACCGCCAAGCCATTCCTGGAAGAACACGCCAGCCATCCAGGCCTTCTTGTTGAAGCGATAATAGAAGCCGAGTTCTTTACCACTCTTGCGTTGGGAATATCGAGGCTTCTTTGCATGTCCGATGAAAAGCGGAGGAATCTTGTCCGAACCATCGGCATTTGCCGTGAGTGCCACTGTTATACGGGTCTGGGCAAAATGTCAGTGTCATAATTTTTTAACAGACAATTCCACATGTGTTTTGAAATTACTTTGTCTTTCTTGAAGCCTTGCACTTCTTTTTGGGCGATAGTGATGTCCGGTGCCATGCTGTAAAACAATCATGAACACAGGTTTGAGTATTCAGCGCATCACAGACAGACAAAATGATTAGATACAACTTACCATTCTCATCCATGTTGTAAACATCACACGGCGCAAAATTTGCCACGGCAGCTCGCAGCTCTGGCAAAGCTTTTTCCAGACCAGACAGGTCAGCTGAACCGCTCTCACGGTGGATGCACACTGCACACAATTTGTGACGTTGTTGGAACTTATCGAGCCAGCCGTTGGAAAACTTGATGGATCATTCGGCGATGTCAATGGAGGTTGCAAACCTTGCAGCTTTGGCGCGGTTGAGATCCCCCGTCAGGCATACCCCGCGGTGCTGACATCGCAGAACCCAGAGTGCCACAGTCTCCTCCAGAGCAGGGTGGTGGAGAGTGCGGGGTCGCTTGGCATCGAGCTCAGAGGCGCTCATGGCCTCCAGTTCCTTCCTTTTGCTGATGATCTTGCTGATTGCTGCCTGTGTGACAGCTTTGGAGAGGCCAAATTCCCCCTTTGTCCACGGACAAGGTCGTTCTGTGTGAGTTTGGGGTGATCATCTTTGTGTCTGATGATCTGGAGCTTCTGTTCGTTGGTAAGACGTATCTGAGACATCTGGCTGGTGATGGGGTGGGATGGGTGGTGTGGTGTGGTGTGGTTGGGACCCTTGGGTAGTTTTTGAGAAAGTCTTTGGTTTAATATAGAAATGGAGGTGTGGGGCAAATGTACCTTGGTACGCTTTTTTGATTTTTAATTAATTGGTTATTTCCGCTACACAATAACCTCTGGTATGTTATACAGGACACTCTCCCACCGAGGCTATAACTTAGCAGAGGGAGGACTGTATTCCATATTCCGTAGTCACCATAGAACGATGTCGGTGGCACCGTATTCCAATAACTTAGTAGAGGTTATTCCATATGGGGGGATAACTTAGCGGAGGGAGGACTGTAATAGAGATTAGGTCATTCGCTACCTACGAAATTCAAGGTGGTTTTTAACATTACTTACGTTGAACTCGAACCTAAACACTCGAAAATTGTTGGGTAAGTACACCGTTTATGCACGGTTCACCGGTTCGACCCACAGTTCAGTTGAACCGGGGAATGATGAATTAGGTGGTTGAGAGGCAAGGAGTAATCTAGGAGTATTACAGGTTTAATAACTTTAATCTACTCACTTCGGCATTTGCCTCCTACATATCAAGCTCCTAACCTACAGGTTAACAGCCGCAGCTCTCAACAGTTCCAAGAACTCTTCAAACCATGATGACCAAGCGCGCCGAAGTCCTCCTGGGGAGTGGGAATTACTTCCACTGGGAGTACAACATGAGGATGACGCTCTCCAGAAAGGGACTGCTCGCTCATGTTCAAGTCGTCAAGCCGGAGAACGAGATCACGGAGGCGTGGCTGATAAACGATGTGAAGGCGCTGGGAATCATTGCGCTGGGCGTCGAGCTGCAGCATCAGACGAAGATCATAACGTCTACGCGCGCCATGGGGGCGTGGGGTACGCTACGAGAACTCTACAATCGTACCACTCTTCACAACCGTGTTACGATGACGCGTCGTCTCCATGCGTTTAAGATGGAGGACGGTTACACGATGGCGGCACACCTGGATGCGTTCGACGAGCTGGTCGTGGGTCTCCAGACAATGGGGGAGCTAGTGGACGAGGCGCGGCAGATGGTCGTGCTAATGAGCAGCCTTCCATCTGAGTATGAGTTTATTGCGTCCATTGTGGAGAACTCCAAGGATTTCACGCTGATCGAGGAGAAGGAGAAGCTGCTGAAAGAGCATGAACGGTTTCAGAAGAAGGAGACCACGGAAAAGGCGTTCCGGGCGAACGGTAGCGCAGGACGGTTCAAAGGAGGCCAAGGGAACGGTCGAAAAGGGAACGGTCCACGCAGGAATGGTGGTGGTTTCAAGGGAAAGTGTTTCAAGTGTGACCAGGTCGGTCATATGAAGCGGGACTGCCCGATCAAGAACGGTGGATCTGGCGACGACGCCGTGTTTGCTGCGGGCGAAGATCATCTCGCCGGGTGGCTTATCGATAGTGATGCGACTTCGCACCTGAGGCAAAAAGGTTGGAAAGGCGTACATGCTGGATTGTGAGCAGGAGCAAGCACGCTTCGTGGAGTATGCTGGGGCTGACAGTCAGTGGGAGCTCTGGCACGCTCGCATGGGACACTCCAGTGAGAACGCTATGAAGCAGACGCAGCGTGCTACGATCGGTATACCAACCGTGAACCGAACAATGAAGACCTTATGTGGCGGTTGCTCGAAAGTAAAGCATACGGTTGAACTGTTCCCGTCACGGTCGTCAACAAAGACTTCACGTGTGCTCGAGCTGGTGCACACAAATGTGATGGGGCCAATGCGAAAGCTCTCGAAAGTTGGTGCGAAATACATTTTGACCTTCGTGGACGACTTCTCGAGATACGTCGCCGTGTACTTCGTGAAGCAAAAGAGTGAGGTATCCAACAAGATAAAGGAGTTCAAGGCGCTCTATGAAAATCAATGGGGGGGAACGCTTGAAGTGCCTGCGCTCGGACAATGGAACGGAGTTCGTGAACAAGACGGTCGCCAAACTGTGCAGTCGGAACGGAATCATGCATCAGCGCTCCGTACCATACAGCCCACAGCAGAACGGTGTTGCGGAACGCATGAACCGTACCATCATGGAGAAAGCACGCAGCATGCTGCACTACAAGGGTGTATCTACGGAGTGGTGGGCGGAAGCTGTGAATACGGCGGCGTACTTAATCAACCGTTACACGAACACAGAACGCTCGGAGGTAACGCCATACGAGGTCGGCTTCAAGGTGAAGCCACAGATGGAACACTTACGAGTGTTCGGACCCCAGGGGTACGCTCACGTCGACGACGCGAATCGTACGAAGCTCGAGCCCAAGAGCTTCAGGTGCATGTTTCGTGGATACGCCGAAGGCACAAAGGGGTACCGTGTCTATGACATGGATGCGTCAAAGATCAAGGTGTCACGATCGGTAAAGCTGGACGAGCGTGAAGTGGGAGGAATATACGAGTCACCCTCGCCGCAGCCTGAAGGAACGGTCATACACATGACTAAAGACGCTGACGATGGAACGGTTCCTAAGCAAGTAGAACGCTTACCGGTTCCAGATGAGCCAATGGAGGGTATTGAAGAATCTGTTCCGGATGTTGAAATGAACGATGCGGGAGCGACGCAGAACGTTGAAGCGCTACTGCCGCCGTTACCTGATAGTCCGGAGCAGATCGGTCGAGAGCTCGCACCTTACCGCCCTCACCCGGAGCCTTATCATGAAGATCGACTGGTATTTCACCCGGAAGAACGGTCACGACGACTTCGTGAGCCGATGTTCCTGCTACAGAACGGTTCAGATGAGTTACAAACGGAAGGAAGTGACGGTTCACCGTCTCCAAAGAGTGCTCGTATTGACGAGGAGAGACTCATCGCTGAAGCTGTTATGGCGTACGCGGCGGACGTGCCGACGACATACGCGGAGGCAATATCCAGTTCTGAGGCTGGTAAGTGGCGAACAGCAATGGAAGCAGAGTTACGCTCTCACGAACAAAACGCTACCTGGAGACTGGTACCGCGCGGAACGAATAAGCGTACTATTGGCTGTCGCTGGGTTCTCGCCAAGAAGCGTGACGAGAACGGTCACGTGATTCGCTACAAGGCACGGTTGGTAGCGAAGGGTTTCAAACAGAAGTATGGAGTGGACTTCTTTGAGACGTACTCGCCGGTGGCGAACATGAACTCGATTAGAGTGGTTTTAGCGGTGTGTGTGGAATTGCAGTACGTCATGGAACAGTTAGACGCGGATACAGCGTTCCTGAACAGTGACCTGACGACCGGGTCTACATGGAGATCCCGAACGGTATCGAGAACGCTGACGATCAAGTGTGTCTGCTGAACAAGGCCATCTACGGTTTGAAGCAGTCTGCAAGCGTGTGGAACAAAACCATCCATTGCTTGTTCTTGAAGAACGGTTTCAAGATATGTGGAGCAGACCAGCGTGTGTACGTCAAGCGCTTCAGGAACGGTTTCGTGTATGTGTGTCTGTACGTCGACGACATGATCATTGCAGCTAAGACGAGCGACGAAATTAGTGATGTGAAGAACGCACTGAAGGACGCATTCAAGATGAAGGAGCTCGGCGCTGCAAAATTCATCTTGGGGATGGAGATCGACCATGACCTGAAGGCTGGAACACTCCTGATCAAGCAGACCCGGTACATTGACGAGGTGGCGGAACGGTTCGGTCAGGAGAACGCCGAGGCTGTGGACAATCCACGCGCATCAGGGTTGAAGCTGTCGAAGGAACAGTCACCTGGAACTGATGCAGAGCGTGCTGAGATGCGGTTGAGACCGTTCTCTTATCGGGTGTCTACTTTACATCACGACGTGTACGCGCCCGGATGTTGCTTACATGGTGACGCAGCTATCAAGATTTTTGGAAACCCCTGGGCTGCTGCATTGTAAGGCAGCAATTCGCGTGCTTCGATACCTAAAGACGACTCGCGAGTACGGTGTTCTATCCCAGGGTGGTACGGGAACGGTCACAGTTGAAGCGTTCTCCGACGCTGACTGGGGGAAGAACATCGACGACAGGCGTTCCGTGTCAGGCGTCTTGGTGATGATAGGGAACGCTCCAGTGGTGTTCAAGTCAAAGTTCCAGAGGACGGTTGCGCTAAGCTCTGCGGAGGCATAGAATATGGCGCTAAGTTTGTGTGTGCAGGAAGTTCTCTGAATGCGTGCGATGCTTAAGGACATGGGAATCGAACAAAAGACCGCTACGCAGATCTGGGAGGACAACCAAGGAGCGATTGCGTTGGCCAAGAACGATGGCTACAACTCAAGGACGAAGCATGTCGACATCAAGCATCACTTCACACGTGAGAACGTGGAGAACGGAACAGTTCAAATCGACTACGTTGACACCAAGAACCAGCTTGCGGACTTATTGACGAAGGCACTTGGAACGAAGACGCTCAAGTTCTTATGCGGGAAGAGCAGCATCAAGGCCAAGGTCACCGTGCATTAGCGGTGAGTGGGAGTGTTGGGTAAGTACACCGTTTATGCACGGTTCACCGGTTCGACCCACAGTTCAGTTGAACCGGGGAATGCTGAATTGGGTGGTTGAGAGGTAAGGAGTAACCTAGGAGTATGACAGGTTTAATAACTTTATTATACTCACTTCGGCATTTGCCTCCTACATCTCAAGCTCCTAACCTACAAAAATAACCTTACTGCAAACCTATGCCATGATTGCGCAATTTTTGTTTGTGTGAGCAACCTAACCGTAACTACTGTGAAGCAGCACAAACGACAATAACTGTAACAAAGGAGTTGCGACTGGACCGAAATTCCAAGCAAGCACTTCCATCGCTCTAGACATATTGAAAGCCGATGTGTATCTCCATTCACTTCCGTATCCCATTTTTTACCACGAATCCTTCTGATTAGCTCATCTTACGAGACAAGCTGGGGCGTGATATTGGTATCAGTCGTGAGTGGCAAGTGGACATGACGTGACCGCTGGAATTGCTACTGCACCTGAGGTACTAAAACGTGAAAGATACACGGAAATGACCGGTATTGACTCCTTGGTGGAATTTTTCCTTGGATTACCTCCTCATCCTCGGCGGAACCGCTTTCACGATCGGCGACTCCCGCCGATCTATTGTCTAGTCTTTAACATCGATCAGATTGCCGGGAGATGATCAAACGTTCCGCCGGGTTTTTTCTTGAGACGGGGCTAGTGCAAGCAGGGTATGCTACCCCACAATCTCAGCATCTTTTTTGTCGTCAGAGAATACAGCGACCGATTGTATAGAAACTTCGGAGTGAGCAATCCGCTCCAATCAGGCACTGGCGCTTGGCAGGATCCTCACGATTCCTCTTCTTTTCATAGTTGATATTGCTATCAAGTTGCGGTGTTCATCCTTGCGTAGAATTGTATAAATTTGAGTCGTATGTTTTGCTTAATACCTTGAACATAATGATTTCGTCTTTGTTGAATTTTATCGTAACCAAAAGTCCGTTAACGATAAAACCAACACCTCTAGACAGTTCGCAGACAGTAGCTGAAGATAACCGAGTCAATGAATTGTTCAATTCAATGTATATTGATAAGTGGTTATCTATCCTACCTAACATGCAACATGAATATAAGTTAAAGTTGTAGCGACCCTACATCTGTGGTGTATCCTACACTACTTACCAGTACCTAATAATAGGTTAGAAGATCCTTAAGTACGCTATGTTATCTCCTAAACGTACGAAATTATCATTGTTATAAATGAAAATAAACGGATACCTGGTCTTTGGTACAAACCGTGATAACGAATATTTTCCACAGATATAACAGGAACTTATCCGACCAATTGTCGAATCTCCTTGTGGGGCGCCGATCGGAGTCTCGGATCGACCAATGAAAGGGTTCGATCGGCAGGCTCGAAATTTTTTGACTGCCTTTTTGGCTTTATTCACTGTATCGTTCCATTTTTTACGGATGACCATCGAAGTGGTTCCTTCTTATTCATCGTATCTAAAACAGGTTTGTGTTTACTTTTACATTTCCATGAGTTAAACATTTTATATTTATATCGTTAAATTTCACAGCCTCTGCGAACGGACTAAGCTCCTGGGCTTTCCGTAAACAGTCATGTCTGGCATGGTCCCATTTTGAGATTGAAAAAATATCAGTCTAATCCAAGGTAAAACCACGTTTGGTATTCAAAAGCTCATAATTTTCTCCTAATGCCTCAGCCACGGACCTCAGGTACACAAAATATTCGGACGATGTTCTTCAATCATTCTAGCTTTGCATGAAATGTTTAGTACCTGCACGGGGACTATTTGGACGTTTAAAGCCGACAAAAATTTTGTGCGGAAGTAGCATTTTGGTCTCAAATTGTCAAGTATTTGAATTGTCAGTAAACATTTAAACCAATCAGAGGCGAGTCTGGGAGGCCGTCTCACGACTGATTTGATTATGGAGAGGCCAAGTATGATTGGTTATTAATTTGGAGTTTTGAGTGAACATTGTCAACCAATCAGAGGCGACTCTGGGGACGTTCCGCGACTGATTTGGTTAGAGAGGCTAAGTATGATTGGTGTGAATTTG
>CM047589.1:9582786-9615117 GCA_026184515.1 Peronosclerospora sorghi
CGCGACTGATTTGGTTAGAGAGGCTAAGTATGATTGGTGTGAATTTGAAGTTTTGTTTGAACATTTTTAACCAATCAGAGGCGACTCTGGGCGGCCGTCTCGAGCCGGCCGTCTCACGACCAATCGGATTATGGACGATCTCAGAAGTAACTGTCAAGTATTGGAGTAAGCACTGAAGTAACCAAGAAGTAGTATGTAAAAGAAGTGGTTGACTTAGATATAGGATTCTTTAATAATTAATAGATTCGAATTTCCCCTGTAACACGACAGTCGTTTGAAACCTTCAAGCAATCCTTCTTTACCGTTCCTATACTGAAAACAAGTTAAATATAAGAAGATCTTTAAGTGAACATTTAAGCAGCAGTTATCTGAGGCCACTAGAGTTGGGAGCAGCCTGAGACTCTTTGGGAAGTGTGTCCATAACGTGTTTGGTTATTTTTTTTGGTTCAGACGTTAGTATTAAGAACCTGGGAAGTTAAGCAAGAAGGATACATTTATTTCCTTCTTGTGTTTTAATTTGAGTGGAAACACTAAAATGTTAAGTTCCTTCACGACAATTTGTCTATATTGTACCATATCGCGGTGTTTCACACCACCACAATTCATACAACTATCAAAAGACCTCCGCCACACGATTCACTTAACACCTTCTCTGCATACAAATCCGCATGTCACTTCGACAATGTTTATCTGCCTTAAAATTCCGGACCAGGGTTGAAAATTCGTTCCATGACCCGATAATTCTTTGGATTCGTCGATTTTTTTCTTATTGTAGACTCTCTTCCGTTCGGTATGTTTATTACATTCAACGTGCATGTGTTAAGCATACAATTATAGCTCTTATTGTAGGCACACTAGTTGCCTTTTCTCCAGATCTTCTTGCGTATTATCATCCTCTCCATGGATTTTTTTTTGCAGAAAGTGGCACTACTTTCGCAAAATTTTAATGCACGATAGTATTAGCCCCACCCTGGATTACTTTTCTCTGAAATTTTGTCTAGTTGAAAATACTCGTTATCCTGGTTTTTATCAAAACCAGGTATATGTATATTTTCATTTATAGCATCGATAATTTCGTACTTTTAAGAGATAAGATAGCGTACTTAAGGATCTGAGAACCTTTTATTAGGTAAGGGTAAGTAGTGAATGATACACCACAGATGTAGGATCGCTACAACTCTAACTTTTATGCATATTGCATATTACATAGATAATCTCTTCTCAAAACACATTCAATTGAACATGTCCCAGACTTGGCTATCTCCACATACTGTCTACGGACTGTCTTGAGGACTTTTTTATCGTTAACGGACCATTGGTTGCGATAAAATTCAACATAGACGAATTCAGTATATTCAAAGTATTAAATGAAATCTACGATTCAGGTTTCTATAATTCTTCGCAAAGATGGACAACGAAATATTTCAACATGTCTTCTGAGCAAACAGCTCATGTAGACTCCCTTGTCTTCTTGCCTCCTATCGAAAGATGACAAAACCATCTTCGTGTGGCCCCTTGATACATAAAAATCCTCTATACCTCCATTCTTATGTCCCTGCAAACTCTCCAACTTTTCAAGCCAAATTTCCGAATTTTCGAGCATTTTAACACCTTCGACGACTTCACGTTTTCAGGTTCGTCTCTTGATCATCATTGCTCTTCTTTGAGCTGGGGATTTTTTGTTCGCTTGACCCTATATCTTAACGTAACAAGTAATACCAAATTCGAGCTCCTCAATAACGTAACTACCCTGCTTTTAATGATATGATTATATCCAAGTAAGCAAAAAACTGGCATCTAACCAATCCACAGAGAGAGAAGATGCCACGACCTAAATCAACCGTGAAACCTTCCAGCACCCATACTTGGCACAAAAGAAGAAAAGTGAAAGTAAGTATATTTAATGTAGATTTTGTTCATAACATGAACCAGCAACGGTCAATCTACTCACCATGTGTCCATTTGCCTGTTATATTATCTTACTGCGCTACCACTCAGATAGTTGCCCGTAGATTGACTTCAATATCTTCGCTCCCGCTATAACCACATCAAGATTCGGCAATAGCAATATGCCTAATAAATATGGTTCCCTCCACCCGTTGAAATCTGCTTCTATCTCCAGGTGGACTTAGTGACGTCGAACACCCTAATATACATCTTGCAGTCTTTTGCCGAAGGAGTTCAGAACACGGGCTTATGAGGTCGTACTGTAATTTGCCTACCAAAATTTCCATTCGTATCTTGAAAATGATCTTGCACCTTGTTTTTGTCTCCGGCGTGATCCTTAGCGACGCCAACCTCATCCGGGTGCCAAGATTCATTGAATTATTGAAGCTGAAATTGTTTCCTTCAAGAATTCCACGAAAATTCACAAGTTTATCATGTCTATCACAGACCTTATGAAACAATTTTGGCTCCTTCTTCCTCAATAACTTCTGAATTATCTTCTTCAAGGTTCTCATCGATCCAAACATCATTCTATTTTGGGATCATAATTTGTTGAATTGTATCTTTGTCCATTTGCGTAAGGCCTTAGGAAACGTGTGTAGCAGATGTCGATTTTTACCTTAAATATACCGAATTTGATTTTATCGAATTTGTAGCAACCAAGTATCCGTTCTTGATGAAAACAACACATTAAGATAACTCTTATACCGTAGATGAAATAAATAAGCCAGAGGCATGCTCAATTGGATGTGTATTAAGAACTCATTATCTTTTCTAACATGTAAATATGCATGAGACTATGTGTTGAAACTAAAACTAATCGGGATGCTACAGTAGTTATTTAACTAACACTGTTTTTTTTAGTTCCTAAATATATCTAAATTACCCGTTTTCAATAAAAAAACGGTTTTGGGAATATTTTCAACAAATTATTAACTAGGATTTAGTCTGAGCCGTTTGTTCGAAGTGCATATTACGAGCAATTCGAGCTCGTTGTTTACCTTGGTAACAGCACTCCAGTTTAGAATCAATTTGAAAAATTTGTGGTGATGTGGAAGCTATATTTATAGCATATAAAAGATGAACTATGGAAGTTATCAATGCTTAGTATGTTTTCTATTGCCAAATTCTATATACTTACGCGATGACGTTTGTTACGCTGGTGATTCCTTCAAACACTGAATATTAGTGACAAAGATTGTGCAATGCCTTCAATAAGTGAACAATATGAACACTTAGTGCAACATCGTTAGTAGTGCGAAGCTTCTGTCTTCTAACAAGATGCTTCAATTCATTACTAGTGCCAAGTAATGCTTCCCACATTTTACAATGTTTCGACACAGTTGCTTTAGCTCTAGCATCACAGCAGTGACGCTGAACGCTAAGTTGAGCGTCTTCAGCATCATAACTGCCTAACTCGAGGTCCAACAACTAGGTGCACTAAGGCACATCAAATAATCAAGTAAACAGACTGTGAAAATGAACAGTTAGCATTGCATAAGTGAATAAAGACAAGGGCACAACTTACCAGCACAACAGCGGGTGCGTTCATGGCAGTGAAGTCAACGAAAAGTTATGTGCCCTCGGCGTCACAATGCATCATCGAATGGCGCTAGGACACATGATGTAACGAGTTCAACCAACTGTGAAAATGAACTGTTAGCATTGCATAAGGGATTCAAGACATAGGCGCAGCTTACCAGCACAACAGCGGGTTCGTTCATGAGAATGAAGCCGACGGAAAATTATGCGCCCTTGGCGTCATAATGCATCATCAAATGGCACTAGGGCACATGATATAGCGAGGCCAACAAACTGTGAAGACGAACTGTTAGCATTGCATAAGGGAGTCAAGACATAGGCGCAACTTACTAGCACAACGGCGGGTACGTTCATGAGAGTGAAGCCAACGGAAAATTATGCGCCCTTGGCATCATAATGCATCATCGAATGGCGCTAGGGCACATGATATAACGAGGCCAACAGACTGTGAAGTAGAATTGTTAGCATTACATAAGGGAGTCAAGACATAGGCGCAACTTACCAGCACGACGGCGGGTCCGTACTGAGAGGCAGAGCCAACGAAAAGTTAGGCGCCCTCGGCTGCTTGGGTCGCTCGCTTGGATGGTCTTGAATGTTCTCAAGTAATGAAGTATTTTGAATTTGGATGGGTGATTTTGACCAATCATCAGCAACCTGCGATGGACAGATTCCGACGGACAGATTGCGATGTCAAAACTGATCAATCAAGTTCCAGAGGGTGAGACGGACAGATCGCGACGGACAGATCGCGATGTCAAAACTGATCAAATCAAGTTTCAGAGGGTGCAACGGCCAGATCGCGACGGCCAGATCGCTCGCGAGGTCAAAATTGATCCATCAAGTTTGAGAGGGTGCGACGGCCAGATCGCGACGGACAGATCGCTCGCGAAGTTAAAACGGATCAGTCAAGTTTCAGAGGGTGCGACGGCCAGATTGCAACGGCAAATATATCAAAACTGATCAATCAAGTTCCAGAGGGTGCGACGGACAGATCGCCATGTCAAAACTGATCAATCAAGTTTCAGAGGATGCGGCGGCCAGATTGCAACGGCAAATCTGATCAATCAAATTACAGAGGATTGCGACGGCCCCAGATTTCAGTATTGAAGTCAGCGCTGAAGTAACCAAGAAGTAGTGGGTGAGAAAAGTGATTGACTTTGATGTAGGAGTTAGTAACACTTAATAGAACGAAATTTCCCCTGTACTGCACAGGTCTCTGGCGGTTTTCAAAAACCGTTCCTTTTTAACCCTATACAAAAACCAAGTGTAACACAAGGAAGTCAGTGAGCACACGCCCTAGTGAGTGAAGCAGCAGCCTGTTGAAGTGCGCAAGTGTTGGGGGCAGCCTGGGAAAGCCTTGTGAAGTTCACGCCAAGTGTAATTGATTGATTTGTTGGTTCGGACGGAAGTATTAAGTACCCGGGAAGTTAAACAAGGAGGACTGGATTAATACCTCTATGTGTTGTTAATTACGTGGAATTATAATAATTTTCAACCCCTTCACGACAAATTGGTCAATTAGAATAACTTTGTCGATAATTTTATCTTTTTACTTCGCCGGCCGATTTAGGGCTGCTGTTTCCCCATATCAAATCACAAGAAACAGAAAGTTGCCCCGACCCCCTGATCCTCCTCAACTTCAGATCTTTCACGATCGGGCAATTTGCAAGTGTCGTGAAGGAACTTAAAATTCATTGTTTCCACTCAAATTACAACACAAGATAGCAATCAACCTATCCTTCCTGATTAAAATTCCCAGGTTTTTAGTACTAACGTCAGAACCGTCACTAAACACTTTATGGCACACTTCCCTTAGTGTCTCAGGCTGCTCCCAACTCCAGTAGTCCCAGATGACTGTCACCCCGCTCACTTAGGCGCTCACTTAACGACCTTTCTGTATTAGACTTGGTTTTACTATAGGAAGGTTTGATAGGATTGTTGTAAGGTTGCAGACGACTGTTCTCAAAGGGATCAATTAGAATATATTTAATTATTACTAAGTCCTCTATCCACTTCAAACACTTTTATACCTACTACTTCTTGGTTACTTTAGTGCTGGCTTCAATATTCGATAGTTACTTCTTAACCGTCTAGAACACCTTATATCATTTCCATATCTGACCCACATCTGTTTTTCCATAATTGAAATGTCACATAACCACAATCTCCCCTTGCGTAACTTCAGCGTAGGCGAGCAAATGGCACGCACACAAATACTCCTTAACCCCATTTCAGATACGCACGTGCGGAATCTTCAGTCATATACGTGACAAAACATTGGATGTGACTTTCCTTGCATACTTGTATCATATTTTTCCAAGCACTTTCTTGTTCAAACACATAGCGAGTAGCTCTTATGAAAAGATAATCACGAGATCTGCTGAGAGTTACAAATATCCTTCCAGGATCCTAGCGTATGTGACCGAACCATATACACAATAGCAATATCATCCTCACGACCTTGACTGGAATCGGTAGTAGCTACCTCAATTTACAATCAATCCTCGTGCACATAGTTCAAATATCGTGGCTCCGCCTGCACCGCTGTGACATTTTTCTGGTACGGTGAAATTATTAAAACTGACTTTCTAATGGCAGTACTCGTTCTCCGCAAATCATTCATCGGTATGGCGTGTATTTTATCCAATAACTATATATTAACTGCCAGTTCGATAACGTTTCCATCTCTGTATTATTGACGATCGCATTCCTCCATCCATTCCTGAGACTAATCCATATATCCCGGTCCCCCGTGATTCTCCGCTTCCTCGAAGGGTAACGATCAGTTGGTCTGGCCCAATCGATAACTTCCATACCATTTAAATTCATCGCATCCAAATAATCCCGCGATTTAACTGCTCTATCTCGAAAAGTATAGGGATAAAATGCTTGCAACAGTTTCGTGATCTTTGGATGGCTTCTGAACTCTGCAGTCATGTTTGATCCCAGGAAATGCAGGTGATAACTTTTGGACTGCGCGAAATTTTTCAATGGAGTGTAACAATCCCCATGTAATCTTGTGACGACGATCACCACTATAGAACCGATGTCTCAACCTTTCATCCATGGGAGAATATGCAAAAAGCTGATAAGGATCACCCACTAATACGAGAACCTCCACCCATGGCATAACAGCGTGCAATAATGCTACTTCCGCTGTTTGGGCACCTTCGCCATTAATAATTACATTAGAAAGCCCTGTTGAAAATCTGGACGCCCTAATTGTGCCAACGTGGAAACAATTACGCGTGCTTGTTCCATTGTATCTTTCTCCTTCAATTTTAATCTCGGAGGAATTTCATTCCGGTTCACGTAACCCTCCATTGAACGCCGCTCTTACTGCAGTATTTCCGAGAGAAACCTCCGTCGATATCTTTCAGCATCTGGCAAAAACATAGTGCATTTTATTTCACCCAAGCGAACTATTTCAGGGTCCTTTATCTTATTTGATTCCATCAACCTTTTCAGATCTTCATCAATAGCTGCATTATTTTCCGAAACGATGACAATCCGATAATGTGGGAATACTGCCAAAAGTGACAACACAATAGTCGTAATGTAGAGGTCTTTCTGTGGTGGAATCAAGTTCGAAATCGAATACATTTGTATCGACAACCTGACCACCACCATCGTGCCCAGCCTTCCAACTTACGGGGGGGTACCCCGCGGATCTCCACTCGAAATCTGGTCCGATCGTCCGCTGCTGGCAGACGACCGGTCATCATCCAAAGACACTTGGTCCGATTCACTTAAGTTCATCTCACCTTGTGTGCCCGATGGAATGGGCTAGTTACACACTCGGTGGATCGGGATAGCAGATTGATCTGGTTCTGTCTTGAATATCGGAGACCGTGCTGGCTAGGTGTACCTAGGGCGGAACTCTTCACCCCAGGTACGTACAGACCAGAAACACTTCCAAAAGATAAATTCCAATAGGTCGATCGTCCAAACGATCTAGACCTGACCAATACGAAATAATAGAGGGTAGACCAATCAACCGGTCTAGCCCCTGACCAATATGAGAGAAGACCAAAACCGGTCTAAACTCCAACCAATGTTACAATGAGCCAATATGTCCACGTGAAGACCCAATATGCCCGTGAACTCCACAAAAGATATCTCCACGTAAAGACCAATCCAGTGAATAGCACGTTCCAAATGTACTTGAGGTAAAGTGTCGAGATCGCCAAATCGTACTCCCGTCGAGGGACTTCCGGTGGCCAAAGTGCGCGTGCGGCGCGTCCAGACCGGGTATAATAGGCGAGAGGAGATAATTCAACCCTCTGCCCCCAAACACTCCGCGGCGGGCGGAGGCGACTAGTGTACGTGAAAAGAATAACGGCGACCCCTTGCTGCGGTGTAGACCAAGACCAGAAGAGGTTTTTGCCACTTATTCCTAGACCAAAAACCTTTACTTGGAAAATCCGTAACCAAAAGACTTCTACTTGGAAAAACCACAACCAAAAGACTCTTACTTGGAAAAACCACAACTAACCAATAATACTACCTCCCTATGGTCCCTAATGTACCCACACAAAATTATGTAAAATACCCAAAGTCAGGTGACTCACCCAAGACCAGCGTTCTTGATACTCCTTGAATTTGATAGGCTAAAAAGTTCCCCTTGTTTAGACCAATCCGAAATTCGACCACTGCCTTGACCAAAAGTGACCAAATTTGTGGTACACTTCACCACATTTCCACATCCATATTGACGACGAGCTAAAACGATTCCTTTAGTCTACATGGCTGCCCGTATCACTCTCATCTGGTCCGTATATAACGTCTGTTGAAATTCTTTATACACACGTGTCTGTTCCATCTTAGCTATCACTGATGCATCCCTAAGCGACTCAACACTTTCTCTTCAAATTAAATTGAAATACTGATGGCGGCGGCTATCAAGTTAATTTATAGGCCATGCCTAATCTTCACACATAATTCTTAATATTGGCCATGGGTAACCATAATAACCTGTAGATGCTATTATGTATATATTCTCCCCTAGTGGTGGTTATAATAACGTATCGGAATCCAACGGAACATTCAATTCCCCAATCCAGAAACTTCAGTTTATTGTGCCGTAGGATACAAATTTTTCCATAATTCCATCTCCATAAGTCTTCTGTGTCTGTATTTATGTGTTCGCTCGCGACATTTCCAGTTATATGAAGATAATTCACTCCTCTCATTAATGGCATGAAATGGTCGGTACCGCGGTCATTGTTGTTGGTATTCAAATGTTTGGTTAAACACTACCCAACTCCATACGATGAAACGTGGAGCTAAATAGTTGATGCAACATCTTCTGTAACCCATTCTTATTGATCTGGGTTGGTAGTGCAAAACGCGTCTAAATGTGTTATCAGACACATAGTAAGAAGATGGTCATTTACCGACGTTAAGTTGTCCATGTACACTTCCCGATATTTGAATACAGCCAATGTGTGCATCTTCCTTGATATTTTTTTGAACTGCGGTATAGTCACATCATACTTCAGACTACACAATTCATCTATGCAAGGTCCATAACCACCACCCCAGCAAACACGAAGGAAAACCACTAAAGACTCAGGATTTCTTAACAGTAGCGTGACAGCTTATAGTACGTTCCTTACATCTTCCGGAGTGATCGATTTAATTTTCAGTCTTTCACCAGCTTCTCTGTGTAAGTTCAAAGCGGTCTTTGCTAATAATAGCTCCTGGGTTGATAGTACTTTTGTCGACCTCCTGGCTGTGATGAAGTAGCCTTTTAGTTTCGATTATGGAGGACATTGATGCGAAGATGTTCAGTCCATTAAAGTCGGTTATGGTTGCCCGTCTCATGCCAGACATCTTACGCCGGCCGTTTTACGCTGGCCATCTTCTGTCAGTCAGCTCACGCCGGCCACCTCGCTCCTGATTCTATAAGGTTTAAGTATGGATGTGTGATATTGGAGTCAGCACTTAAGTAACCAAGAAGTAGTAGGTAAAAGAAGTGTTTGACTCAGATATAGGATTTGATAACACTTAATAGATTCGAATTTCCCTTGAACCTGAACAGTCTCTGGTGGCCTTCTAGTAATACTTTTTCACTGTTTCTATACAAAAAACAAGTTAAAAAACAAGAAGGTCGTTAAGGGAGCATCCAAGCAAGAGAAGTACCGGCTTTCTGAAGCTAACTAAAGTTTGGGAAGCTGTAACTCTCTGAGAAGTATGTTCTTAGTGTGTTTGGTTAACTTGTGGTTCGGGCGGTAGTATTAAGGACCCGGGAAGTCAAACAAGAAGGACTGAAAAATTACCTTCTTGTGTTGTTAATTGAGTGGAAACACTAAAATTTTCAGCTCTTTCACGACAACTAATACCGCGACCCGGGACCAGCGTCGACTTTAAAGTTTAAACCTACATAATGGCGTTGATATCAAAAGGTAAAGGCCAAGATCTCTATTTTAAATTAGAGAACTCCCAAGAGGATGCCAACCGGACATACACATTTTCCGATGCCTGTGCAAAGACAGCGCAGTACCAACAACAGGTGCTTAAATTGCCGGGTGATTCAAGTATTTGGTTCTCACTATATGAGATACGCAAGATAAAGCAGGCTGCACCCAACTTTAGAGTGAGAGAAGATCTTAGTACATTTGGAGATTTACAAGAATATGTGGTGTCGTTGGAGGTGGTGTTCTCAAAATGTGGGTATGATATCATTAGACGTGACGAGTTTGAAAGTGCATGTGATTATTATTTGGAACGGACCGCAAGTGATACTGGACTGATGGTATCCATACTATTAGCAGATAATCAATGGGAAACATCACTAATGATATATCGGGAAGAAACTCCCAATATTACTCCCACTTATTACATAATAGCAGATACCATGCATACACGGTTAAGGAGTCTAAGCCACCTGGAATGTTAGAGGCCGTTGAAAGAGACGAGTTTGAAGAATTGTCACCATTGCGGCCCAGAAGAGTTACCAAGACAAAAAAATTGTATTTTCACCAGTTGAAGATGAAATTATGTCTACGCCAAAACCAGCCGCGTCTAGAGAAGATCATCGGGGTGGCTGCGCCTAAACAAGATCCAGTGGTGGCCAACCTAGTAAAGATGATGCAGGATGGGCATTTGAGTTTGGAGGAATTAACCAGAATCACGACAGCCTTGTCAGCTAGTCGCTCTCCCAATACAATGAGAGAGCGACTAGTGCACCATATCGTACACCGGCTACTCATCCACGGACTCATCATGGTAATTAGGCGTATGGTATGACTGGTGGAAGTGCAAACGCATGGTCACCCTCACATCAACCAGTTACAGACATTATTCAGAACACAAAGATAAAGCCTTTTGACGGGAATAGGCAGGATGCTGGAATTGCACGGGCATGGGTTGCTCGATTCTCATATGTAGCAAATATCTCACATTGGGAGATGATCAACGATTGGGAATGTTTGTTGATAGTTTGACAAGCACAGCGTCATGGGGGTATGAACACTGCCATATTCAGTAAAATATGACTGGGGTACGGTGATCACGCTTTCCCAGAAGAAGTTTTGTGTTGATAAAGTGTCGCCTCGATTTATCTATTCTACATTGACGCCGAAACATGATGAGCTGGCAACCACATATCTATATCGATTAAATGCAGCAACGTTGCGAGCGGGAATGTACTTTAGAAATACGTATAATGCTTCACTATTGGAGGAACACATTTAACAGTTCTTTGATACCATTCATGATCGCACCATACAGATGAGGTACCAGTATATCACTTTCGCGACCATTTAAGAGCTAGAAATGTTGGTGACTAAACATGAAGCGCGTATTATGAGACCTGGAAAGAAGGCGGCTACATGTAAGAATGCTGATGCTATGTATGAAGACCCGCACACTAGCGTGCATATCATATGTGGGGAAGTATATGAAGCACAGCGGGAACGACCGGCGTACGAAGATAGAAGTGCGCGAGTAACGACAAACACCAATACAGACAATGGTGTGATATGTGAACACTGTAATCGGAGGGGACAAGAAAAGAGCCACTGCTGGAAATTGGTGAAATGTGAGCATTGCGACAACTTTGGGCATGATGTGAGGTATTGTTGGAAGTTCATTGACGAGATGGAAGAGATACGCACTAAAGTGAAGTCGGGGGAGTTGACTAAGGCTCAGGTGGAGGAGGAGTTAAACGTCTAATCCTACCGTGCATTGCAACCACTGTCGAGAGAAAAGGGGGACTTTGTCAAGTGAAATTGAAACGACACCGCTGTCACCCTACACGAAAAAGAAAACCGAAAAAAATAATACATGTTGTATGGATGGATCACTCACTTTGGACGAGGATCATGAAGATAAAAAATCAAGAAAAATGACAAAACAAGCTATTTCTAGTGAGAATAAAACACAAGCTAAGTTGATGATAAGTGATGAAGCAATAGAGACTTCAGCATGTGTCACGCTGGTGGACAAAAATTTTGTAGAACGAGATGGATGGCAACAGTCAATGGAGGTAAAACATCCTGCAACTAAAGTTTATGTAAATGGAGCCGTTGAAGATCTGGAATTACCATTGATGCTAGACTCTGGTGAAAACATATCAGTTTTGCACACCAATGTGGCACGGAAGTTACAAGTAGCAGTTCGGATGTTTGATACTCCACCTAGCTTTTGTGGTGTGACGGACAGCACCATTAGGGCAGTAGGTGTGGCTACAGTGAAGGTTCCCATAGCTTCATCAGTGGTATTCATTCAACTGTGAGATGTGGGTCGCTAGTATTGACACACATGCATTAGCGATAATTAATGGGTACAGACGGTTTGGTCAAGGCGGGTGTAATTTTGAACATGAAGGACCAAAGTTGTCAAATTCCCAGGGAAGAACCATTTCCATTGATGAAACGAGATATTTAACTTCAGAAGAGTACCTACAGGTGCACACACAAGTGATGGAGAGTGCTAGCGTATCGATCTATTGGACCAATGTACACGCAATCAGGACTGTTGGGGATAAGCTTCCTGCTGTTTATGCAATGGATGCAATAGATCCAATGAAGGTGGACCAAATGAAATTGGAGAGAGGAGTCTACTTGCATGAAGGAGTTGAGATGTCAGCTGAAGCTATGGAGGAACAGCTAGCACTCATTCCGGAAGTGGAAAAATGACGAACGGAACCACCTGATATGCCTACCGCAGATATAGGAGAGCCAGGGGTTACCAACTAATGAAGAAGAAGACAATCTACGTGCTTTACTGTATGAGTATGGCGATGGTTTCATAAGTTCTGGTAATGCCTTACCAACTCTTGCTAAAGGAGTTTGCGATGTGGATGTTGGGTATAATGCACCTATTGCACAGAGAGCGCGAAAAGTACCGCCTACACTGCTGCCGAAGTTATATGAATTGATACGATGTTTATTACAGGCAGGGATAATTTGGTAATCAGAATCTGCTTGGGCATCACCGATCGTCATAGTACTCAAGAAGAATAAAACAGACATACGGCTGTGCGTAGATTATCGAGCCGTGAATATAAAAACGAAACAGATGGTGTATGCCATGATCTTGGTTGACGATTTGCTGGATAATTTCGAAGGGGTGAAATGGTTGTGTTCAATGGATAATGCGAAAGAGTATTGGGCTATACCTATGACAAAGAGAGCTCGGTTGATCACGGCTTTTATTTGCCCCTTGGTACATTTCTAATGGCTTCGGATGTCCCAAGGGCTTAAGCATGCACCTCAGATATATCAGCGTATAGTGGATAAAGCTTTGTGGACAATGGTACGGCGGTCACGGCAGATGGGAATGACGTGTAAATTGATGGGTAACAAGCCAGTCATGGATGATGATGATAGTGAAGAGGCACATGTGTTGAGAACATACGTATCCATCATTCAAGATGTATTTGATAACGACCAAGTGGTTATGAATGATGAACAACCTATTATTGGGAGGCGATCACATATTGATGATATTACGTTTGGTGCTAACAGCTAGGAAAAAATGTGCGTCATGCTTAACAATCTTCTGGAGTCATTTAAGTATTGGAAAATCACCATAAGATTACAAAAGAGTCTTTTCGGTAAGCACAATGTGGACTTTCTAAGCCATTGTATATCCGCAGAAGGAATTAAGGCTTCCCCCCGCAATCTGGAATCTATTCTTAAGATGGCGTTTCCACGGACATTAAATGGAGTTCAAAGATTCACCGGTAGTTTGATATAGTATCTACGGTTTATTAACAATTTCGCAACACTAGCCGCATCTCTGTATGAGTTAACAGAGCTACAATTGAAACATGGTACCCAACTGAAGCATGCTAAGAAGTCGTTTTCGTTGCTGAAGGATCGTTTGGTGAATGCACCATTGTTACGACACATCAAGCGATCGAAACCATTGAGTATAGTTTTATGTACCAATTCATGGGCGTTTGGAGCAACGGTGTGTCAAGCGTATGATGGAATACTACATCCAGTGCGTTACGTCAGCAAGGTGTTTAAAGATGCTGAGAAGAGGTATACAGGGGAGGAACAAGAGATGCTGGCGCTGCTCAAGACGTTGCATAATGCCAGTCACATTTTGTTTGGACAGCATATAACAGGGTATGCAAGATATTCTACAATGTGATGGCTGTTCACATCGAAAAGTTTGACAGGAAGAGGAATCCAATGGTCAGTAATGTTGTCTCCATGGTCGTTGGAAAATATACGAATGGATTACCTGCGTTATTAGCCACGTCTATAGTTCCTGCAGAAAAGAGGAATGAAGTGATAGAATATATTGCTCCTTTGAAATCGTTGAAAGATGTGCCGATCATAAAGCCAAATCCTAGTATACGGCGCCATAGCACCGGATATGTTTTATCGTTTGATGGTGCAGTGCGTATTAAGAATGATCCAAAGGGGCGTTTGGCATGATCGTATGGTAACTACTGACTGGTGCTGTAGTGGCAGCGGAATATGGAATTCAAGATAACCTTACTGTAAACGAAAGCGAGTATCACGGACTAATCCATGTATTATAACTTGCGCAAGACCATAATGTAAAGAAGGCAATTGTGTGTGGGGATTATATTCTGGTTATTGAACAATTCAATGGATTTAAGCTTCAATCATGCATCATTATTGGTCTGGTTAGGCAGAATGCGCTCACTTGTAGAGAATTTCGAAGCAGTCAGTTTGATACACGTGGCTCGCAAGTATAATCAAGCAGTTGACTTTTTAACTCAATTTGCCATGAAAGAGAAGTAGACAGGGAAAGTTATTAGTGATCAGAGAAAAGCGGATCTGCAGCTGTTGAATAGTTTTCCAGAGTTGCTGTATGACACTGCAGACGAGGTTCAAGAAACAACCGAGAAAGTATCCTGTGAGTATGGAAGTGATTATAGTAACGAAGCTCAAGTTGTCAGGGAACAGAATTATATCTGGGAGAATGAAAGTTACTCATCACCACATATATTTGTACTCACTCGGAGTATGGCAAAGCCACGTAATGGGCAGCCCCAACACGAGGAAAATGTTAATCTTGGACAAGGGGCGGACACGAATGGTGATCCATACTCAGCAGAAGGTGATATGGCTAGATATGAAGAGCCTCAGGATGAAGGGGAAGAAGACCCATATGAAAATGCACCAGCTATTCCAATTGAGCGAATGAATACAGCTCAAGTACAGGATGAGTGGTGTAGCAAGGTCATGAATATTTACGAAGGGATAATGATCTGTTAAATCCGCCACTGAATGGAAAAGGACAGCTCTGCATGCGCTCACTTACGTGCTGGATAACAAAGGCGTCCTGTATTATGTCTCCAAAGCTCAAGATAAAACCATAGAATATGTGTGGAGATTGGTGGTACCGACTATATTACAAGAGGATATATTGCACGCGTATCATGTGGAAGTCGGTAGCGGGGCACATCAAGGAGTTGGAAAGGTCGATGATCGGTTGAGGTCCAAATATTATTGGATAGGGATTTATGCCCATATTGAAAACTATGTTGCAGCGTGTGAAGAATGTGCCACCGCAAAAGGATGGCCAATATACCAGGGGTGCAATAGTAGAAATATTGTGGCATCGAGACCATTTCAAATTTTAGCGATGGATTTCGCATTTCCCTTACCACAGACTGCAATGGGGCATGAGTCGTTATTATGCTTCATATGTTTGTTCTCTGGGTATGTAATCCTGATTCCAATGAGCACCACCACACCAGAACATGTAGCAGAAGCATATATGGTGGGAGTTTATAAGAGATTTGGAGCCCAAGAAATGTTGAAACATGATATAGATCCAATATTTATGAGTTCGGTTTTCAGGAGATTTAATCGAATGCTAAAGCAGAAGCAGAGACCTACGTTAGCATATCGACCGCAAGCCAACGGAAAACAAGAAAGATCGGTGAAAACAGTGAACAAGGCAATCGAGTGTTACATCACGGACCCGGAGCAGAGAGATTGGGACGAATATGTGGCTACGTTAGGGTTTGCATTGCATACTTCTGTGGATCTTCAGCATCACCAAACTCCGTTTTATTTGGTACATGGTTGGAAACCCAGAACCACATTAGAAGCAATGATACCACCCAAGGACTCATCGATCACAGAGAAAGACGCATTGGAGTGGAGGTTAGATGTAACTGAGAAACATATGAGGACACAAGCACAGGCTGCTATTAAACAAAAAAAAGTGAGAAGGATATAGCCCAACGCCATAATGACGCAGTCGCATCTAAATTATGGTCAACCACCAAAACCGCTTATCGATCAGGTGAATTAGTCTGGCTGTATCATGATTTGGTTAAGCCGGGGTTGGTAAGGAAGTTGACACATTTGGGGCATGAACCCTATGTGGTTGTTGAGAGGGTAAATGACGTGGTATATCGGTTAGTAATACCAAAAGCTGAAAGTAAAATATTTCCTCTTGTGCACAGCGCCAGATTGAAACCATATACCAATAAGATGAGACAACCTCGGGAGAGACTTCAGATCGAGGGTACTCCGGATTTGGATGAGGCGTTACTCCCAGAGGATTCATGGTATGAACCTGGTCGAGATTATGAGTGGGAAGTGGAACGAATTGTAGATTGTCGAGTCAAGCAGCGAACAAGGAACGGACTTCGAACAAAGGAATATTATGTCAAGTGGAAAGATACCGATGAGATGACTTGGGAACCAGAGGACAACCTCTCATGTATCGTTTTACTATATGAGTTCGATGTGCAGCGAGCTTTGGAGAATCGACACTATGCAGATCAAAGAGCAGAATAGGATACTACAGAGGCTGAAGTATAGAAGCCTCGCAAGATAAAGAAACAAGAAAAAGAAAAAAACATCAAGACATTCAAGAAAATAACAAGAAAACAAGAAAGAACAGCAAGACAAGACCACCGAAGATGTAGTAATGAGTAAAATGCAGACCCGAGTTGGTTGCATTAGGTGGCATAACAAAAGGAAAACAAAATACAAACAAAATACATGTTTAAACGAGAACTGGAATTTGTTGGAACAATTGTAATAAGCACGTTGCAAGTCAAGGTTTTTATTGGCGCAACATGTTTAACTTGACAAATGATAATATGAAGAGTGAGCCTATGAGTGCTCCATGACGTAATAATAAGATTTGAAATTCTGTAAGAATGATATCGTACGAAGAGAAGCCTATCAGGGTACTAAAGGTTTGAAACCTGTACGGCAACAACAAAGATCGGGCGAAGAGAAACCTATCAGGGTACTAAATGTGTGAAACCTGTACGGAACAACAAAGATCGTGCGAAGAGAAACCTGTCGTGGTACTAAAAGTGTGAAACCTGTACGGCAACATCAACGATCGTACGAAGAGAAACCTGTCAGGGTAGGAAAGGTGTGAAACCTGTACGTCTATTGTAAAATAAAATGAAGAAAACCTGCACGTCGAGGGAAATCGCACGAATCGATATCAGGAGGGGTACAACAGGTGCAAAACCTGTAGGACAATCAAAAGGGACACATAAGAAAAAGAAATTTACAACAACGGATTGGGCTTTGCCACAATAAGGGCCAAAAAGAGCGTACGGACATGAAGGGCAGGCCCAGAGACCATAAATTGACCTGCCGATGTGATGAAGCAAATGAGTGAGCTGTCTGTTGCATTAAGAAGATGATATATCTAAAGGAGGAGAAAAAAGAAGTTAACGTACCATAGCGGGAAGAACGCCTAAAGGATGGGAACTGATAAATCGGTTAGTCTGAAGACCAGGGTCCACATAATAGCCATAAGAGCGCGCGCATATTACCGGTGAAGAGCGAATGTGAAATGTCGGGAATAAGATTGACATAAAAAATTGTATTTTTAGCAGAATTTTGGGCCAGTCAGATGCTACCTTGGACGGACACCTCACGCCGGCCACCTCAAGACCGATCGATTGAATTGTGGAGGATTTGAGTATGATCGGGATGAATATGTGGATTTTGAAGGGACTTTTTGGCCAATCAGATCCTACCATGGACGGCCACCTCACGCCGGCCACCTCAAGACCGATCGAATTGTGGAGGATTTGAGTATGATTGGGATGAATATGAGGATTTTGAGTGGAGGTTTTGGCCAATCAGATGCTACCAAGGACGGCCACCTCAAGACCGATCGATCGAATTGTAGAGGATTGAATATGATTGAGATGAATATTTGGATTTTGAGTGGACTGTTCGTCCAATCAGATGCTACCATGGACATCCACCTCACGCCGGCCACCTCACGATGGATAGAATTATGAAGGGTTTGAGTGTGATTGGTGTAATATGGGATTTTGGGTAGGATATTTCACCAATAGAGTGTTGCTAAAGGGTATCTTCACGAGATAAACTCGGTGACAGCACAAGACATCAACTGTGGTCTCTTACAAGCTCAACAAGAACACGAGATGAGCAACACGGACATGGTAGAAACCCTCTTAAGTCTAAGAGAATCCTGACAAGTGGATGGCGGAGTAGGAAGCGACCAAGAAGATGCCCTCATTTGTGAGAACGTATCCCAAGAAATGAGTGTGCTACCAATTATAACTGCACCGGCATCTAAGTTTACCTCAGTATGGATCAACGAGGAAAAAGAAGAGTTATTGAGGATACAGCGTGCAGTCGAGAATTTGGAAACCTCGGTTCATGATATCTATGGCTTATATAATCAGCAATGCCACTCAAAACGATGGACCAGAATGACTAAGAAAGTGGTAGAATCCATGTTAAAGCGACTGAAAGTGAAACTAAAAAGGGGTAGTGAGTGGGAAGAAAGCGAAATGAAATCGTTGACAAGTATGATGGAACAGGAAGATAATGCTGCAGAGATAGTTGAGCAATATCCAGTAAATTTACCACAATCTAAGAAGATGCGCACTATAGGGGCTATGTGGAAGAAGATGCAGATACTATGTCGCTCCAGAAAAAGCGGGATCCAAACATCACCGGGTCAGGAAAAGAGTCAACGTACATCTAAAGAAGACAATAGAAGATGGACGAAACGAAAAGATAACATATTAGTAGAAGCGATGAAATGTGGAGACATGGATGAAAAAATATTGCAAAAAAGCTAAATGACGCTACGAACACTACTGAACATAAGCATGTGCGGAGAAGAGAAAGTGGAATTAGTCACAGACTCCTCCGGCTAAAGCGTAAGATGCATAATACCCAACATTCATTCATACATCCAATGTCTTCATCTGAACAAGGAAGTGTTGTGGGTACTGAAGAGGAACAGAGTCATAATGATCAAACAAGGTCTATGAGTCAGAGAACAGGATCAGAAGATGAAACCAGGTCACAACAGTTAAATGAGTCTACATCAAACCAAGTAGAGCAATTGTTGACGTTGAACGAGGATGTGGATGATAGAATAACAGATAGTGAACATAATACAGTGCTGACCAGAGAAACTGATTCTGTAAGCGAGAGGATCATGGTAGCCCCACCAGATGATGTGTAAATTACAGATATTGAACATGACACTGGGGTAACCAAAGAAACTGTTTCTGTAGGCGAGCACATGATGGTAGCCCCAGAAAATGATGTGGAAATCACAGATATTGAGCATGACACAGGGGTGATCAAAGAAACTGATTCTGTAGGCGAGCAGATGATGGTAGCCCTATCAAATGATGTGGAACTCACAGATGTTGAGCATGACACTGGGGTGACCAAGGAAATTGATTCTGTGGGCGAACAGATGATGGTAGCCCCAGCAACTGATGTGCAAATTACAGATATTGAGGATGACACAGGGGTGATCAAAGAAACTGATTCTTTAGTCGAGAAGATGATGGTAGCCCCAGCAAATGATGTGGAACTCATAGATATTTAACATGACACAGGGGTGACCAAAGAGATTGATTCTGTGGGCGAGAAGATTTTGAAGTTCCACCAGATGATATGACAGATGAATGTACAGTAGACTATGATGAGGAGAACAAGCCAAATATATCAATAGTGAATTTGGTTGGATCGACAGAAGATTCAGGATCCAGCTCTAGTGATTGTGATGAGAAGGATTCAGTATCCAAAGAAAAAAGCCTGCCTAATACAAAGGAGTGGAGGGTGTTGGAAGAGGAAGGTAAATGCACCACGGAAGATGTTACGCCATTTACAACTACAGAGAGAAGACATGATGAGTTATGTGGAGAAGTCCTGAATAATCTCGCCCCAATGATAAATAATAATACGGAGATTCCGAGGGCGTCCGAGTATCAAAAGTACACGTTTAGGGTTGGTTTGGTCACAGCCGAGCATCGAGAGATGTTGTGGAAAAGTGGATGTAAACCAGAATCTACCGCTAAGTGAGTGCTAACACACATGGCAAATGTGGAAAGGGAATGGTGTCGGAACGTTGATAACGTCACTATTAACCAAATAGATGGTATTAGCGGAGCCAAATCTTTGGAATTACACATAGAACCTGGAAGAAGCCGACATATCAGATCAATCACTCCAGAAGATGCAAGAAATGTATTATTTTTGGTTACACTACTGCTAAGAGATTCTGAATCCTTAGTGGTCTTCCTTCGTGAGTGTTGGGGTGGTGGTTACGGACCTTTTAGAGATAACGTATGTTGTCTAAGGTACGATGTGACTATACCACAATTTAGATATCAAGGAGAATGCAGACACTGGCTATATTTCAAACCTCGGGAGGTGTATATGGACAAATTTACATCGGTAAATGACTATCTTTTCACTATGTATTTGATAAAACATTTAGAAGCACTTAAGGTTACCAACCCGAGTCAATACGAGTGGGAAATCGAAAATGGTGTACCAACCACTGAGCTTCATGTTTCATCTTACGGGATTGGACAGTGTCACATACAGCGAATGTAAGGAGATGTGATTATGGAAAATTGTGCATCATACGGCACAATAAGTTGGCATTTTTGGATTGAAGCATAATAGGTTCTATTGGATTCCGATGCGTCATCTTAACCACCACCAGTGGACGAGATATACACAAAAACATCTATGGATTACGGTGGTTACCTGTGGCCAATATCATGAATTATGTCAGACGATTTGGCATAGTGAATAGGTTAACTACAGAGCCGTTGTCGTTTTCACTATTACAAGAAAAACTGTTGAGTCGCTGAGGTCTGCATCAGTGATGGATAAGGCAGAACAGAAACGTGTGTATGAGGAATTTCAACGTACGTTAGATACGGACCAGATGAAAGTGATACAAGCAGCTGTAGAGACAAAAGGAATTTTTTTAGCTCGTGGTCCATATGGATGTGGAAAGACTTCAACCATTACAGCTAGGGTCAGCCTGCGGTCACCCCCCCCTTACTCCGATCACACCCCTCTCCCTTTAATGTGAGGTGTGTTTTATATGAATTTAAAATAGGTAATTGATCGGGCAACATCCCTGTTCATTTCACCCCAAGTAAACGGTCTGAACTGACGTCGGCATGTGTAGCTGAACGGGTCCTCAACAGTCTGTTCGTCGTAATCGCTCATCCAAACGTATGTACTATATCACACGTGTTCCAAATTAGCCACGTACTGGCGTGCGAGATTCCACTACAATCATATAGCGAGATGAAGTAACGTAACAGAAAAAAATAAAGTCACAAGCGTAAATTTATTACCACAATCCTTACGCAGCTTAACGTGAGACAGCGACCCGAATCAACAATCACGTGAAACGAGAAACGAAAACGTAAACACAAATCCAACTGCAACTGCAGTGTACCAGGTCTCCAATCGTAAACGTCACTATTCAAGCTACGCACTGTAGCGCACTTGTTCTCCACTCAATTACTTGAAAGTCAAAAATCAAATTCAGAAGTGATTTATTAGTGTTAAGTTTAGGGAATTGCTATTCGCACACCCCAATTTTGCCATTCGCACACACACCATAATAGAAGGTCATTTGTTAATTGGAACGGTGCATGATGTACTTGAAAACTGGGTCCGGTAAAAACATTAGTAATTTATTTAGGGAGAGCCTTCCCCCTTAATATTTAACGTAAGGTATCTAAGAAGGTCGTTTCAGACGTTATAGTGAGTAAACATCTTTTCTCACATACAGTAATATTTAAAAACACACGGCGTGCCAGCAGCACATTTTTCTGACCGAGTTCATACAAGTACGGAAACTTGGACGCACTTAAAGAAGATAAGTCTTGAACAAAAACAGCAAAAAAGCACCGAGGGCACACTCGTGTAAAGAACGTAAAAACTTTGGCAAGCTACATCCAGGATAAGTGGCAGCCCGGAAAATCCACAGAAGCATCCAAACCAGAAGGTAGTGAGCACATACGTTACATTTTTATACAGCATATAGCTCATGATTTTGGCAAAGCGTCGGTAAGACCACCGACCGTGCACAAAAGGAAGCCGCTGGAGAAATCGAAACTGGTCTAAGGCATAGTCCGAAGCATTCACGGCCTAAGCTCCTTCCTGACCACAGATCCCGACACCAATATGGGCTGTATGGATCATTGCAACATCATTTGCTCCTTCTCCAATAGCCAGCGTGACGCTCTCCGACTCGAACTCACGAACATATTCAACGATATCAGCTTTTTGCTTTGGAGACGCTCGGCAACAGATGACCGATGACGCGCATTTTTGCGTCACTTGGTAGATACCTTACGTTAAAAATTAAGGGGGAAGGCTCTCCCTAAATAAATTACTAATGTTTTTACCGGACCCAGTTTTCAAGTACATCATGCACCGTTCCAATTAACAAATGACCTTCTATTATGGTGTGTGTGCGAATGGCAAAATTGGGGTGTGCGAATAGCAATTCCCTAAGTTTATACCTAAACTAATAAGATGCAAATACACAAAGTTTTGTACTAAACCTAAAGTTATGTACAATACATCACCTTTTCACTGTAAAGTCGCTAAAAGTCCAATTTGGCGACGCGAGCCGCTGCATGAAATGCGCGTGCTTCTAACACAGTTCCTCCAACAAAATGACAATTTCATTCAACTCTGCCATTAATGGTCTCCAGGCGATTCAAACGGAGCGCTTGCTCCACCAAAATAATGACAAAGCCATGGCTTTAAGCCCAATTAGCAGCAAAAGCCCATCAAATGTCGATATAGTCGAGGACTGGAATAGTTTCGACTTCGGCACTTGCCAGGATCGTACTGTAAGTCATATTTTAAGCTTGTGTTTACACAAGAGAAAGCTGCAGTATCCCTACAAAAACCAGGTGCAGCTTGTGAATTTAGACGTCTTGGGAAACGGTGAGCCCACATCAGGACAAGGCGGTGGACTACAGACGCACCGACTCGGTGAATCATTAGCTACTAGTCTTGCCTTTGGTTCTCAGCAACATCATGGCGATGGTTCAGACGGCTCAGCAATTAGCGGTTTTGGCCCTCTTCTTGCTACCGGAAATAATAACGGTTTGGGTCGAAACAAGTTATCAGCTAAAGGGGGAGAAAAAGATGCCAAAGAAGCGTGAGGAGCATAAGCGGCTTATGACACGTAAGATGCAGGAAACGTTCGCCGACTCGAAGGAACACTTACGGGGCAAGACCTTGATGTAAAAGGAGTTGGAGGGCCTGGTGCATCATTATCCAAGATGGCTTTATCTAGAGAACCTGCCGTTACCGGATCTGTTGAATCTACCACAAGACTTACGCGAGCTTAAACGGAAGATGAAGCCACCCAGCACAAGGTAGGAGGTTCGAAACATCGTCACCGCAAAGGCGGTCCGTGCCCACGGTGTCAAGTGCAAAACCAGTTGCGTGCAGCAAAGCGTGCATATCACAAGCGTGCCGTGGCACACAAGAAATTACCTCATGTTGTGGTAAACGCAGTCAACGATGAGGATCTAGAGGCTGCAAATGCGCAAGCTGCTGCTGCTGCTGCTACCCTTGAACTTGGTGGTAGCGTTACAGCAGCACTAAAGGTCGCCACTGGCGCAGGCGAAAGGAAGGGAAGCAATATTTTTAGCTTCTGTTTCTGGCAATAGTTATAGGGCCGTGTTTTCTGCATACTTAACGCCATTGGTGAAATGTGCAGAAGAGACGGAGTCGTCGTACTGTCAGGACTGGCCCCTGGATAAATTCGGAGAGTTTTACTAGGCGTAAACGGTGTCATACTAAAACGAATGGGTGACCAAAAGTTAAGCTTTGGGCGCTTGACATTGTCAACGTCAGCACATTTCATTATGTCCAAGACTCGTTTTCCACCAGTGTTTGGGAGTTCCACGCCAGTGGAAATGCTTTGCGACCGCGTCAAATCAACAGGCCAAGATCGTCTGCTACTTCCTGACTGGGTCACGTGAGTGTCTGGTATAAGTGACATCTTTGTGAAACTGTTTACATGGAGGGGTACTCCATGATGACTGGCCGAGATCTGCAGCAGATGACATTCCATCAGCCTCCACAGGCTGACCAGTTTCCGCTTCATGAGGGCTTTTTCGACATCTTTTCGGTGGTCTTGACAGCGGTGATCCACTAGTTGATTCATTAGTAGGAGGTTTTCCACTCCCCGAGTTAGCATCAGTCATTGGTACGTCCCCGTCAACTTCGGCCATAACATTTGCAACGTTCGTGTTTATGGAAATTTGACGTCCTGAGCGAGATCCACGGGTGTCAATAAAAAGATAACAGGGTGCCGCATCTCCAAGACCGTCATTATAATGCGGCTCAGTAGATTCTTGGAATTGACGCCACCGTCGAAATCCTTCTTGTGCATCGCTTGCAGCCTCAGCTGCGGTAATTTTCAATGCTGTTAAACGCGCAGTGAACGCACTAGTACTGATGAGTAGAATGCGCGTCGCTTCGGCATCGTCAACTTTTCGCTCCATGTGGCGCAGCTGGAGCTCAACCATCGCGTGACGTTGCAGTGACGAACCAGGTCGACAAGTTTTGAAAAGTCTGACGCATTCATGACACGCAATGCGTACTGATTCGGCATGATGAGTAGATCCTCGTCAGCAAACATACGTACTTTTAAGAGCTGATTGCCATTCGTACGTGGCTCTGTATGCTCCACCGTTAAAACAATGCCCCAGTGATTAGAAGCGTCGGGTGCCACCGTCTTGATGGTAGCCGGCAGCAGTGCATTGTCAAACTCAAGTACGAGCACGACGTCACCTGGAGCAAATCTCAGTCGTAGCGAGTTAGTCGCATCCGGACTACTTGTCAATGACGTTGTGGTCTCTTCGTCATGTCGTGAACATTCAAAGAGATGCATGGGTTCCAGTCCACTTGACGCAGCAACTGTTGCACCGCTTCCTCTCGGGCAACGTTAGTGAGTCATGTGAAAACACAAAGAGCAGCTCTTGCATCGTCGCATATCGGTCTCCTGCGTGCCACATGCTGTGCACGTATGTCTTGGAGGGTGGCGAATATCTCGACTGTAACGCTGAAGCATGTGCAGCACTCTACAACATCTTCTGTCTCCTCGCCATCTGGTTCGTTGTGTTCAACATCTTCGATGATAACCACTGGCACTATTGGATCCACTAGCGGTTCTTCATCAACATCATCATGTGGTGGCTTCTCGCCACCGGCAGTTTTGTCTGGTGCACCCGTGCAACCCCGTGTTCGAGGTTCATGTGCAAAAACCTCACCGTCTGCAGTACGAATATCGTCACCCTCGTCTTTATCAGTCTCTTAATCTTCTAACCCGTCCTCACACGAGACAGCGTCGCCTCATCTGCAACATGTTACTGTTTCATCTAGCTAAAATTGGCTTTAACCAGCAAAAGATTGAGCAGAGCCGACTAGCAGGAGCCTCGGTGTATTTAGTAGGCTCTCATAAACCACCAAGTGTAACTTTCGTTGCTCGAATGGTGCTCGTGAGTTGTATAGCACGGAGTTGGAGGAAAAAGGATAGGGTCAGTGGACATTGGACACGTAGTAACACAGCATTCATTACCTGTACAGTCTGAATAGCGCAGCAAATCTTGATGAAAAACAACATCATTAGAGAACTAGCGTTCAGTTTATCCCCCTCCTCTTCGCTTGTTGCAACTTACGTTACTCGAGTATCCGCTCAGCTCCCTACTTGTTTCCTTACTGATAATATTAGCGTCTAGCAGCATCAAACGCGCACAACGACGCCGCAATTTTTTTCTCTGTCCACTGCATATTGTTAAGTTTAATGTCACGCGCCATCTTGGTATAGTCTTCGGCATGTTTTGCAATGAGCGTGCGCAAGTACTTAGCCTCCTCTTCGGACACGTAATTGTCAGCACGTTTGGGGTTACGCTCGCCCAGAAAGTCGCTATCGGGTACATCAAAAAGACGCGCCTCGCACTGCTGGCACTCTCACGCAAAGCAGTGAGTGCGTTTGGATTAGTCTCTAAAGCTAGCATCATAATTTAAAGGTTCAGTTTTGAAGCCCAAAATTTGCCGCATTTGGACATAAAAGGGAGGGGGCTGACCGGAGCAAAGGGTGTGACAGGACTGATCCTGTTACAGGCTTACACTGTAATTGCGAGGAAGCGCGCAATACAATTAGGGCAGGATTAGTTGATAACAACTAATCCTATACTAAAAAGTGAATATAAATATTTACTTGAGTCTAAGAACGCAAAATTAAGAGTGTTTATTTAATGGGTGGTTTAGAGGCTAATAGTATAGTAACTACCTAATTAATATAATAATATCAAGTATTCAACTAGCTGTACTATTAGTTAACCTGCAAGATTCGGTATTTATACCGAATCGACTTTTCCTTCGTAGATTATAATAACTTATAATCTCTTATTTAAATTTCAGACAACGCGTCTGAAATTAAACTGTGATATTCTAACTTGAATATCTATTATGTAATGGCACTCCATTACATCACCCCCCACTTAAGGTGGTTGGCCAATAATAATTCTTATTTTGGCCGATCATGGGTGGCACTTGTTGGTCAGAATTTCTCATTCACCAACTGATTGACCATCGACTCGATGGTCAAGACACACGGCGGCGGCGCTCTAAAGAGCGCTGCTGAAAACAATGAAGGAGCTTCTTCCTCCGCCTCGGCACTAGGTGCTGAGGTGTTGAGTGACAACGGTGACGCTGCATTAGCAGCGTCAACTACGCAAAGGTCGGAAGACGTACCGTCTTCGACCACAGATGCTGCTAAGGCGGCATCTGGCAAGAAACAGGGAGATGTTGCTAATGCAACATTTCGCACGATGGCAACTTCCGAATGGCGTGTTGCCAAGAGGGCCATGTTCGGGAGTTCTGACTCCGAACAAAGTGATGGGGATACAGCTGTCCCCACTAAAGGATCTAGCGAGTCGAAACTCGCTAGGTGCTCATCGCCTAACAGCGATGACGAATCTGGTGTCGCTGTCTGCTATGACAGCGACAATGATTATCACAGGTGGTTGCGGGAACGCAGATCCCCACCTGGACCAAGTACTTCTCCACGTCGGGGTGATTTAACCCCGGCGCGTGGTGTTGAAGCAGGCGGTGCTCCGCCTGCTAAAGAGCTCGAACAGAAGCGGCACCTGCCGCTTCTAAGGCGTATCATCGTTCGGAACCACATGTTCCGTACAAAGTGGGGTTTTGGACCCCTGGCTGGGCTATTGCCCCCAACAGTGGCGGTCACCGTAAACGGGACTGCCCATATGCGTTGTTCGATATCAACGTGCTGGATGACTGCGAAGACATCCAGTCACGTCGATTCGACCGAAGTACAGACGAAAGACGTCTGTACTTTATTGACCTCTTTTTCAGGTTCGATATTATTCGAGCCGGAAAGGGTCAAGGAGGAACAGGGACGATAAAGATGCCCTGACTCAGAGTTGGAATGCTTTTGTTGACAACTACAACAGAAGCCCAGATGATTACGTGAATAAGGTTCACGTAATTCGCGAGCGCTTTTTAAAGCACTCGCGAACAGGCAAAATGGAATACATCCATTTTGCTTGCATCAAAGAAGGGTTGAACTGTGGTGTCCCTTCTCACGTCGTTTGCCCGCGGTGTACGCAGGGCGCTCCTTGTCTGTCAGAGGAGGAGTTGCGGGGGTACGGTGGTTTTTCCGTACCCGCCGAAATTCAGGGTTTAATTGATACCCTGAATGCATCAACACCTACTGTTGATGCTACTTCGCATTATGAGTTTGAGACTTCTTTTCAAACTTAGTCAAAAGGTCTGGGGCGTCGGCCCTCAGAACTTCAATCGGCTCCCAAGAGTCGAACTCTTGGGGATATCCCAGCCAGCGTTCCAAGTACTCGATACGCTGCCCCTTCTCCGAAGGAACCGATTGCTTCGAGATCAAGCGCTCGAGGATATATCGCTTATTCCCCTGATTATCAATCAGGGGTGGCGGAGGTTGAGAATTCCCTCGCCGTTGTTGTTGCGGAGCATGGTTCTTTGCTCCGCAAGCTCGAGGAGGGTTATTCCTCCTTGAGCAGCGATATGTCTCACTGTGTGAAGACATATCGGTCTCTTCGCGAGGATGTCCGCGACATCCTCGGAGCGCACACTTCCCTCCAGCAGGAGAATGATCTTCTGTACATTGAGCTTTCCCGCTATAAGGGAGAGCTCGATCGGCGCACGGCTGATCTCGAGCAGTCGAAGGCTGAGGTAACGACTCTCCGCTCTGCTCATCAACGGCTGGAGGCCGATTACAAGTCTCTCTTGGGAGACTTGGAGAAGCACGGTATCTTCCGTGGTTCTGCGTCTCGTCGTAAGACGAAGACGAGTGATACGGCTTGAGCCGCCCAACATAGAATGTTGGGTGAAGCCGCATTGCTGTGGGAATGTCTAAGGTATAGGCATTCCCACGAATCTCTTGGACCTTGAAAGGTCCAATGTACTTAGGAAGCAACTTCCGGTAGGGAAGTTGCTTCTTGCATGTGTAGGCAAATTGGTAGTACTTAATAATACCGATTCACCTTTCAAAAAGGAGTTTATGTTCTTCCTTCCTTGTTTGTCTGCATTTTGCTTCTGATTATCAAAAGCAGAGGCAAGTGCATCCTTTACATAGCGTATAACAGCTTGGCGCTGTAATACAAATTCATCTACTGCTTTATCAGCAGTAGGTGCTTTATCCTCGTTGTCTGCAGCCATTGCTGCAGACACATATTCATCGTATGCAGCTTCAGTTTTAATTGAAGCTGCTTCCGCTTCTCCTATATTTTCAGTAGAAGGGCCATCGTTTTATTCACAAGTTGCAGTCGCAACTTGCGCATTGACTCGCTCAAAATTTGAGCGGGTCCCTCCCCACTTAGATTTGGCGTACCGCCAAGTAAAGCTGGGGTTCGTGGATGCCTTAAGGCATTCACGTAGAACGGTGTATGCTTAGTTGAAGCATGCACCGAATTGTTAATCGCAAATTCAGTGAGTGACTACCTGTCACTCCACTGTTCAAAGGCATGTGCGTATGATCGCAACATGTCTCCGAGAACGCGGTTAACCCGTTCCGTCTGCCCATCCGTTTCCGGATGGTCCGCAGTTGACATCTTCAACTGGGTTCCCAACAATGAGAACGTTTCTTGCCAGAAACGTCCTGTAAATCTCGGATCTCTATCCGAGACATTGTCTTCCGGCATTCCGTGCAAACGGAATACCGTATCAACGAATATCCGCGCTGTTTGAGCGGCGGTTACGTTCGCTGATACTGCAGTAAGATGTACCATCTTACTGAAACGGTCTACAAAGACCACTATTCCAGTCTTCCGACTATTGTCGGATGGAAGACCGAATACGAAGTACATTGAAATGGACTTCCAACACTCTGTCGGAACCAGCAGATATTGCAGTGGAGCCTGTGCAGACTGCGCAGGCTTAACGCACTGGAAAATCTCGCAGCGCGTACGTATTTACGTACCCACTTGTACTGGTTTCGCCAGTAAAAGTCACGTGCGAGAGAAGCGTATGTCTTCTCTAGACCTTGATGCCCCGAAATCGGTGCATCATGATACTCAAACATATTTTGATGTTTGAGATCATCGTCGTTTGGAACGACGATGCGACTTTCATCTTTTTGGTCTGTGCTGTAAAGCAGCAGACCATCGTGCAGTCGATATCGATGCACGCAAGCGCGGATGAACTCTGGGAGCTCGTCGCGCTTCTCGCTTGATTGATTACTTAAGTAATCAATCAACAGAGGTGTCTCCTCGTATGTTTTTCACGCCTCGCGTACTTGTAGTATAATTGACGACGACAAAGCAGTGCAACGGATCGCGTTTGCACTGGCACCTTCGGTTACGGACGGTTTCGTCTCGTAATCGGGCCTTCGTGATAGCGCATCCGCTATCACGTTCAACTTTCCGGGTTTGTATTCAACCGTAAAGTTGTACTCAGCAAAGAATGACAGCCATCGAGCCATTTTTTTAGAAATTTGTGGTGAGTTCACGGCCGTGCGTAGCGACGCATGGTCCGTGTAAACCACAAACGGTCTGTCTCCCAATAGATAGATCCGAAACTTGGCCAGTGCATACTTAATGGCAAGGAGTTCCTTGTCATGCACTGGATAGTTGCGCTCGGCTGGGCGCAACTGACGCGATTGATAGCAGATTACGCGATCACGATCATCGTGATCACGCTGCATCAAAGCACAGCCGATAGCGAAATCGCTCGCGTCACAAACGACGTGGAACGGACGCTCGTTATCGGCTATAGCCAAGACAGGCGCTTCAGTCAAGATTTGCTTGACTGCATCAAAAGCATCTTGGCATCGGGTATCCCAATGCCATTCGACATCTTTCTTTAGTAATTGAGAAAGAGGTCGTATTAACCCAGCATAGTTGCACGAATAATTGTGCAAATATGTTGCCAACCCAAGGAACTTTCGAAGTTCCTTAACGTTGTTTGGCGTAGGCCATTCAACGATCACCCTGATCTTTTCTGGATCAGGACGCACCCCGTTCTTGCCCACAAAGCATCCAAGAACGGGTATCTCAGGTGCACCAAAGGTTCACTTCTTTAGATTTGCATAGTGCTTATGTTTACGCATAAGCTCTAACACTCGACGTAGATGTTCCCTATGGACATCTACATCGCTTTTATCGTGTTCACCCTTACTATGGATGAACACGTCATCGAAATAACTCGGTTCTAATTCTCTCACCGGGCGTAATAGATGCGTTACGCATCTGTTAAACGTAGAAGGGGTATTTCGAATCCCCTGCGGCATAACAAGCCACTCCCAAAGCATGCCGCTTGGGTTGCTTACCGCCGTGAGAGGGATATCCTTCTCACGCATTAGGATTTGATAAAATCCATCTCTTAGATCGAGAGCACTAAAGATGGTGCTCCCGCACATGCCATCAATGATGACATCTTTTCGGGGGATAGGCGTCTGCGCCGGTACCGTCGCTGCGTTTAGCTTGTTGTAAGTGTGAACGATTCTCCACCCACATGTGGACTTTTCACACAAAAGGTGGGGGTAGACTGCGGTGAGATAGACTCCCGCACTTGGCCTGCTTTACGACGAGCTTCGAAAAACTCGTCGATTGCTTTTACTTGATCACGCGGCAACGGCCATTGCCGCGTAACACAATACTTCGTGCCTGGCACGAGGTCAATCTCATTACGAGTTCCCTTATCCTTAGGGAGCTCTCTAGGTACTTCTTCTGGGAATACGTCAGCGTATTCCCGAAGTACCTCATAAAATGGGGAGTTCGCTTTAAGCGACTCCCATCTCTGCGCTTCAAAGCGCTGAATTTTGGTTTGATCATTGGGAACCTCTTTCCTAATGTTTTCCACTTGTAATGTGGATATTCGTTCACGAATATCCACTACATCATCTGTTGCTACGATAATACAGATCTGTTCGATCTGATCATCGTGCAAGTTTCTCATAAACTTCTTCCAGTTTAGCGCTGGAAGAGCCATCACCTCCAAACCTTCTTTCGGAGGGTGTTCCATCAACAGAGACTGGGTAGCTAATCCGGTCTCCGTTTGCGTCAAGACGTTGATCGTCTCGACGGAACTGTCCATGAAATCAGACGCACTCGTCTGATTGACTGATACACGGTGATTACGATTCACCGTGTGCGAATACTCATCACCATGGTGGCCACTCCCTACCATGGAATTTTCTTGGCGATTAGATGTGCTCGTCTGACCGGCCGCCTTTTCTGCGACACGGTGGTCTTTATCACCCGTGTGCATGGCTAACGCAACGTGGTGGGCACTGGCCACCACGGAGTTCTGCTCACGATTGCACTCGATCGTGAGTTCACTCTCATCAACACGGAATTCTTTCGTCGTGTTGGAACCTTCGGTCGCACAGTGGGTGTTTCCCACTATGGATACTATTTCATTCTCACGGTGGGTGTTTCCCACCGTGGATATCACTTCATTCTCACGGTGGTCTTTATCACCCGTGGAATGTTTCTCTCCAACACGCAACGACTCTTCTGTTGCGTGTGGTAGTCCCTCTGGACTCTCACCAGCGGAGGTACCTTCCGCTGATCGTGTC
>CM047589.1:9615217-9625421 GCA_026184515.1 Peronosclerospora sorghi
TCTTGATACTCCTTGAATCTGATAGGCTAAAAAGCCCCCCTTGTTTAGACCAATCGGAAACTCGACCAACTGCCTTGACCAAAAGTGACCAAATTTGTGGTACACTTCACCACAATTTCTTCTTTTTTGAATAGTCTCTCACGTTTGGTTCAGAGTTTTGGAAAATCTAGATCGAAGTCAATTCAGTGTTTTGACTAAGTACGTATACCGATGAAGCGTTTCTATCAGGGCACACACCTTGCCCTGATCAGGTCTGATTGTCAAGATTATCGTTTAAACGTCCAACTTATCAGACATAATGAGTACACAAGGTGACAACTTTATGGTCAAGTTCTGACTTAGATCAATATTATGAAGGTCGGATCGATAACGCCGATCGGTCTGATCTGGGATCGGACGAAGATGATCCACGTACACCATCCGATAGTTGAGAGTATGGGTGAATGTGATTCAAATTTCTAGCGCTAATATCCCAGATTCGGACATCCACACCACCACATCTATATTACAACTGAATTGATGTCGTCGTCGATCGATACGCGATCCTGTATCTAATCGAATTCGAACTAGACTATAATAAAAATACCTTATTGAATAAAAAAATATTGGATACCACTTTATTATTGGTTTTAAAAAATATTCCGCTTTTCTGCTGCCGCATTAGTTCTCCGCCCCCCCCCGCATTCAGAGAATCCGCGTTTACGGCTAAACCGACCGGTTTGGGAGCAGTGTGCTCGAGAACGTGATCTTAAAATGCCAGAAAAATTCACGGCGAACACGACTGGATTGGGACCAGCGTGCTCGACAACGCGCTATTGAGATGCAAGAGCAACAAGAACAACGAAGCCAAGCTCAGGCAGAATCAGGACGTGCTCAGCATTAAAGGCAGCTTCTAGAAGACCACTTGGGCACCGCTGAACCGTAGTTCCTCGTTGCACGTCAGGAGATCCCCGCAAATTCTTCCTCGCTTCGTCTTGTGCTCAACCGGGTTAACGTCTTCTTCCACAACTGCGGGGCGCTCCATTAGATTGAAGAGCGCTAGAACGGTCCTGGATTAACCCTTTCACGCCCACTTTTCACTATGTGTTGCGACGGTAGAAAGATGGCCAACTTCCTACCATTGGCACAGCCACCAGAGCAGCTACGGAATCTGCTACGGGAACAAAAGCCTATTGCCTGTCCATTCCGCACCAACATCACGGCGTACAACAGCACGCTGGCGTGGGTGCATAGAATGTTTGAGGGGTGTACGCCTTCGACTCCAACCCCCGAATGAGATCGCTGTTGAATAGACTGATCAACACGATTTATGATGGCATTGACGATGCTGCATGGGAAGGACGCACGTTCCTACTTAGCCTCCGTGCAATCCTTGCCGTCCGCAATGACAATGTGGTCAAGATAAACACAGACGTCCTGAACATGACCCAGGGTGAGAACTGAAATTTCTCAGCGCCGACAAAATTGACGATGAGCATGGTGCAAAAACGATCCCGACAGAGTTCTCGATCCGGCTAGACGTGAATGGATGGCCGCTGCATCGACTGAGAGTGGAGGTTGGCTCATCTATCATGCTCTTGCGGAATCTGGATCCATCCAAAGGGCTTTAAAACGGCACGCGCCTCATTGTCCGCCGGTGTTCCACACGTGTAATTGAGGCTGAAGTGTTGAAACGCGATAACGCAGGGTACGTTTGCTTTATCCCGCGCATTTCATTAACAACTGAGTAATCCGGACTGACCTATACTTTCCGTCAGAAGCGGTTTCCTGTGCGCTTGGCCTATGCGATAACAATAAAAAAGTGACAGGGACAGACGCTGCTCAAGGTTGGCATATGTCTCCATATGTCTCACAAGGGACGTGTTCTCGAATGGCCAGTTGAATGTCGCCTTTTCATGATCGACAGCACTGGAGAACATCTCCTACTTTTTGGACGCTGATTCTGCAGAACCACGACTAGTGGACAACGTCGGTCTTGACGAATCACAACGTTGAATGAGGTTGAAAATCTCGCAATGATAGGGGTATTCAACGTCCGAGATTGCGCACGCAGTTCCTAGAAGCAAAAAATAATCTTTTATTTTTTGTTTCAAAGTTAATGTAGATATATGTAATGGGGTGCCATTACATAATTGATATTCAAGTTAGAATATCACAGTTAAATTTCAGACGCGTTGTCTGAAATTTAAATAAGAGATTATAAGTTATTATAATCTACGAAGGAAAAGTCGATTCGGTATAAATACCGAATCATGCAGGTTAACTAATAGTACAGTTAGTTGAATACTTGATATTATTATATTAGTTAGGTAATTACTATACTATTAGCCGCTAACCACTCATTAAAAAACACTCTTAATTTTGCGTTCTAGAACATAAGTGAATATTTATATTTATATTTACTCTTATTATAGAATTAGTTGTTATCAACTAATCCTACCCCTCTTGTATTGCGCGCTTCCTCGCACAACACAGTGTAAGCCTGTAACAGGATCAGTCCTGTCACCTGGTAGCACTTTGTGGTCCGTCTTAACGACCACAGTTCCGTTCCGCTAGTCAACTGTGAAGCTCAAGATCGACCTTAAACTCAGCGCTACCCTGTACGAAGCCAATCCAATCTTCGTCGCCGATCTCAACAACAGCTTTGACTCGACTATCGTGGATTTCCAAGAGAAGCTTCGCTCGCTGATTCACTCGTCCGTGCTTGAAGAGATCAAGGCCTTGACTAAACGCCGCGATACGTTCGCGAGACATGACGCCTGCCGAGCGAGAGAGAACGCTGGAAGTGGTGAATAAACACTTTCCTCACTTCTCGTCGCGTAGTAAAGACGCGACGGTGGAAATGGTTCGGTCTATAAACACCGACATCATTGCCTTCCTCCTGGGTAATTCCCCGGAGGAAGTGGTAGAGGTGGTGAATCGCTTTAGGCGAAACCACCTAGAAAAACCAATACGGCCCGCGCAAGAGGCAGCGCGGATCGGAACTGCACCTGCAACGCATAGCGTTGAAGTGGTAAAGGCGCGAGTACCGCCCTTTACCGGCGAAGGGGGCGAGCCCCTTCGTAGATGGTTCGCAGAGGTGGAAGATTCCATCTCTGCGCAAAATATTGTTGACGAACGTCAACAGGCGTACTTCGCCACAACATGTCTGGGTGGCAGAGCCAGGGCATGGGCGATGATTCGCAGAGCAACTGATGACTCTGCGTTCCTTACTTATAAGGAATTAAAAGCTGAGCTAAAGCTCAACTTTGAAGCTCCCGAAATGGAGCTAAGTAGTCGGCAGGAGTTCATGGAACTCCGGCAAGGTAAGCTTGACCTTCAAGCTTACGCTCAGAAGACGCAATATTTGCTGTCAAATATTGTGTATGAGCCGGTGCCCCCTGCTATGCAGGTCACTGGCTTCATGAAGGGACTCAATGATGGTCCCGTCAAGCAGAGACTATACCGGCACCCGCCAGAGACTCTAAGGGATGCCATTAATATGAGCGTCCGTGAAGAGTTCAGCATGCGATCAGCGTCATCGCATGCTGGGTACAGCCGAAGGGCTCAACAGCCCTTCGCTTTTGACATGCCGCAACAACATGTCAACAATCAGCAGTCAGGCAGACGAAGCTCACACTTCGTCTCAAGAAATAGCCACCCGCGCCAGAGCATGGGCGGTGGAGGCCCAGAGCCGATGGACCTATCGGTTGCGGTTGCTTCGAACTCGAAGTAACCGAAATTTAAGAAGAATATTCGCTGCAATCGATGCGCGAAAATGGGGCATTTTGCACATGAGTGTATGGCACCGCGCCCGGTCCCACGCAGTCAGCGGACGGAACCGTCCTCTGCACGGCGACACCAACAAGGACATCACCCTGTTGGATAAAAAAAACGTAGATCACCAGTAGGTGCGGGGCGACCTACTGGGAATGTTATCCCACATGCCGACATAGGGCATGTGAGGGTAATAGCCCCAGACGGGACTATGTCCTGTCAAAAGGTGCAGGGTGATGATAAGCCTCTTATCACCCTGGAGGTTAAGCCGCACGGGAGCGATGTCCCCATGCGAGCTTTGTTTGACACAGGAGCGTCAAAAGTTTCGTTAGAACTCAGAGTCTAACGCTGTTGAGCTTCGTGGAGGTAGAAACCCCACGAAGTATGTTGTCAGTCCGGTTGGCAAAAGTTGCAACCGTGACTATTCCAAAGCGTGTGATTAAAACACGCTTCGAGTTGAATGAACTGTCATTCGAGGATGAATTCATCGTCCTCGATTTAGATGACAAGTTCGATGTGATACTTGGAATCCCATGGATGCCCAAGTTTAAACCTTCGATCGACTGGGTTAACCTATCGATAGACTGCGGCGGACCCACAGGATCTGATCGCCTTGTGTGTAATCCGGCTGTATCAGAAGATACAACCGCAGCGTCGGACAGTCTGGTGGATAGCGATGTCACCACCAGGTCTGTTCCGACACGATCAGCGGAAGGTACCTCCGCTGGTGAGAGTCCAGAGGGACTACCACACGCAACAGAAGAGTCGTTGCGTGTTGGAGAGAAACATTCCACGGGTGATAAAGAACACCGTGAGAATGAAGTGATATCCACGGTGGGAAACACCCACCGTGAGAATGAAATAGTATCCACAGTAAGAAACACCCATTGTGCGACCGAAGGTTCCAACACGACGAAAGAATTCCGTGTTGATGAGGGAGAACTCACGATCGAGTGCAATCTTGAGCACAACTCCGTGGTGGCCAGTGCCCACCACGTTGCTTTAGCCATGCACACGGGTGATAAAGACCACCGTGTCGCAGAACAGGCGGCCGATCAGACGAGCACATTTGATCGCCAAGAAAATTCCATGGTAGGCAGTGGCCACCATGATGATGAGTATTCGCACACGGTGAATCGTAATCACCGTGTAGCAGTCAATCAGACGAGTGCGGCTGATTGCATGGACCGTTCCGTCGAGACGATCAACGTCTTGACGCAAACGGAGACCGGATTAGTTACCCAGTCTCTGTTGATGGAACACCCTCCGAAAGAAAGTTCGGAGGTGATGGCTCTTCCAGCGCTAAGCTGGAAGAAGTTTGTGAGAAACTTGCACGATGGTCAGATCGAACAGATCTGTATCATCGTTGCAACAGATGATGTAGTGGAGTTGTGAACGAATATCCACATTACAAGTGGAAAACATTGGGAACGAGGTTCCCAATGATCAAACCAAAGTTCAGCGCTTCGAAGCGCAGAGCTGAGAGTCGCTTAAAGCGAACTCCACATTTTATGAGGTACTTCGGGAATACGCTGACGTATTCCCAGAAGAAGTACCTAGCGATCTCCCTAAGGATAAGGGAACTCGTCATGAAATTGACCTCGTTCCAGGCACGAAGTATTGTGTCCCGCGGAAATGACCGTTGCCGCGTGATCAAGTGAAAGAGATCGACGAGTTTTTCGAAGCTCGTCGTAAAGCAGGCCAAGTGCGGGAGTCTATCTCACCGCACTCTACCCCCACCTTTTGTGTGAAAAAGTCCACAGGTGGGTGGAGAATCGTTCACGCTTACAACAAGCTAAACGCAGCGATGGAACCGGCGCAGACGCCTATACCCCGAAAATATGTCATCATTGATGGCATGTGCGGGAGCACCATCTTTAGTTCTCTCGATCTAAGAGATGGATTTTATCAAATCCTAATGCGTGAGAAGGATATCTCTCTCACGGCGGTAAGCACCCCAAGCGGCATGCTTTGGGAGTGGCTTGTTATGCCGCAGGGGCTTCGAAATGCCCCTGCTACGTTTAACAGATGCGTAACGCATCTATTACGCCCGGTGCGAGAATTCGCACCGAGTTATTTCGATGAAGTGTTCATCCATAGTAAGGGTGAACACGATAAAAGCGATGTAGATGTCCATAGGAAGCATCTACGTCGAGTGTTAGAGCTTATGCGTAAGCATAAGCTCTATGCAAATCTAAAGAAGTGCACCTTTGGTGCACCTGAGATACCCGTTCTTGGATGCTTTGTGGGCAAGAACGGGGTGCGCTCTGATCCAGAAAAGATCAGGGTGATCGTTGAATGGCCTACTCCAAACAACGTTAAGGAACTTAGAAAGTTCCTTGGGTTGGCAACATATTTGCACAAGTATTCGTGCAACTATGCTGGGTTATTACGACCTCTTTTTCAATTACTTAAGAAAGATGTCGAATGGCATTGGGATACCCAATGCCAAGATGCTTTTGATGCAGTCAAGCAAAGCTTGACTGAAGAGCCTATCTTGTCTATAGCCGATAACGAGCGTCCGTTCCACGTCATTTGCGACGCGATCGATTTCGCTATCGGCTGTGCTTTGATGCAGCGTGATCAAGATGATTGTGATCGCGTAATCTGCTATCAATCGCGTCAGTTGCGCCCAGCCGAGCGCAACTATCCAGTGCATGACAAGGAACTCCTTGCCATGAAGTATGCACTGGCCAAGTTTCGGATCTATCTATTGGTAGATAGACCGTTTGTGGTTTACACGGACCATGCGTCGCTACGCACGGCCGTGAATTCACCGGACATTTCTCAAATAATCGCTCGATGGCTGCCATTTTTTGCTGAGTACAACTTTACGGTTGAATACAAACCCGGAAAGTTGAACGTGATAGCAGATGCGCTATCACGAAGGCCTGATTACGAGACAAAACCGTCCGTAACCGAAGGTACCAGTGCAAACGCGATCCGTTGCACTGCTTTGTCGTCGTCAATTATACGACAAGTACGCGAGTCGTACAAAACAGACGAGGAGACACGTCTGTTGATTGATTACTTAAGTAATCAATCAAGTTAGAAGCGCGACGAACTCCCAGAGTTCCTCCGCGGTTGCGTGCATCGATATCGACTGCACGACGGTCTGCTGCTTTACAGCACAGACCAAAAAGATGAAAGTCGCATCGTCGTTCCAAACTACGATGATCTCAAACATCAAATTATGTTTGAGTATCATGATGCGCCGATTTCGGGGCATCAAGGTCGAGAGAAGACATACGCTTCTCTCGCACGTGACTTTTACTGGCGAAACCAGTACAAGTGGGTACGGAAATACGTACGAGCTTGCGAGATTTGCCAGCGCGTTAAGCCTGAGCAGTCCGCACAGGCTCCGCTGCAATATCTGCCGGTTCCGACAGAGTGTTGGAAGTCCATTTCAATGGACTTCGTATTCGGTCTTCCACCCGACAATAGTCGGAAGACCGGAATAGTGGTCTTTGTAGACCGTTTCAGTAAGATGGTACATCTTACTGCAGTATCAGCGAACGTAACCGCCGCTCAAACAGCGCGGATATTCGTTGATACGGTATTCCGTTTGCACGGAATGCCGGAAGATATTGTCTCGGATCGAGATCCGAGATTTACAGTACGTTTCTGGCAAGAAACGTTCTCATTGTTGAGAACCCAGTTGAAGATGTCAACTGCGGACCATCCGGAAACGGATGGGCAGACGGAACGGGTTAACCGCGTTCTCGTAGACATGTTGCGATCATACGCACAAGCCTTTGAACAGTGGAGTGACAACCTGTCCCTCACTGAATTTGCGATAAACAATTCGGTGCACGCTTCAACTAAGCATACACCGTTCTACGTGAATGCCTTAAGGCATCCACGAACCCCAGCTTTACTTGGCGGTACGCCAAATCTAAGTGGGGGAGGTACCCGCTCAAATTTTGAGCGAGTCAATGCGCAAGTTGCAACTGCAACTTGTGAACAAAACGATGGCCCTTCTACTGAAAGTACAGTAGAAGCGGAAGCAGCTTCAATTGAAACTGAAGCTGCATATGATGAGTATGTGTCTGCAGCAATGGCTGCAGACAATGAGGACAACGCACCTACTGCTGATAAAGCAGTAGATGAATTCGTATTACAGCGCCAAGCTGTAATACGCTATATAAAAGATGCACTTGCTTCTGCTTTGGAATTGCAGAAGCAAAATGCAGAAAAACAAGGAAGGAAGAACAAAAACTCCTTTCTGAAAGGTGAATTGGTATTATTAAGTACTACCAATTTGCCTACACATGCAAGAAGCAACTTCCCTACACGGAAGTTGCTTCCTAAGTACATTGGACCTTTCAAGGTCCAAGAGATTCGTGGGAATGCCTATACCTTAGACATTCCCACAGCAATGCGGCTTCACCCAACATTCTATGTTGGGCGGCTCAAGCCGTATCACTCGTCTTCGTCTTACGACGAGACGCAGAACCACGGAAGATACCGTGCTTCTCCAAGTCTCCCAAGAGAGACTTGTAATCGGATTCCAGCCGTTGATGAGCAGAGCGGAGAGTCGTTACCTCCGCTTTCGACTGCTCAAGATCAGCCGTGCGCCGATCGAGCTCTCCCTTATAGCGGGAAAGCTCAATGTACAGTGTACCTCTGCTGGAGGGCAGTGTGCGCCCCGAGGATGTCGCGGACATCCTCGCGAAGATACCGATATGTCTTCACACAGTGAGACATATCGCTGCTCAAGGAGATACAACCCTCTTCGAGTTTGCGGAGCAAAGAACCATGCTCCACAACAACAACTGCGAGGGAATTCTTAACCTCCGCCGCCCCTGATCGATAATCAGGGGAATAAGCGATATATCCTCGAGCGCTTGATCTCGAAGCGCTCGGTTCCTTCGAAGAAGGGGCAGCGTACCGAGTTCTTAGTACGCTGGCTGGGTTACCCCCAAGAGTTCGACTCTTGGGAGCCGATTGAGGTTCTGAGGGCCGACGCCCCAGACCTTTTGACTGAGTTTGAGAAGAAGTATCAAACTCATAATGCGAAGTAGCATCAACAGTAGGTGTTGATGCATTCAGGGTATCAATTAAACCCTGAATTTCGGCGGGTACGGAAAAAACCCCGCAACTCCTCCTCTGACAGACGAGGAGAGCCCTGCGTACACCGCGGGCAAACGAGGTGAGAAGGGACACCACAGTTCAACCCTTCTTTGATGCAATCAAAATGGATGTATTCCATTTTGCCTGTTCGCGAGTGCTTTAAAAAGCGCTCGGGCATTACGTGAACTTTATTCACGTAATCATCTGGGCTTTTGTTGTAGTTGTCAACAAAAGCGTTACAACTCTGAGTCAGGGCGTCTTTATCGTCCCTGTTCCCCCTTGACCCTTTCCGGCTCGAATAATATCGAACCTGGAAAAAGAGGTCAATAAAGTACAGACGTCTATCGTCTGTACTTCGATCGAATCGACGTGACTGGATGTGTTCGCAGTCATACAGCACGTTGATATCGAACAACGCGAATTGGCAGTCCCGCTTACGGTGACCACCACTGTTGGGGGCAATAGCCCATCCAGGGGTCCAAAACCCCACTTTGTACGGAACATGTGGTTCCGTACGATGATACGCTTCTGTGGTGGAGTCGAGTTCGAAATCGAAAACATTAGCATCGATAACCTGACTACCACCATCGCGCCCAGCCTTCCAACTTTCGGAGGGGGTACTCCGCGGACCACCACTCGAGATCTGGTCCAATCGTCCGCTGCAAGCAGACGACCGGTTGTCATCAGAACCTACTTGGTCCGATTGTTTAGTGTCCATCTCACCTTGTGTACCCGATGGAATGGGCTAGTTACACACTCGGTGGATCGGGATCGCAGATTGGATCGAAGCGGTCTTGAATATAGAAGACCGATCTGGGTAGGTATCTCTGGGGCGGAACTCTTCACCCCAGACACAAACAGACCAAAAACACTTCCAAGAGATAACTTCCAATAGGTCGATCGTCCAAACGATCAAGACCTGACCAATACGAAATAATAGAGGGTAGACCGACCGTTCCGGTCTAGTTCCTGACCAATACGAAATAAGACCAAAACCGGTCTAGTTTCCAACCAATATTAAAACAAGCCAATATGTCCGCGTAAAGACCCAATATGTCCGCGTAAAGACCCAATATGCTCGTGAAACTCCACAAACGATATCTCCACGCCAAGACCAATCCAGTGAATAGCACGTTCCAAACGTACTTGAGTTGAGGTGTTGAGATCGCCAAATCGTACTCCCGTCGAGGGACTTCCGGTGGGCCAAAGTGCGCGTGCGGCGCGTCCAGACCGGGTATAATGGGCGAGAGGGGATAATTCGACCCTCTGCCCCCAAACACTCCGCGGCGGGCGGAGGCGACTAGTGTACGAAAAGGGAAGAACGGCGGCCCCTAGCTGTGGTGTGAACCAAGACCAAAGGATTTCTACTTAGAAA